>JASMMZ010000007.1:10092723-10190595 GCA_038502455.1 Anisogramma anomala | reverse complement strand
GTATGGTAAGTAACTTATAGCTTCAAGCACTGCTATATCAAGGATAAGTAATCTTTTTTTGGTGTTGGTTAACTACGGATTTAATTGGAAAGATTGTTAACGTTTTTTTTTTTTTTTTTTTTTTTTTTGAAATGATATGAATAAGTTATGAGAATAAATTATAGTTTAATTAAGGTTAATGATTTGGAAAATTCTCTCGCAAAAAGCGAAAGTAAAAGTAATATTGAGGTGAATTACAACAAGAAATATATATATCTAACAAACGTTTTCTATAATTAGGATTTAAATTAAATATATATACAAGTTAACATAAGTTTTCTGTATTAGTAAGTTTTCAGGAAGTTTATTTTTATAATGTAGTACATTTCTTTAATAGCTTAAAAAACACTCTGATATAAGTTTCTACATTTTTACCTATATGTAGTATCAAACCATTTATGTATATATAGTTATTATACTATATTTACATTATATGTAATATAACTTTCAACGCATTTCAATTTAATTTATTATCGTTATTGATTACGCTTCACGTTTCTTTTATTACTTTTCCAATTATACTTGTAATCATTTCATATTTCCCTTAATCAATTTCATATATCAAACTACTCTATATAGTAATATTAAGTGGGTTAAACCTTTCTCATTACAAATATTTCACTACTAAAATTCAAATTGTTACCAAATTATAAAAATATAATATTAATACTAATAACATAATTAACCGCGACAACAATTATACCCAATTTATACATAAATTTTAAAACACATTTCAACTATTCAAAACAATTATTACCTTCAATATGAAAATACTTTCACAATTAAAAACAAAAGTTTGAAAACGTTAGAAGTGTTTTTAAGATAAGGAACGATGTGAAAGGATTTAAGCTTATTTCTAAAATGATTCCAACTTATATATATAGTGCAATTAAAAGTAAAACACGTCAAATTGTTTGAATTTAAAGATATTTCAGTTTGTGTGCTTAAAGAGATTTAGATTCTAAATAATTCTTTTACACTTGTAAAAATATATAGGTTTATTCACGTAATGTCATTAAAATGTATACACATAGAAACATTTGAGTGTATATATATAAAGCAATTTCAATTTATATATAAAGCGTTATTTAGAGATAAACACGTAAAAATATTCATTCTTAGAAGCGTAAAGGTATTTAGTTTATTGATTAATGGATAAAGCAACTTAGTTTATTAATCAATAGGCAGGACAACTAAAAAACCTTACCGTGTTTATGTAAACGTATATATGAAAAGGAATGTATCTATATATGTAAACTAAAAGAAAACATAAAACAACGTTATCAAAAAAAAAAAAATAGCGGTTATATAAGTATAAACAAATTAAAAAAGCGGAAGATTTACTAGGGTCAAACTCATGAAAATATTAATAGATTAACAAGTTATATGATGAACATATAACCCTTAAAAACCCTTAATTAATTGAATATTTAATTTGTGTGGAAATTTATCTCGACTTGTATGTTGTATCTTTCAGCAAGTGGGAGCATCGGAAACTTTATTGCTAGAGTGTCTATCACTACCGCTTGACTAGTATAGTCATCCCTACTAAGTAACTACTATATACTCATTGTGATTTTTTACAGCTAAAATTAGACTTTTTTTTTTTTTTATCATTCATTCCATATTAATTCTTCATACTAAAATTTGTTCGTACATTTTATTACAAATAATAATTATAACTGTTGGTAGAGCTTTATCGTTGCAACGTAGTTGATTCGAATCTCTGTGGTCGAAGTATTTGGTGCTGTATTGAAAGTGGTTGATGTATTGTTCTAGGTTTGGCAGACCAATAACTGGTCTGTACAGTAATTTGTATGGAAAATTGCTTCGCCCGTGCCCTAGTTTGAAGTGGGTATATACTGTACTTAACTTACAGTTAATACAGCAGACCTACAAAATAATATACTTAATTTGCAGTTAGTACAGTCGACTTTATTATAAGTAAAGTTGATTTACTGTATTGTAATTACTACTATTCAAACATTGGCGGCTTTTTGTTTTGTGCGAGTACGCTAGTGTGGTCGACCAATCTTTTCCGACAATTACTGCATTACTGTTACGACCCAAGTATGATGGCGGGTCATGAAGCAAGCCAGTGTGCAGCTGAGCCACTTAGAGCCTGAAGTCCAACACATCAGGCGGGGAACACCTCTCCTTTGTTAGCAGGGAAATGACTAAGCCAATCACGTGATTAGGATCAGTGGGATCAGTACTGATCCAAGTGATCCAGGATCAGCGGGCTCAGCACTGATCCAAGGGATCCAGTACTAAAGACGGTATGAAGGCACGGATATATAAGGACACGGTCATCACCACATAGATAGTATTTCCTTCATAGCTCTTCAGTTGTCAATCTAAGTATTCAGTCTCAGTATATTCTGAATAGCCTCACGGCTTTTGATCATTACTTTGCACGGTTGCGATATTGTTCACTCAGCACCTCTGCTACCTTCTTGATAATATAAACCCTCTGACAACTTCTATATACTCACGGGTATTTATTGTGATCATTACAATTACGCCTTTGTTAACTAGTTTAACCTCTACTAGTTTTATACTTAAATTAACCATAATTGCCTCTTATTGCTTCATGAGTCCAAGTTTCGACTTAATCAGTTCTTATAAACAAGTTTTTGGCTATAAAATTATATAGATCTTTAATTTAATCGTGTCAATTAAATCAGTTGCCGGTCTTAATTCCTTGACAGTTTTCTAGTTTATTAGGGTATTCTTGCTTTCTAGTACGTGACTCAACCTTACCAAATAGCTTATTAACGTAACCTTCAATACGTATAGTCAACTTATTACTATCTATAAACGTTTTAAGAGCTTTATTTGGCGATATTGTTGTTATAATATTAGCGGGATTGTCTTTATCATTAATATATCAGAATGTGATGGACTCACGCTGTTGGTCATTGAGCCTATAGGTTACGTGACTGTATACGTAACGGGATGAGCAACGCCCAGCCTAGGCTCAGCCCAGGCGTGGATAGGGTACGATCCGGATATAGGCCGGACACGGTCCGTGTACAACATGTGTAAGGGTACATAACAGGTTGGGTATTAACCCTGCCTAAGGGTTCTATACGTTAAGTTATAATAACCTTTTTCAGTTTTCCTTCGCATCTTAATAGTAAATACGATTTGGCATTTACTTAATTTATTATCGTAAGTCGGATTATAATATATTATTAAAGTTTTCCTTAATTTTTTCGAAGGAATATTATTTACGATGAACGAATCGATAATAAATATTCATAATTCGACGTTATATTTTAACGTTATCGAGGGGGATAGTCCATCGATGAATACCTAATTCTTTACCTTTATAAATATACCTTCAGCACCTTTAAAGCTAATTTAAACTAATATCTTTTATTTGTAAAATACCGTAAGTTATATTGCATCGGCTATTAAATAACTATAATAACCGGGTTGATCAACTTTAATTATTAAACTTACGTTCAACTTCGTTTAGGTAATCGCGAAATTTTAATAATTCGAAGCTAAATTAATCGTAATTTACGTTAAGTTTTTATGGATTTAAAAAGAATAAAAATGATATAACTTACCGTAATTCAAAAAATTTATTTTACGTAAGCAATAACGCTTAAAAAAATGAAATTTATATTAAAAACGTATTAAATATAAATTAAAAAGGGTAGATACGCGTTTTGTTAGGTATAGAGATATTATATGATAACGGTAAAGTAAACAGTTATGAAGTATTACGAAACCGGAGGATATGAAGGTATATATAATATGAGGAAGTTTTTTTATTAAATCGAAACAGCTTTTAATAACCCTTACTTCGTAAATAAAGTATTAGTCGAATTCGAAAGTTTAATTATAAATAATAAAGAATTGTAAATATTATTTGTTATTAAGTTCGAAATAATTTTAATGTAAATAAGCGGCTTAAATTAGCCTTCGTTTATAAAGTGTAATTACTTATGCTTTCGCATATCGTTACGTATTTGCGACAAATTCATTACGATAAGTATTAGCCGGGTAAATTATATCGTAATTTTAAAAAAGTACTTCGAATTCGCTAACGAGTTAAAGTTTTTAAAGCGACGTTTTGGTCGTTAACTAACGGAACCCGTTTAAGCTTAATAGCCGGATAATAATACGGTTATAACGGAAGTTTACGTTTTTTAAACGTTTTCGTTAAAAAGTTGTGGTAATCGCGGCGAATTATTTCGATATCGCGACTAAATATTTTAATAAATCCGTTCGATATACGCTTAAAACCAAAGACGTAAGACGACGTAAACGATAATGAAAACCGTTAAATTACGTTTACTTCGAAGCGTTCCGTATAATATTACTTATCGAATTATTATTAATGTAATTATGATTTTCACCCAACATTATTTTTTACGTAGGTATATACAGTTTAAGTCGAAAAAGTAAAGAAAGGTTGTTTATTGATGGTGATGAGGAAAGTTTAATTTCTAAATATAATTTCGTTTAAAGGTTATATAACCTTAACGATGTAATTAAAAAATCGAATAAAAAGGAATTGAATTTAATTAAAATACGTGTAAATAAAAAACCATTATTCGTTTTTATACTTCTTAATGATACCCACTTTTTAAATATTTAAGTCGATTTTAGCTATAATTATTATAATATGATAAACGAAGCTTTGGTTTAACGGTTGAGGATAAAGTAAATTCGGTTATTATATTTGTAAAATTTTGTATAATATTAAGGTTACAATAGGATAAGCGTATTAATCAAATAACTAAGTTTCGTATAAATATTAATAAATGATCGAACCCGATATTAGTATATATTATTCCTGGAATAACGCGGGATAAAATTTTTGGAATATCTTGGATACAATATTAATTGGTAACCTTAAATGCGGGCGATAACCGTTTGGTAATTTAAAGTTAAGAAAACTTAATTGTCGATGTATTATTAATACGTTTTAAGATGAATAATATATAAGGCGTGGTAAATTCGGTTTTCCTCGAATTAGCATAACGTTTAGACCGAAAGGTATAACATATGAGGGACCCATTTCGGATAGTTTATATTACAACCCCTTATAAGATAACGTAAATTTTATAAATGATGGAAACGATTATGGTTAAAGAAAAAAAGAACTGGTTACGTTCTTTATTAAAATTAGTTATATTTCGTGACTTATTCGATCAAGATAAAGTTATAGCCTCATTTTTATATAAAGGAAAATTTGATTACTATATCTATATTGAATTAAACGAAAATAAATTTTTATTAAAACGAACTTAAGAGTTATTATATTCGATATTACGAGATTAACCTTTAAACTTCGACGATAAGTTATGGAATTAATAAATAAAAGTTAAATTCATATAAATTCCTTATTAGTAACGATATAAGTATTACTTATTTATAAGCGAGGGGGGGAAGGGGCGATAGCGGTTTTATATTGATTATCGGGTATTAAAAAAGATTATAAAGTAAAACCGCTTTCTTTTACCTTTAATTAAGGAAATCTTACATACGTTATCGAAGTTTATATAACTTATAAAATTGGATATTCGAATGGCTTTTTACTGTATTTAAATAGTATCCGTATAAGAAAAACTAACGGAGTTTCGTATACGATTCAGGTTATTTAAATAACTAATTATCCTTTTTAAGTTAGCGGGAACGCCGGCAACGTTTCAACGATATATTAATTATATAATAGCGGATATTTTAGGTAATTTCGTTATAACGTATTTCAATGACCTCTTAGTCCATTTTTTAAGTATTAAATAGAATTATATAATGAAAGTTCGCGTGGTTTTGGCACGTTTTTGTAATTCGGGGCTAAATTTAAATCCGAAAAAGTGGAACTTTGTAGTTAAGAAGGTAAAATACCTAAGCTTTATTATAACGATTAGGGTAAGTATTCGAGTTGACTTCGAAAAAGCCTAGGTAATCCGCGAATAGGAGTTACCATATACAATTCGAAAAGTTCGAAGCTTTTGAGGTTTTATTAATTTTTATCGTAATTTTATTAGTAATTTCTTAATTTTGGCGGATTATCTCGTCCGCTTAATAAAGTAAGGTATTCGTTCAGCTTAAATGAAGCGAACGGAATATATATTTTAAACCTTAAAAGATGTTTTTGTTACGGCTCCTATTTTAATATATTGGAATCCAAATCTTAATTATAGTTGAAACCGATTATAAAGGAACGGCATTAAGCGGGTATTTATCTTAACGGGTCGATGATAGTATTTTAAAGCCAATAATTTACTGTTTTGTATGATTAACGGATACGAAACGTAATTATATTATTTACGATAAGGAACTTTTCGCGGTAATATCTTATTTCAAGGCGTTGTTTTTCTAGTTATATAATATCAGTATATCGTTTACGATTTTAACGGGATTACAAACGATTGGATTTTTTTTTACTACAACTGATTTCGAAACGTTAAACTAAATAGGCTGAAATCCTTTCCTTTTTTTCATACCATTTGCGGTATAAACCCGTAATGTAAACCGTCCGTCCAGATACGTTAACCCGTAATTTATAAAATAAACCCGAAATTAAAAAAACGTCGCACGCGGGTTTTTTAACCTATTTCCATTATTATATTAAGCTCAATAATAATAAACTTATATATTAAAGGGACAGGAATCGCGGCGGGTTATATTAAAGAGTTTAGCGAAACGAAGGCTTGGTTATTAAATTACGATGATATATATTTTAAAAAGAGATCGGAGGCTTTTAAAGGGTCGTCGAAGGCGATATCGCCCCGGGCCCGGCTCACGCTCGGGTTTTTATCGGGGATAACGTTAGTAGATTTTAGTATAGCGGTACCGACGATATTATTGACGTCGAATGATTCCTTTATTTTCGACCCGAGTATGTAAACGAAATTGTAAAATTAAAAAGTAACGAACGACCTATTATATAAAGTTTTCTTTTTAACGGTTTTGAAAGCGTTGAACGCTTTTTACCCAAAATGAAACAATTAGTATAAATTACAAATGATGGGATTAACTCGCGAAGAGTATTACATTACCGTAATTATTTATAATTATCGCATGAAAAATCATTAATAACAAGGATATTATAATAAATTTACGACTTGTATATTATAGGTTATGCGAGGGGAAAAAATATTTTAAATTTCTTAACGAAATTACCATTCAAAGGGGATAATCGTAAATATTCGACGTTTATGTCGAATATATATATAATATAACGAACCGAAATCTCGTCGTACCCTACGACAAAACCTTTTTTAATCTCTTCCTATTTTCGATCGGTATTAGGCGTATATTTAAATCGACTTTATAATCGACTTATTAAATACTAATAACGGCCTCCTATATTTATTAATCATTACGAATCGCCTTTTTAAATTTGTTGAATTAAAGGCTATATAATTTATAATAGCCGATACGTACGCAAAACGTTTTCGGAGTATATAGTAAAGATTTCATAGGTTTTGAGCTTTTATTATTAACGACCGTGATTCGGATTACGTAAACGTATTTTAAAAGACACTTTATTTACTAATAAAAATCGAATAACTTTTTTTTACGATGTTCTATTTATAAATGAATAACGGTATTAAACGAGTAAACTAAAATATTTGAAAGTATTTACGTATCGTTATCGTCTCTTTATGATACGATTAAGCTTTAAATTTATTTATTTACCAATTAAAGTTAAATAGTCGAAAGTTGAAGGTTACTTGGTTTAATACGAACCGTTTAATAAATAGGTACGAAATATTACCTATTTTCAAGATAAACGAAAATACAAAGTCGTTAATTAATCCGGTAAAGTAAGTTATTACAATCTTGACTTATTTAAGCGAAGAGATCAAACTAATTTCAATAACGATAGCTTATATTTAATAATCAAGAAAGACGGCGGCGAATTGTAAATAACGTTTGGCGAAATATTGAAGATAAAGAATGAGGTTTAGTCAAGTTTTCGTAATATTAAAATGAATTGCCCGAATACAAAGTTCAATTAAGTTAATAATTAATATCGGGTAATCGGTATTTCGAATCTATTTAATCCTGTATTAAATATTTTTAGTAAATATCTGGTGTCTCAGAAAAACTTCATTAAACGGGCGATTTTGAACCCCTTTTTTTCGTAGGTTTTATCCGATACTCACCTGGAACTAGTTTTGGTAATGAATAATATAAAGGATAGTGAATACGAGGAATTTAAAATACAAGATATCTTAGCGGTAAAAATGGGAGGGATGGGGTTTGCTACGTATTAATTAAGTGAAAAGGCTATAATTGGCCTAAATGGAAGTTATTAAAGAAATATTAGTATATTAAAACCCTAAATAGATTTAAAACGAAACAGAGAAATATTCGGGTTTATAATAACCCGGTATTTCGACGATGACGTTAAATTTATATTGAACAAGAAATACGGAGCGAATCGCTTATATTTTCAAAATAATACTTTACTTGTAAATAAAAAAGAGAATTTATTATTAAACGAAATTATAATACCACAAATAAGGCCGAGTAAATATTACCCGATTATTTAGAATACATATCTAACTGTAAAGCGGCTTTTACCATATTTTAACGAAAATTTACCTATTTATTATTATTATCTTTATTTAAGTTTAATGAGTACCGGTGTTATTAATGTTAAAGAGCTTATTATGATTAGTTTAGAACGTTAGGCGATGTTAGGGAAAAGGAACGGTAAAAGGTATGACGGGAATTGGTAAGCGTCGAAAAGAGTGGTTGGTAAAAAGCGGGTTGGTAAAACGCGGGACGGATACAAGGCGACGTTAAAAAGGACGGATAACGCGAGGAGGGATAGGCGCTGAAAGAGACCGATAACAGATAATACGAGGAGAAACGGACGTTAGAGGAGATTAACGATAGAAGATAACTTTAGGTAAAACAGGCGTTAAAGGAAGCCGATAATAACGGTTAACAAAAAATAAGGTAAAGGGTAGGGCAAGGGGAACGACCCTTTAAACGGGTTACCAAAGATTGTAATACGTTAATTTGGGCCCGGGTAATACGATTGATCCGGGTATAATCTTACGCCTGTTCGTGCTCAGCCCGATTAACTTATTTCTATTTAAGATTAACAAATAGGATACGAGTAAAATCGAAAATCATATAATTAAACGTTAAACGTTGTTTATAATATTTTGTAAACCGTAACTTATATTAGCTATAAAAATATAACTTAGGTGGCTATATAATTTTAACCATTTTGGCTAAAATTACGAAAAGGTATACGGAGATAGTTAAAAAGGGCGGAGGCGAAGACGTTATATGTTAAAACTCGGTTGGCCAAAGACATCTTATCTTTATAAATAGGCGATATAGTAAAAAGCGACGAAAGGATCCGGGGTAAAGACGGACCCGAAAGGAAAAGGTAACTTAAGCGTATAAATAAAGGGGTAACAGCTTATACGGCCGATATAGTAAAAGATTTTTACACCCAAACGATATTACGGAGCCGGGTAAACTAATTAACCAACTTAAAAAAAACGGGGGTAAAAACGGATCAATGACCCGAGAAATCTCGTTAACTTTTACGTGTAAAAAATGAGATATATCCCCTATTCTTTGCCGTAACAATTAACTGATATAAAAAGGTACGTAAATCGAGTAAAACCATAAATAAACTTTTCTTTTAAATATATTACAAAAAGGAGTTAATTAGCGATTAAGCCTTTCGTAAAGCTTATTTGTAAACTTACCTTATTATAAACTTTTCTATATATATAATATCCTTAGGCCCGATAAATTCGGACGTAAAATAAAAACTTTAAAATTTAAGAGGTGGTTAATATATAATATATAAACGTTTTTAACCTATGATGAAAAAAACTCATTTTTATCCTTATTATTTTTAAAAATGAGGAAATCATTCATAATACGAAGGAGCTATAATACGTAATTATTAATGAAGTATTAGTATATAATAAGGTAATATATTTTACGGAAAGATTTATTATCCCCTTTAAAAACGTTAACGGTAACTTAACCGATGCCAAAACCGTTATATAATTCGGTTTTAATAATAAGTTAGAAAAAAAGGTTAAAATATATCTTTGCGAATAATTAGTTAATATATATAAAGAAAAGTGAAAAAGGTTATAACAGAGGCAATTAACGAAAGGGGGGTGGTAATGTAAAAAGGAAAAAGAAAAGGTTTTGAAAACTAGATAAAAATGTTTATATTTATAAAGATTAGCAAATCGAATCTAGTAAAGGTTATATATTATATGGGGTGCGTTAGAGTTTATCAAAGGTAAAAGCCTAACTTTATATAACGAGTTATACTATATCGATAGTAAAAATGATATATTATATAACGCGTTAACGGATACTTTATATGGCGCTGAAGATAAAAAAGTTATATTATACGACGCGTTAACGGGTACATTATACGGCGTCGACGGCAAAAAGGATATTTTACACGGAAAGTTAACGGGTACGTTATATAGCGCCGACGATATAACGTAGGCTGGCCGAAACGTTATACGATGTGTTAAACATAATGTCAACAGCTTAAGCATGAGTTGCGTACTAGGTAAATATAGCCCGCGTCTGGTGTTTATCCAAAGAAGCGTCGTAACCTTTATAATATCTAGGGAGGAAAGGGCATATCATAGACTTAAGCCGTTAGCCATTAAACTTATAGGTTACGTAATTATATACGTAACGGGATAGGGAACACCCGGCCTAGGCTCGGCCCGGGCGCGAATAAGTCACGGTCTGGGTACAGGCCGAATACGGTCCATATACGGCACGTTTAAAGGCACGTAACGGGCTAGGTATTGGCCCTACCTAAGGGTCCTACACGTTAGGCCACGGTAGCCTTTTCTAGTCTTCCTCCGCACCTCAATAGTAAATCCCATTTGGCACCTACTTGGTTTACCATCGTAGGTCGGACCATAACACGGAATTCCTTAATCTCTCTACCTTTTTAGGCTTTACGGAGTGTTATTACATCGATTATCAGTTTTTTTCACTAGTAATTCCAAGTTTTAAAAGGCACTTAAATAGGCTTTTTAAGTCGATACAAATTACCACCGGAATAAATGGAATTTTTGATTACCTGGTAACGATATTAAGTGTTTTTATAATGTTATAAATATATCGAAGCCGGATATTATACCGTAAACTTTTCAAGTTAACAAGTTTCGTGTAATACTTTTATATTTAATAAAGGTTTAATGAATTCCGGTTTCAACAATTTAAAACTGGTTGTTTTGTTTGGTTTTGTCAACTAAAGTTATTAAACAGCCGATATATGACAATAGTTTTATGTTGTTATTGAAGGAGCCATCCGTAAAGATCATTCATTTTGCCCTTAATAGGTAGATTGAAACTATATTAATCCTTCGTTTCAGGTTCCGTATTTACCACTCCGACCTTTTGTTTCACCGTTTGAAATTTTTATTTATTAGGTTTTATGTTTGTATCGTAATCAATAGGTTAAAAGAGGCTTCCGGATGGTATAGAGTGGCGATATAGCTATCACGAGCGCGTTATTTCAAGTAACGTTAAGTCCTGGCCATATAAACCTTATCAATTATGGTCAAGTCAACACTCTAGCCTTTTTGGCGAAGAATAAAGCAAATATTGATATTAAGTATACGGATTGACGATCCGTTAAAATAAAATTAATTACTCTCTGCCAAAATTGCGACCAGCTTATAATTTTAGAACTTCAAGTCTTTTATCGCTGGCTGTTATAATACTATAAAGCTTGTAATCTAACGAAAAGTGTAAAATTGATTTATATACCTACTAAGCCTAAGTTTTTCTTTAAAGTTACAACTAAATACGGGTTGTAGGTTAAAATCTTTATATCTAGCATTAACTTGAAGTGCGATTAATAGATTAGAAACCAATATACGTTTTTTTTAACTCATCCATATAATATCTTGATATATTATATTATTGTTCCCATAGGGTATTTGGTTCCCAGTTCCAATATTAATTTTAGGAATACGATTCACTGTAGATTGGTTGTTGAATATGTGTATGTTTACGTTATATATAGACTATTAAGAGTGAACTTCCCTTTAATTTTAGCTAACAAACTTGTTGTTAAAGCAATTAACAAAAGTTGGATGATCTTTTCAATTGTTAGAGATCATGTAAGGGTTTAGATATTGTTTTAATTAACGTATTTTTGAGAGATTGAACGTGATTTTTTGTACGGCTATTTCGTGGTTTTACCTTTAACCTCATGTATAATCCTCGACCTGAAGATCATAATATTTGGGTTTTGGAGGTTAAAGTCTTTTTTAAATACGAATGATACTATTTTTCAAGTAAGGAATTAGTTAATTACAACTTTATCGCTTTCTTCAAAAGGTTTTCTAAAAGTCTTAATAACGACTTATACTTAAAGCTTCACAGCCAAGTCTTCATCATCCTTTTCTTTCCTATTAATTTAAATAGCATTGTAAATCCGGTTCGATTTATGTTCCTAGTTTTGAACTTCCTTTTATTTTAATAGTTGTTTGCGTCATGGGGATTTTATTAGCTTGTCTATAATAGGAGGAGAAGGATCGTATTGATTTGTTCGCTTAACTTAAAGGTTTTTATTGCTATCGTTCATAGCTTCAATATAAAGTTTAACCTAGGTTATACGGAACATTACGAGACTGTTAGTAGCTTTAATAATTACTTTAGAGTTAGCGATACTTACGATTTTATATGGGTTATCACATTTACCTGGCTTCTACCACAAAAGGACTTTCATTTTGTAATGGTGAAACAAATACATCGATTATAGTAGAGCTGTTTCTGGTATTAAATGTATTATTGATTTAATGCTGTGACGATTCTTTCCATAATGTATTTAATGCTTTACCGTAAGTTATTGCTCTCTTTTGTGTAATTACTAATAGCGAAGATTTACTTGTTAAACGTGAGTACTATTCAAAGATCAGTAACGTTAGCACTAGGCCGTTGAGGTCTATAATGATATCCAAGGCTTTTATCGCTATCTAAAGGCGTGATTCCTAATTCGTAAAGCCTTCAATTTTAAGCGTCATAATATCGTAAGTTTGGTGGAGTAATTCGTATATCCTTTTAACCTTCTTAATGCTTCAATAGGCCTTAACAGGTACCTATATATACTAGACCCCTATTATTGAAATATTGATTTAAAACTCCATCGCCGTAATTTTGGTATTGGTATCGTAGATAAAGTCGTTAATTAGGTTTAAATATATGTTAATCCATGGTATTTTTAACGTTTCCTACGTATCCTTTGCCGACAAGGACTTCAAAAATTTGGGTTCATAAAAAAAGGTTGTAAAGTCAATATTATAAGGAATACGCTTATGTTTTAAGTAGAATACGTCAATAAAAATCTCACAATTAAAGTTTATATCGTTCTTTAGTGTACACTTCAATCTTTTGGTAACTTGAGCATATGTTTAGCAATAGTAGCAGAGCTTTTCAATAGCTTTTAGAGCAGAGTATTCCATATTTTCGTGCTCTAAGGACTTAAGGACTTTATATAACTTTTCGATGGTTGGGTAAATGAAACGTAGATGTAGTTAAAGTATATTCAAATCCGTAAGATTCAATACCATTGTCTTTAGGCTTTAAAGATGGAACTATAAATGATCCTATTTAAAGGTAAGTGGAAACCTTTAGCCGTTTTTAACTAGCTTATTAGTATTAATATCGACGTTAATACCAAGAGTTTTTATATCTTCCAAGAAAAGGAGGAAAAATGTTTGGGATTTAAGGATGTAAAATGTAATCGACCTAACAATAGTCTAAATAACAGTTGTCTCTAGTAAATATAGTTATTTGCCTAGACTGAAGCTAACTTGAGCCGTACAATCATCTTAACCATTAATTTCCGTAATAATAGTATTTTTTTTTGGAATACCCCGTATTGCGAATGACCTTTTGTTAAGTATTTTGTTGTCTGTATGTCTGGTATTATATTTCACAATATATGGTCCGCGAGAAAATCGCGAAGGATAAATGTATGTAATATGTTAGGGGTTGAATTAGGGAAAAGATATGTTTTTTCTCTATTTAAACTGTATTAAATGGTGTGATCGGTTAGTTACTAGGCTTCGTTATAAGCAGCATTTTTCTACTACGCGATTCAATTGGGAGTATTGTCGCCGTTAATATTTCTTTAACTTTTAAAGTCTATGATATAATCCAAGTAATTTCGCCTGGAAGTAGTGGGGTACTAATTGTTATATATCACCTTTTTGTTATTATGTTTAGTTGAAGAGTAGCAAGTCAACTGATAACTGAGTTTACAATAAATACAATATCTTTTACTATTATTACGACGATAATTTTTATGGTTCACAGGTCCGTTTAAGGTTTTCCCTCGTTAACTTTAGGGTAATTGTGGCTTTTAGTTCGAAGTTCCTAAATCAAATATTAAGCGTTGTGATCGCTTATACTTTCGATCGACGTAATGTATTATTACGCAGTCTTCTTTATCCACATAGCAAATTTATCAGCTTGGAAGTATATATCAAGTGAGTTTGGCGTACGTGTCATCAAAGTTATAAGCGAGGATAGTAATTGGTTAAACAAGCCTTTAAAGGTGGTATTCGGGCATTATAAAACGTATTTAAACTTGTTTACATTCGTAATTATTACACGTACCTATTCGAAAATCGTGTTTTTTCCAATGTAGCTCTTTTCTATTGCTTGTTAACACAATATCAACTTGTTAAGAATTTAATTGAAAAAATTATTAATGTTTTCTTTTTTAGATATTATTGTCGTTTATCTTGTAGTAGTCCAATCCGTATAAAATAGTATAAAGTAGATGTTGTACTCGAATTAACTTTTTATACCGTTGTAAATTTCGAGAAAATCTCTTGCTCTCGTTATGAAGGTTAGCTAGTAGTTTTTTCCATAATTTATAAGAATACCAAGGAATATTAAGTGAAAAACAATAAGAAAGACTTCCATCCACTTGAAAATGTTTAAAAAGGGTATTATCATTGTATTAAATAGGTTATAAGGGTTTAAGTTATACTTCTATACATTGTTTCAAATATTTTCAAAGTTTATAAAGAGTTTGTGATTGATATTACCCATCTTAACTAACTTAGGGGGAAAATCGCAATAATCGTCTTATTCGTTCATAGTATTTCTTTCCGTTAACTTAAACTTTAAAGCCGTTGAGTGGTGATAATAGAGTAATTTCCAATCGCTTGGCCCGAGGAGTAATGTTCTATAATAGCACCTATAGTAGGCTCTCGCATATAGGTATACCTACCGTGTAAATTTTCGGCTTAAAAACTTGAGGTTTGAAAAGAAGAGTTAAGGGGTAAAATGAACTTATCCGTAAGAGAAGTTTGAAAGGATTTGACGATTCTATTAAATTGACTGAATAACGCCGATGTCGATTTATCTTACTGTATTGGCGGTCGCTATTTTACACGCTCCGTCGCCATGAAAGGCGTACTCCGCGTTATATGTGAGGGTGCTAAGCTGCTAAGCAAATCAATATATTTTTTATTGTTGGCGTATAAAGAGGCTTAACTTAACTAGGCATTAAAGAGAGTTCCACTAAAACGTGTATAAGGGTGTTGAAAGTCCTTAACGCCCTTTTCCTTCAGACATAAATCTTAAGGTTGTTTTTTAAGTTCAATTAATTCGAAAACAATCTTTGTTAATTTGGTAAGGTTTTTTCTGGTACGTATACCCCCCGTTGTTTAATCTCCACGTTTAACTTAGCATTAATACTCTTTTAAATCTTTTCCATATATTAATAATCAAATTATTCAGAAACCCACGTTATTTTCAAAAGGCATGAACGTTATTATTAAGTTATTTACCGCTATCTTAGTGGACTATATAGTAGCCGATGAAGTTAACTAGGTGATTTTCCATTAAGTCCTCGTCGACATCAAATTCTTAGAAGTCTTTATCGTAGTTTTTAGAGACGAGGTTTCCAAAGGCTTTGATTATATTTTTCTCTATCAGGGTTGGTAATGGCTTTAAAGTGAGCGTTTTAGATATCTGGTTTAACTTTCTGGTTATTATAGGACGTGAAACCTGATTATTTGGCATATAAAGGCGTAGGAACTTGTCAATTTAGCGTGAGGTTTTGCAACGAAGCTTTTTTGACGCAACTTAGAGATTTTAGTGTTTTCGCTTTAAACAGTGATATTAACAATTAAATTTTTGTAAGGGAAGTGAAAAAAAGTAAAATAGAGGGAAATATTGGTATTCAAAGCAAAGATTTGGTATAAAGAGTAAAATAGAAATTCGTTTATTGTTGGCGATTGAATAGCGTGAGAGCTAATTGTTTCTATAGTAATAATAACCGTAATTATACTAACTTGACCGTTTACCAACCTATCAGTTTAAGACTTTTAACGGGAAATCTTAACGCTTTTATTCAAAAAGGATTCGGTGAAAGTTTCTTGATGTTTTAATAACGATACTGTCGCTATCTCTTACCTGCCATGAAAACTAACACAACCTAAATGACTTCTTAACTTATTACCGTAAAAACTGATACAAAATCATAGGCCCTTCGCAAAAATATTTCCTCTATCTTAACCGCCGTTTAACATAGAGCGTAACCGAAAAGTAGCCTTTTTTCTACTTAGCTTACTTGTGCCTAACCCAATAAACACTAATCAGTGTTAGTAAGGCTTTCCTGTTACAATGTAGTCTATTCGAATTTCTGTTGTTGAAGTAACTGGTGCTGCATTGAAAGTGGTTGATGTATTGTTCTAGGCTTAGCAGACTGCTAGCCGGCCTGCACAGTAATTTGTATGGGAAATTTCTTGGCTCATGCTCTAGTGTAAAGTGGGTGCATGCTGTACATGACTTGCAATTAATACAGCAGAACCACAAAAAAATACACTCAACTTGCAGTCAGTATAATCAACTTTATTGCAAGTTGACTTACTGCACTGCAATTACTATTATTTCAATAATAACCCTAATATTCAATTGAAATATTTTTTTAAATCATTACATTTTTTTTATGTCAAGCAAGCGTCACTATCGGAAAAAGCTTGAAATAACAACAGTATCAATACTAATACTAATAATAATACCAACAATAGCAATAGAAATAACATTATTCTTTTCCTGATATTTTTATTAGGTTTTATTCTTATTTTAGAATATTTTGAATCCTTTTGTTTTCCATCCAATTATATTTGAAATCGCGTGTTTTGTGCGGGATTCGAAAATAACCAACTAATTGTTAATCAGATAACGCATCGTACTCCTATATATTAATTTGTCAGCCGTTGCTCCTTGCCTCCTGCAAGCGCAATTCTAGCCAATCCGTCAACTTTAGCTCACAACCCATTAATAACAATTCATCTTCGACCTTACATCAACTTTCTTAGCATGTGTATATGGACCACCTTGTTAAGGAAGGTAGGGGGCCTACACTGTAAACCTTAATAGTACTAACTTTTGAGAAAAAAATTCAAGTTCAATCGTTCTCAACACCATCACTTTATATACTCCCTATTCCACTACAACATCATAATTAGCTTTATCACCACTTGAATCTTTTCTGGCAACCCCTTTTTAATTATAAAAATTGTTGTTGGCCCGGAATACCACTCACATAGCGGTGCATCCAAATAACAACCCTTAAAAACAACGATTCCATCCCTCATTACTTGTGTCAACGTGGTCCTTTAGACTTGCATTACGATGGAATCAAAGTTTTCTTCCTTTCGGGTTTTAAGGTTTTAAGAAGGCATTTATGAAAAATAATCGTATAGGACGACTCTATTTATTTATATATTTTTCAGCTATCATCACTTGCATCGGTGCTCTGCCCAATCAGCGGGGCTTTTGCCTTCGATTTTATTTGGATAATTTTGGCTTGATATACCATACTTGTCTCGGCACACCAACTGCTTAGTGGTGTTCTTTTTTACGTTTCTTTTATATTTTCGGGGTTTATGGTCTATGGTAATAAACTAACTCGCTGAAAGAGTTGTGGAGTGTATCTTTATTACCGCTACTAACTTTTAACTAAGGGATATGTGTTTTACAGGTTATTCACTCTTTTAGGACCGTTGTTAGATTTTAAATGTAAATAGGTATGAAACGGAGACTGCGACGGCTATAGAACACGGCCTAAGTAAGGCTATAGTTTTCACGTCCGTATAATATTACGGGTCTGTACACTAAAGGATACCTTAACGCCTTGATTAGAAGACTGATTTAAGGTTCGGTTTCCCATTAAAGGTTTTAATTTAACAATTTTTTATATGAGTAAAAGCTATATTTTATTATAGTTCAATTTTCATAGGTTTGCAACCAATTCGATAGACCTAGTATTGGGTCCTCTCTGTCGATATAATAATATGGAAAAAACCAATACGAATTCTATTTACATTTATTATGCGGGAAAGTTTTTCTATAAAGCGGAAACATATATGGTTAATATAAGGCCTTATTAGTATTCAATAATTACATATAACAAATCATTTTTAAATTGACAATCGGTGTGGTGGATATGTTTTCAAGTTATATATTTTCATTATAAGTAATAAGGTAGTTTGCTTAATAGGTTGAAGGGTATAACCTAAAAACGGGGAATTAAATTGGATGATGATTGTATAATGTAACGATACCAAGGTTGCAAGCTTTTCTGCCGGTATATCTAACTTAATATTAGAGAGGGTCACACTATACTGGCTATATAGAAGGCACTGCCAGATGATAGTAAAATACAAAAAAAAAGCATTAAACCCAATTTGTAATACATTAAATTCAATTCGAAATCTATCAAATGTCTTCATTACTTCTGTTCCTACCATTCCTCGTTTTTATACACCTTTTAGTATTCATTAGAATTCTTATTTCATTATAGCCAACATTCTCTTTTCTGACATTAAAATATTCAGAATTATTTTTACTTTTAAATTTTTTTATCAATTCTTTTAAAAAAATGGAAACTCACTTTTATATACTTAAATTCAGCACGAATAAATTAGAAATTAATATAAAAACTCTTTCGAACACTGTGTAAAACAAATCAGCTCATATTTGGTAAATCTTAAGAGAACTTCTTTGTTATAAAAACAAGCTCGCTAATCTTACAGATCACATCAATTCTCAAAATCCATGTCCTTTTAATCCTAATAATTTCTATCGCCTCTTTAATCCTAATCATAATTAGAGTCATAAATTCAATTATTGTTTGCGTCCTAGCTATAATAATTGTTCACGTCTTAGACTTAAAAACAAAACCAACGCTTAACATCGCCGTCATCGTAATTTAAGTGATAAGTATTTAGAGCCAAACAGTCGCTAAAATTACCGAAATCTTTGTAGTGTTTTTACTATATTTAATCAATATTACGATTCAGGATGTCACTATTTTAAGTGTAAAACAAATGTTCATAATTTTTAGTATTTCAACGTTAATAATTTGAAAATGATTATTTTTGGAAAGAATATTGTTTTTACGATTTTTCAAATTCATTATAATGTTTCAATGATTTTACCGAATTTGACGTCAGTATTTACATCCAACTATTTTTAAAAAAAAGACATGAAGTTCGATTATTCATTATGGAGATATGAAATTAGTCTTTACAAAGAAACACATGAAATATATTTCAAACTTGAATAACTTTATCAATTTTTGATTGAAATACTCCTTATTACTGTTGAACGCATTATAAAGAAGTTCCAAAAGGTGGAATTCTAACTTCGTGATATTTGAAATGAAGAATTATGTTTACGGAAATATATACAAACCAAAAAATGATATGCTAGGATTATAAAAACTTTGTATCGTTTTAATGATAATTATGAAGGAATCATAATGAATATTTAGAGCGGTTTTTACTTCAATATTTATTGATCATTATTTACTTCGAATAAAACACAAATATAACAATAACATATTGATACAATATAAGAGGGAAAAACTACTTTTCACTATCAATAACTACAAGCATTGATGTTACTATTGTATTTTTTAAATTCATGTACCCGTTAAAATTTTCATGAACATAATAAAATTTATTGTTATAATCATACAAATAATAGTCGAAAATGTTTTGGGTATGGAAAAAATCGCTATCTGGACTATAATAAGTCCTTTGAAAATTAACAGTATGGTCAAAACCATAACTATAATTCAAATTGAAAGAATAACAATAAAAGTTATAATCAAAATCGATCAAACAATCATAACGATTGAAGTTGTAGTAAATATAATTATATCAACTGTTGGTAGGGCCTTAGATCGTTGCAATGTTATCGATTCGATTGGTTAAAGTAACAGTAGTATTGCATTGGTCAAGTGGTGGATGTCCTGTTTTAGGTTTAGCAGACTGCTAGCCGGTCTGCACTGTAATTTGTATGGTCAATTGCTTAGCCCGTGCCCTAGTGTGAACTACAGCGTACTACACTCGACTTATATCCAATGCGGTAGATCCAGAACAATACAATTAACTTGCAGTACAGTCAACTTTGCTATAAGTAAAATTGACTTATTTCATTGCATGTAGTACTATTCTAATACTGGCGGCTTTTTAGTTTGTACGTGTACGTTAGTGTGGCTGACAAATCTTTTCTGGTTACCATTGAATTGCACCCTCGTTAACTAGCCAAACCCTTGTTAACCTCAGTTAATTTACATACTAAATTACATCCAATTGCATGTAAATTAACCCCATTTGACCTTAATTGATCCGTTACCTCGAGGTCTGAGTTTATCAAATCCTATAAAAAGTTCTTCCGCCACAGGCCTCCACTTTAGCCATGCTAATCAAATAAGTCCGTATTGTTAATTCCCTAGCAGTCTTCCAGTTTTACGGCACAACCCTATTCGCCGGCACGTGACTTTAGTTTGCCAGGCGGCCTATTATTGTAGTCCTCGATACGTATAATTAGCCAGTTACTGTCTATAAACCTTTCCAAAGCCATGTTTAGTACTACCTTCGCTATGGAATTTGCGGGATTATCTTTGCCGTCAATCTATCTGAATTCCTTAATCTCCCTCCCTTTATAGGCTTTATGGTATGTTATTACGTCGGTTATCAGGCGTTTTTCACTAGTGGTTCCGAGCTTTAAAAGGCATTCGAAAAGGCTTTTCGAGTCTGTACAAATCACTACCAGGATAAGAAGAATCTTTAACTGTCTGGTAATAAGGTTAAATTTTTTTCATAATGTTATACCTACGTTAAAGCCTGCAATTATACCGTAGACCTTCGAAACCAGTACGCTTCGTATAATCCTTTTACACTTAATGGAGGTTTAGTAAATCAGGCTGCCGATAATATTAAACTGGTCATCCCGCCTGTCTTCCTTGACGAGGGTTATTAGGAAGCCGATTTGTAAAGATAAATCGGTGTTATTTGCAAAAAAAAAAAAACGTCCGTAAATATTATTAACTTGACCCTCAACAGGTCAATTAAAACCATATTAATCCCCTGAGCTCAATTTGGTATTTACTATTCGAGACTTTTATTTAAACGGTCAAAGTCTTTATCTACCGGGTTTTGTATTTATACCGTGATGGAAAGGTTGTAAAAAGCTTCTAGTCAATGTAAAGTAGTAATATAAATGTCTCGGGTATGCTATTTCAGGTATTATTAAGCTTGAGCTACATTAATTTTATTAATTATAGCTAAAATAGTGTTCTAGCATTTTTGGCGAAAGCTAAAGTCGGTATTAATACTTAGTATGCGGATTAACGATCCATTAAATTCAAGTTGGCTACCTTCCATTAACGTTGTCACCGGCTTGTAATTTTAAAACTTGGAATCGTCGATCGCCTACTATTTTAATGCCATAAACCCAGCCGCGCCAATAAAGAGGGTATCGTTATTTTATATACCCATTACACCGAAATCCCTCTTTTACGTTACTAACAAGCATAGGTCATATATTAAAAACTTCATTACCAACCGTAATTTCAAATACAATTGATAGGTTAGGAAGTAATAAACGCCTGAATAACTAGTCCGTATAGTGGTTTGACATACCATATTACCCTTTTTAAATGGTAGATAACACGTAGTACCTATAGCAATTTTAAAAGTGTAATCCGTTATAAATTCGTTAATAATTACGTATAAGCTTACATTATATTACAGCTATAAACGCAAATTTACGTTTAGTTTTAATTGTTAAACTTATTGTCAAAGAGACTACTCAACTTAAGCTAATATTTTAAATAGTTGGCGAATACGTACGGATATAGGTTTTTTTTTATCGCTATATCCTTGAACGATTAAGCGTAACTTCTTTTACGACTGTTCTATGGTTCTACCTTTAACCTTGTGGATAATCCTCGACTTAAAAATCGTGATATTTATGTTTTAAAGGTTAAAATCGGTTTTCGGCACGAATTATACGATCCTTCGAGTCAATAGGATGTTAATATCGACCTTATCGCTTTTTTAAAAAGGTTTACCGGAGGTTTTTATAATCCTTTTTGTTCGAAGTTTTAATGCCAAGTCTTTATTATCCTTTTTTCTTTTTGCTTATCTAAGTAGTATTATCAATACTATCCGGTTCGTATTTTTCCTTTTTAACGTTCCTTTTCTTTGGGGGTCGTCCGCGCTGGCGGCGTTTTATTGGCTTATCGATAATAGGTGGAAGAAGTTCATGTTAACTCGGTCGTTTAGCCTAAAGGTTTTTCATCGTTAATAACCATAATATAGGGTTTAATTTAAGTAATTAGGAAAGATATAAGACCGTTAACAATTTTTACCATTATTTCGGAATTCGAGATACTTAATATTTTACATGAGCCCTTTCATTTACTCGACTCCTGTTATATAAGGACTTTACTTAGTGATAGCAAAGTAAGAATATCGATTATTAAAGGGCTGTTCTTAGTATTAATAGTATTATAAACCTGGCGGCGTTCCGATTCTCTTTGCAGTTCCCTTAGAGCTTTTCCGTAAGACGTAACACGTTTTTGAGTACTTATCGAGGGCAGAGATTGACTTGTTAGGCGAGTGTACTCTCTAAAAACCAGTAACGTTGGCTCCAAGCCGTTAAGGCCCATAATGTCGTTTAGGCTTTTTACCGTTATTTATAAACATGCCTCCGGATTCGTAAAGCTTTTAATTTCTAATGTAAGGATACTATACGTTTGTCAAAATAGGGCGTATGGAATTTTAACCTTTTTAATACTTTAATTGGCTTTTATAGATACCTATCTATACTAGATACCTGTTATTTTAGCATCTTTTTAAAACTTTGCTACCGCAAAGTTGGTATCGGTATTGTAGACGACGATGTTAGGTAAACTTAAGAACGTGTTTATTCATAGTATCATTAATGTTTTCCACGTATCCTTTGCCGAAAAGGATTTTAGAAACTTGTCTTCGTAAAATGAGGTTACGGAGTTAATAACATAAAAAACAGGTTTATTATCGAAATAAGATACATTAATAAAAATATTGTAATCAAAATTGACAAAAGACATAGTAAATTACCTTTTATTAAAAACTTCATTTACAGATCGCGCCAATAAAAAGTTACTACATTTATCAACTTAAATATGTATAATTTAAATATTATTTATCCTTTAGACCATTTCAACTGTTGTAATAGTAGTGATTACAGTGCAGTAGGTCAACTTTGATTACAGTAAATTTGACTATACTGAGCTGAAAGTTGAGTGTATTGTTTTGTATGGGCTTACTGTATTGGCTGCAAAGCAAGTACAGTATTCACCCACTTCACATTAAGGCACGGGCCAAGCAATTGACCATGAAAATTACTACGTAGACCGGCTAACGATCTGTCAAACCTAAAACAATACATCTACCACTTGACTACTACAATATTACTATTACTTCTACCAATAGAATAGATAACATTATAATTTCTAAAGCCTTACTAACACTAATAAGTGCTTATTAGGTTAAACATAAATAATTTTTTTTTATTTTTTTTTTTTTAAAAAAAGCTACTTTCCAGTTACGCTCTACATTAACAATGACAGCTAAGGTAAAAGAAAAAAAATCTTACGAAGGTCCTTGATTACTATGTTAGTCTCTACGATAGTACGTAAAGAAGACCCTTAGGTTACGCCAGTCTTTACTACAGTTTAGAGATAGCGATGTTATCGCTATTAAAAACACCAAGAAATTTTTACGGATCCTTTTTGAAGAACGTCTATATTAAACGCTCAAAGTCTCAAAAACGACAAGTCGTCACACGGATAAGTCAGTACTATTACAGGCGCTACTACTAAAAAAAAACACGATAAAGTCTTATGGCCTACAACTTTCAACATTTACCCTCTACCTACAACAACAAAATACCTGCAACCTAACCCTTTACTCCAAACCTTTACCCCTACTCTCCTCTTTTCACTGCCCCTACGCCACTTTAATCTTCAAAATCGCTCTTCTGAACGAAAACACTAAAAACCACCAAATTAAGCTAAGAAAGCCACGTCACGTGACTTCACGCTAAATCGCAAAGTTTCTACGCAACTTCAAGCCAAAACACCAAGTCCCTATGTTTCTAAATCACCAAGTCCTCTTCACGCAATATCACCAAGTCTTAAGCCGTTCAAAACCTCAAAATAACACCTCTTCAGGAATTAATGAAGGCAATTAAGGCCCTCAGATCCCTTTTTAAAAAACAATATGATAAAGACCGTTGGAAGCTAAACATAACCGAACGGTATCTAGTCAACTTCGTCAGCTATTTTATTATTAAATAAGACGGCAGCGAAAGACTTAACCGCAACGACCGTACCATTCGCGAATATCGTAAGTTTTTCAACTACTAAATTATGAACATATAAAAGAAGATTTCAAATGATGTTGAATCCCAACTAAAAGCAAAACTTGAACTACGAGGGATTTACGTACCAGAAAGAAGATTTACTAGGCTGGTAGAAACCTTTTTCAAATTATATTAACTTGAAAAATACCTTAAAAACCTACACCTTAAGGGAAAAGATGCTAAAAAACCTTAACGCCTTTACATGCGATCCAGGGAACCTCCTTTCTAACTACAGTTGAATCAAGTTTTTTTAAGTGTTAATTATAAGGAACCTATTAATCTAATCGATAGCACAGCCCCTCTACGTAACAACGCAAAGTACGCCTTTAGCGAAATTAAAACGCGTAAAGCAACAGCTACTAATACGGCTAAAGGAATTGACGTCGGCGCTTTACAACAGTTAATTAATAAAGATTGTTCAATCCCTTCAAATCTTTAAGCCAATATTCCTCCCTAACCTTTTAATCGCAAAATTCTCTAAGACTATTTCTACGCCAGGTTTACATATACGTGTAAGTTCACTACAAGTTCTACTACAGGACTTTACTCCTCGGTTTGGGCGACTAGCAATTACCCTTAACACCTTACTTCGAAGGCTTTGAAGCTTAAACTACCAAAAAACACCACCAATAAAAACTAGGTTAACGATCGAAACCTACTTCCAAAACTTATTAAAATAGTTAACATCAATGAGAAACCTTTTAAGGACTTCACTAATATTCAAAACAATACAAAAATTTATAACGAAAAGCCTTATAACTTTTTTGATACGAAAATAATACCCCTTTTAAACATCTGCAAGTAAATAGAAGTTCTATCTTTTAATTTTTACTTATTATTCCCTGAAATTCTCACAAGACACGCTAAGGACTATTACCTGACTTTCTTAGCCTAAATAACCACTTTTAGCGAAGTCTACGATAACATTAAAAGCTACTTTAAACATAACGTTCACCTTACTCAATACTATATAGACTAGGTTATCATGAGGTAAACCACGATAATACCGAAAAAGAAAGAAAAGGAAATACTAATGGATATACGAAATAAAATACTTAATAAGTTAATATTATACTAATGAGTAATAAGGAAAGCCCATGCTAACGAATTCATACTTAGCAAGCAGGTACGGGTAGCAATTACGGATATTGACGAGTTCAAATACGCCTTATAACGCTCAAATACCACCTATGAAGGCTTCTTTAACCAGTTACGCTCCTCGATTACAACTATGATAACGCGTATACAAAACTCGTTTAATATATACCCTTAAGCCGATAACTTCCCTAACGTGGATAAAGAAAATCTTACGGTAGTTAATTACGTCGACCGCAAATATGGCTATGGGCGCCCTTAACGTCTAATGTTTAACCTATCGACATTAGACTAAAAGCAACAGCTACTCTAACGCTAATACAGTTAAAATGTAAATGAATCTATTAACCACAAAAACTATCGTCGTAATAATGGCAAAATATATTGGATTTATAGTAAGTCTAGCTATTAGTTAACTTGACACCTCCCTACTGAGCAAAATAACAGAAAGGTGATATACTATGTCCAATACCCTACTAATTTTCAATATGATTACTTGAATTAAATTGTAAACTTTAAAGGCGACAATCTAATTAACAGCAACGATAGCCCTAAGCAAATCAAATAGCATGAAGATACAACTCCCAACGCGGCTTAGTAACTAGCCAACTACGCCTTCCTATACCATTTAGGTGGTAAAAACCCTTATATTTACCTTAATTAAACCCCTAACCCCTTATAAACCTTTAACCTTCACAATCGTTACGCGAACTACATGTTCCAGGGTATTATACTAAGTAAAAAGGCAATAAGGTATTCAATAGGAGGCTATTCACAATACGTAGTATTTCGAAGGGAAAACACTACCACTACTAAAATCAATCGTTACAATACTAGAAAAACCAAAGTTGGCTTCGAACCAGGCGAGAAACTATTGTCACTGAAGATAATAGTAGTTTAAATAGTTATTAGCTCGATTACGTTTCATACCTTCAAGTTCTCTACCCCTTAACTCCTTTATTTAGAGGATATAAAACCTCTTAGTGTCAACGTTCACGTTAACGTCGACAAACTAGTTAAAAACGATCAGAGGTTTACCCTCTCCTTAAAATGAGGGCACCTATAGTTTCAATTTTAAGGCCCTAGAACATTAATGTTAAACTTAACAAAGAAGAAAATACGTCAACTACACTATCACTTTAATTACCCAGCTGTTAACCGGCTATAAAAAGTCCCAAAGTCCGCAGGATATACAAATATAAAATACTCTACCCTAAGAACTATTGAAAAGCTTTATTATCACCGTCAAATATATACCTAAGCCCTCCAAATATTTAAATTTACACTGAAAACTATATAATATTTTGACTGTAAAATCTTTATTAATGTACTTTATTTCAATGATAAGCCTGTTTTTTATCTTATTAACTCCTCAAATTCTTTTTACGAAGCCCAATTCTTAAAGAACTTTTCGGTAAAAGATACGTAGAAAGCGCTAAAAATACAGTGAATTAACACGTACTTAGATTCACCTAACGTTATCGTCCACAATATTGACACCGATTTTACAGCGGCGATTTTTTTAAAAAATGCTAAGATACTAAATATCCAATACAAACAAGTGCTTGTAAAAGCCTAATAAAGCATTAAAAAGGTTAAAAGGACACACGCCTTACATCGCCGAACGTATAACATCCTTACGTTAAAAATCGGAAGCTTTACGAATTCGGAGGCACGCCTTCAAATAACGGTAAAAGGCCTAAATAATACTATGGGCCCTAATGAACTAATTCCAATGTTGTTAGTATTTAAAGTATATCCATGCCTAACGAGTAAATCTCCGCCATTAGTAAGTACCCAAAAATAAGCGGTAGCCTACGGTAAAGCACTAAAGGAATTACGAAAAGAATCGGTACAACGCCAGATTAACGACGCCTTTAACACCAAAAATGGCCTTACGATAATCGATGTACTTACTTTGCAGTCATAAAGTAAAGTCCTCGTATAGCGAGAGCTGGGTGAATAAAAGGGCCTATATAAGATTTTAAATATGTTTAAATTTAAAATAATTGTTAAAACTACTAATAGTCTTGTAGACTTCCGTATTACCTAGGTTAAGCCTTATATAAGTGTTACCAACGATAAAAACCATGAAGTTAAACGACCGAACCAACACGAACATCTTCCACCCATTATTAACAAGCCAATAAAACGCCGCCGACGCGGATAACCCCTGAAGAAAAGAAACGCTTAATAGAGAGAATATACACCGGACCGTATCTATAATACTACTTAGGTAAATACAAAAAAAAAAGAATAACGAAGACTTACTATTAAAGCTTCGAATATAAAGTATTATTAAAATATAAAGTAAACCCTTTAAGGAAAACAACAAAGTCGAGATTAATGGACTTCTAACTCGAAAAGTCGTACAATTCGTACCAAAGGCCGATTTTAACCTTCAAAACCAAAATATAACGATTTTTAGTCGAAAATTATTTACGAGGTTAAAAGCAAGATTACGGAGCGACCATACGAAATTTCACGCCTGATCGTTTAATGATACGGTAATAAAAGCAAAACCTAGATTCATATACAATCGCTACCAATTTATAAAATCAGCTAACGCTTAATAATTGATTAGATAGCAAGTTTACTAGCTAAAACCAAAGGCAAGTTCACGATTAATAGCCGAAATACAACGCATACCTATACGTGGTTAACAATAAATTTACAACGGATTATATTATTGGAATTTCCATAAGAACTACAGCGCATTCAACTTTTGGAAGCGGTAATATTATGTATTAAGCCTCGATACAGATTGATT
Source organism: Anisogramma anomala (assembly GCA_038502455.1). Classification (NCBI taxonomy): domain Eukaryota; kingdom Fungi; phylum Ascomycota; class Sordariomycetes; order Diaporthales; family Gnomoniaceae; genus Anisogramma; species Anisogramma anomala. The sequence goes on along the minus strand of JASMMZ010000007.1, from coordinate 10,161,959 downwards.
AAAGCAGGCGTACACTAGTTACTTACCTACTAATCGAATTTTAAATTACGGCTAAGCATAAAGTTTTTAATATACGACTCGTGTTTACTAGTAACGTAAAAAAAGAACTTCGTCTTAATAGGTATAAAACCATCGATACTATTTTAGTTAAAACGTTTAGCTTTATAGCATCGGAATAGTAGACGATTAAAGACTCCAAATTTCAAAATTGCAAGCCGGTCATGATATTGGTGAAGGGTAGTCAACTTAACTTCAATAAATCGTCAATATGTATACTTGGTATTGATACCGGCCTTAAATTTAGCCAAAAGGGCGAAGGCACTAATTTGGCTATAACTGACAAAGCTAACGTAGCTAAGGTCTAACAATACTTGAAACAACATGCTAGCGACAGCTACATTACAACTTTATACTAACCGGAAGCCTCTTACAACCTGTTAATCACGGCACAAATATAAAACCTAATAAGTAACGACTTTAACCGGCTAGATGAAAGTTTAAATGGCAGATCAGAAACCTAAACCAAACGATTAATATGGTCTTAATCGACTTATTAAAAGCTAAATTGATAATCTCTATAGATAGGCTTTTTAAGAATAATACTAACCTATTCTTATAAATCGGCTTCCTTACAACTCTTGTCAATGAGAATAAACGAAAGGACTAATTTAGCATTATTGGAAACCTAATCCACTAAATCTTTGTTAAATATAGAAGGATTACACGAAGCGTATTAACTTTAAAGATCTATGGTATAATAGCAGGCTTCGATGTAAACATGGTATTATGGGCAACCCTCAACGATATCACCAAGTAGCTAAAGATTCCTTCAATCCCGGTAGTAATCTATATCAACTCGAGAAGCCTATTCGAATACCTTTCGAAGTTCGAAACTACCAGTGAAAAACCTCCTGATAATCGACGTGATGGCACTTCGTAAAGCCTACAAAGGTAGGTGAATTAAAAAGTTCCGGTAGATTAACAGTAAAGATAATCCTACTAACGCTATAACTAAGGAATCGCTAAATAAAGCCCTTAAGAGGTTTATGAACAGCAACAGTTTGACTATACGCATTGAAGGCTACGTTAATAGACCGCTCGGCAAGCCCAAATCATGTGGCGACAGTTAGGAATGTGATGACGAGCTGGAAGACTATCGGGTGACTGATGATAACAACTTATTTGATTGTCACAACTAAAATGGAGGCTTGCCTAGGTCTGTGGCGGAAGAACTTTTTAAGGGAGTCGATAAAGTCAGATCTTGAAGCCGAGTGGTAATTAACGGTAATTAAGGTCGATTTAAATAAAAATAGGTGTAATTGGATATGAAGGTTAATTAAAATTAACAGAAGGCTGTCTAGTTAACAAAGTCGTAGTTCAAAGTTAACCAGAAAATATTAGTTAACCACACTAACGTACGCGTACAAAATAAAAAGCTGCGAGTATTTGAATAGTAGTAATTACAGTGTAATATATCAACTTTACTTACAGTAAAGTTAACTATACTAAGCTTCAAATTGAGTGTATTGTTTTGTATAGGCCCACTATATTGGCTGCAAAGCAGGTACAGTATACGCCCAATTAACACTAGGGCACAATCCAAGCAATTATCTATACAAATTACTATGCAGACCGGCTAGCGGTCTACTAAACCTAGAACAATGCATCCACCACTTGACTACTACAATACTACTGTTACTTCGACCAATCGAATCGATAACATTGCAATGTCTAAAGCTCTACCAACAGTTATTGTATCAATTATCAACCCTCCCTCATTATTAATTACTAAGCGACTTTCGTTAACGTTTAAATTTACCTATTAATATTGTATTTATAATTTCCTCATGATTATATACCGTATTATATCGGGAATAATATATATTAATATCGGGTTGAATTATTTACTGACATTTACCCTAAATTTGAGTACATAGATAATACGTAAATTTCGCTGTCATCCTAATATTATATGTGAATTTCGAAAATGTAACGGCTGAATCAATTTTATTGTTAACCGTTATATCTAAACCCCCTTTATAATATAATAACAATTATAATGAAAATTAACCCATGTATTTAAAAAGTAAAAAAATTAAAAGGTATGGGGATAAGAAATGAATCCTTGTGAATATGTATTTTGATTAACTTAAATTATTTTTTACTTAATCCTACAATTACGCTGGTAAAGTTATATAATTTCTTCATGAAATTACGTTTAGAAGTTAAGCTTTTTCCGTTGCCGATGATAAGGAAATTACATTTTGCTTTTCGTCTTAAGACGCATATAATTGCATCGGAGTGAATGCCAGACGGAGTTTATGACCTCGTCAAAAGTAATTCGAAAGATTATAGCGTAAACAACGTTTGAAAACTTCCCTAACCTGATGTTCCTCTGCCCTTACCTACGTTACCCGGCGTCATTAGTCTTAGGCTTATATTAAACGGGACCGTTAGAATAACCCACCCAGATTACCGTAGACCCTCGATTAAGATATTCAAACAACTTAAACCTCCGTTTTAACTATATTTCTATCCGGTGGCGGTATTTATACGGAGCTTATAATTATGTACGAAAAAGTTGCTTTAAATTTAAAAACTTTAATTAGCTAACGAATTAGTGGTATTTTATTAAAGTTGCAACGTAATTGATACGACTCACGCTTATCATAATAACATTGTCTCTGATACGTAAGAAAATATGAAAACAAAGGTAATTATTCTTAACAGTCGAAGGTTAATCCAAACGAATTACATAAGCTAACAAGGGTTCGAATTTAATAGTAAATGGTATTTACAAGTTTCCATTATTTATCAATAATCTTTTTAACTCGACCAAAGTTTCATTCGCAAAGTAAGGGTTGTTGAAGATAACCTTAACATAATCGAAATAAATATTCGTATATTTTATTCCCTCGTATCTTTTGGCCTTATGATATACCGTAATAACTTACTTGATAGCTGGCGTATAATAATCTTGTACGCAAGAAAACCCATACCAGCCTTCCATAAATTATATTTTCTTCCTTCATAGTATAAATTTGAGCGGTTATCGCACTACTGGTTCAACAACATTCATTTATCAAAGTATAGTTCATGATGACGTTGCCGTCCACTCCCAAGCGTTGAAAAATTAGCTCGAATAGTCGTTAAGTCGGCTCTAAGTATATAGATTTCAATAATGACTTAAGCAGAATCGGATGAAAAAAGATATGTAATAGCCGGGTCGAATGCGAAATTCAATTAAACAGACTATTTTATTTACTTTAATGTAGACTCTATATAACTGACGATATCCTATAAACTAAATATATCGGTTTAAGTCAGCTCCGAAAAGATAGAAAGTATACTTATAAAAGTAGAGGATTAGGTATTCGATAATAGCCCATCCTCCCTAACAACGTTAAAGTATAACGCAAATTTTTTTATATATGCTATCAATTCGTCTATTATGTGGAATATTCTTCCAAAAACATAAGGAAAAACTTTAATTATATTCTATAATGCGATCTACGAAGATATACAAAGTAGGTGTCAAATAAAATTAATAATTAAGGTATTGAGGAAAATTAGAAAAATCTGAAAAGATCCTTCGTATAGGACTTATATACACGGTACGTATACAGTTCGTCACGTGACCTCGTACGTGGTGTCCACGGATCGTGCTCGGACCTTTCTTAGACTGTGTACTGTGTATCCCGTCACTTGCACAGTCACGTAACCTATAAACTCAATGGTCAATGGCCTGAATCCATAACAATAGATTTAATACTAGTTTTACGTATATAAACAGATTCTTGTACTATTTGTACAAAGTGATAATCATTTGGGAGGTTTCGAGTAATGATATCTTCAAATTCTTATGCGGTGACACCTTCATTTTTGGAAGAATAATTTTACATTGCTTGGTGGATTAAACCTCCTTAATCGTTTATTCAACGGGTTCGCCACTCCTTCGTTCATTTTCAAGCGGCTATATCCTCTAAAATGGAATACTTTGTATTCATTAAATATGAAAGTTTTTGTTGATTTCAGTCTTAATTATTTATCGAGCTTATTTGGAAGCTGACAGATTCAGAAAACTTGACTTAAAGGTGTTTATAGGGTTGTTAATTGTTAAAAACCCCTTTTTTTTTTTTTGCTTACAATTTGGCTGCAACTAAGTTTTTAATATGTTATTTAGGTACTGTAAACGCGTTTACATTATTATAAAGAACATTAGCCAAGGTTGAAGTACCTATTTAAGGAATATATAGTCATCGTGAGATTGGTTCAGCTCTGAACTTAAAAAATAACTTTTTGGTTTATCTTTTTTTCATATGGTAATAATGTTGACACAGTAGTAATTATAGTTCAGTAAGTCAACTTTACTTATAGTAAAGTTGACTATACTAACTGAAAATTGAATGTATTTTTTTGTAGATCTACTGTATTGACTGCAAGTCAAGTATAGTATGCGCCCATTTTATTCTAGGGCACGAGTCAAGCAATTGATCATACAAATAAGTGTGCAAACCGGCTAGCGATCTGCCGAACCTAGAACAATAGATTCACCACTTGACCACGTAATACTACTGTTACTTCGACCAATTCGAATCGACAACATTTTAATATCTAAAGTCCTATCGACACTGATTAGTGTTAATTAGCTTAAAAACAGATTTTCGAAGTAAAATATAAAGCTACTTTCAGGTTAAACTTTATGTTAAACGTTAGTGTAAAGGGAAAACTCTTGTAAAAGGTCTTTACTAATGTGTCAATCTCTACGGAAGTAAGTAAAGAAGAGTTCTGAGCTTAGTTAGTCTTTACGGAAGTTCAGAAGTGGCGACGGTATCGCCATTGGCAGAATACTAAGGAATCTTTACCAGATTCCTTTAGAAGACGAATTTAAAAATTAACCATTGAAAGTTTTAAAAATCGTTGATTACGCAAACGATTAGTTAGCAAACGACTAAGTCAGTACTATTTCGGGTGTTACTATTACAAAAACGACTAATTCTCAGCCATTCAATTACAAATAATAACAAATAACCGTCGATCCTACTTTTTACATCAAACTTTGTCTTTAATACATAGTTTCCCCTCCTACACCGCTATGTTCCTTCCCCTACACCAGAATCGTGCTGTTTTAAACTAAAACAATAAGAGTCATTAAGTGTCGTTTAAAAGCTACGTCGCACGACTTTACGCTGAATCGCCAAGTCCCCACGTTTCTAAATCGCCAATTTCACTTTATATCAAACTACTAAGTCCTACGCTAGTCAAAACATCAAGATAGAACCTAGTTAAAAACGAATAAAGTCAATTAAAACCTTCGTATATTCATCCTTCCCGATATATTCATAGGTAGCCCCCAATTTTTTTAGTGCTGCCACCAGACATACACATGATTATTTAACATTGCATTGAAGATTTACATAATAACCCCCTTCATAGTTTACTCTAGAAGGGCTCGACCGACTACACGCGCCATTAACAGGATTGTAAAAGCTACCCGACTTTTTCAAAGTATTTAAAGGCCTAAGTAAAAACGCTAGGCCATTGGCCCGTCTCTGACAGAGAAGGACGCAGCTACATATCTTACCCAAAGCTTTAACGTCAAATTTATATATAAGGTCTTTAATGTCTAAAAGCGTGACCTCGATGTCCGTAAATCCGTATATAAGGCTTACAAACAGGCTATTAACGCTTTCGTTATACGTTTCGACGGGTCTGGTTTTATGGAACACCTCGTATTAACTTTCAGTATCGCGATGCATGTTAACAACCACCTTATAAACAGGTTTTGAACGATATAAACAGGAGAACCAGAAACGGAACCTAAGCTTTTAACCTAAACTTTCCGGGAAAAATAAGTACAAGGATTGCCCCGACAAGCCTTTCGTTCGTTTTTATCCTTCTCCAGTGCATATACGATTATTTTCACATTACCAATAAACTATATACAAGGGGTTATAAAACCTTTTGCGTCGTGAATATAAGTTACGGTAATTAGGCGCGATAGAACGCTAGTCTTTTCTATATTATAAACGACCTCGATACGTATTAGGGGCTAGTAAGCCCCTATTTATGACCTTCCTAAATACTACCACGAGTACCGTATCGCCCCATAAAAAGGGTAAAAAAAAAAAACTTACGGGGTTTTATCAAGGTTTTCAAAGGTTTGAAACGTAACGTAAAAAGTTTTTCCCTTTAATACGTATTTGTTAAACGAATACAATCAAATACAGCCTTTATAAAATCGGTAAATTAAAACCCCTACGGGGTACGCGATCCATTACGCTGACGTAAGTATCGAAAGCTAATTCTTTTCCGAAAATATCTTACAGGCTTTACTTTATTTATTCGAAGGGATCTCCGCTATACTTTACTAGTTCTAATATATGTATGCGGTAAAAAGGGTCCCTTGGGTTATTTACTCCCTCTTTGAAAAGACTTCGATTGAGATACTGAAGGTAATAAAGGAAGAAATTCTACTTTAATTTAAAACCGCACCGATTAACGTACACTTATCGGTATATGGTTAAAACGTTCATACAGGTTTTACCATTTATATTATATCTTTCCTATGTTCCTTCTAGGTTTTTCGACTCTTCGACATTAACGAACGGTTGAGGGGAATCAATAGACGTTACGACTTTTAATTTTACAAAAAAAGGTATTTATCATAATATATTAAATTATATTATATCCGCCCAATACGTTACCCTAATAATACGATATTGATTAAAGATTACGTTACTGGTCTTGTTATGAATTCAATTCAATACCATAACTGTTACGGTCTTTACCAGTTTGCTTATAAAAGTTACTCAGCGGCTTTAAAACGGAAACGCGAAAAATATATTCGCGTTTTGAAACACTAGCTAAAGAAAATCAAGCTTTTCAAATAGTCTCGATACAATACGAAAGTGGTTACGAAAGCTTTAACCAAAAAAGCAACCATTGTTAGATCCGGCGAATCGAATTTCCACCCGGTTAAAAAGAGCCAAAAGGGAAAAACCTGTTTACATTGATATACGGTAGTATTTCGCTAAAGAACACTCGGCCTGCCCCATACTACCTATACTTGATACAAACCTTAGCGATTATAGCAATATACTAGTTAATAAGGTTATATTACTTAAATATCCCCCACTAAACACTACGTTAACAAAAACCTTTACTATAACTGGGAAATTCAATATATAGCTGGCTAATAAGTTAATAGTAAAGGCTAAGCTTAACCTACCCAGTCCTAAAATTTTCCAAATTACTAAAGATAATATCGTAACATTAAAACTACAAATATTAAAAACCCGAACTGCCTTAACAAACGGGGGTAAAACCGCGTACGGAAGCGGCCCTATAATACTAAATTCGGCTATCTTTATAAAGAAGGCCAATTTTCCCCCCCTCCCTAATACCACTCCTAACGAATAAGCCCCAACCAGCCTCTCCCCAAACCAAAGTAACAAAGTATATAAAGACCTTATTAACCCTTTAAGCTTAACTAACTTCAAGCGTATAAAATACTAAAATACGACCACAGAGACTATATCTAAGTCTATTAGGCGTTACCGAACGCTAAAACCAAATAAGGGACTTAAAATTATATAAATGGACGTACAAATTAACGGTTGTATACCAAACTTTACTTAAAAGTTATGCGGACGAAGGCGTAAATATTATCAACGTATAGAAACCGTAATATAGTAAAAGGGATAACGAGTGAGGCTTTAAATAACGTTACCCGATATACGACCTTTTCTCTACGGTACGTAATTAAAGTGAAAACGTTCCCACCTAGAAAAACCGGCGCGAATTATTTTTGATATTACGGCCCCAGATCTCTTCGTACGTCCGGTGAAAAGCGGTCTTTACTGCTATTTAAAGCCGTCCTAACCCTAAAAAAAACTCTCTATAGCTATAGGTTAACTAATACAATATGATTTATATATACTAGGACAAATGTTTCGACGAAAAATCAAAGGAAATATATAATTAATCGCCAGAAACCTAAAACATCGTCAATGGGGGTTTTCGTTATGACCCAAGCACGTTGGCGGGTCAGGAAATAGGCCAGCATGCAGCTGAGCTACCGGTGAGCCTCAGTGAGCACTGGTGAGCCTCAGTACTGAAGATGGTATGAAGGCCATAAGATATAAGGACACGGCCATCACTATATAGATAGTATTTCCTTTATAGCTCTTCAGTTGTCAATCTAAGTATTCAGTCTCAGTATATTCTGAATAGCCTCACGGCTTTTGATTATTACTTGCACGGTTGCGATATTGTTCACTCAGCACCTTTGATATCTTCTTGATAACATAAACACTCTGACATCTTCTATATACTCATGGGTATTTAGTGCGATCATTACAGTTTTAACCTCGTATATAACCGGGTAAAACCTACCTTCAAAATGTTTAAAAAGAGCATACCTTAAATAATTAGGCCCTTACGACAGGTATACACTTTAAAAGTAAGGCGAAAGTCCCTTTATATCGGCTAAGCCACGTTTTCGACGCTACTTTTAATAATATATTTAAGGCGGTAATAGCTTTAAAACCTAACCTAAATAGGGGATCGGACCATAAAGTACTACTTACGACTTTTTAAATTCGTGGATTTATATTCCTGCAGTTTCGTGTATTAAAATACCGGAAGCCAGCCTTATTAAGTTTGGGGACCTAATTATTACTGGTATGAAGTCCTTACTACCCGCCGAAAATATTAAAAACTCCGCGTTTATATACAAATAGGTAAAAGCTTTCGTTTGACTATTGAATAATGTCTTTTAAGTTGTCGGCAAGCTAGCCACGATATACGTTAAAGCTATGAAGTAATAAACCCCTAAACTAAATCGACTTCGTTTTTATATAAAGCGTGTAAATGCGATACGGAATCGTAATATAAAGTTTATCGAATATCAAAATTTTCTCGTAAAGGTGTAACGGGTTAAATCCGGCATTTAAAAAACCAAACTCGACTATGCCGCGAACTTAGCAAAGGTTTACGATATTATCAACTAATATAAATCTCTCTTACCGTTTCGAGATCCTTCATTTATATCCAAATATCGCCTTATCCTTAACACCCCCCACCCCACCTAATCAATCCAGGTATTACGAAACGATATTTTTAATAGGTTTTCCCTCAACGATAATATTTTAAACAACCTTTTAAACACTTAGTTAAAGACCGAGTATACTATCCCCTAAAAGTTTTATATTTTAAAGAAAAAAGTTCAACATAATACTATAAACGTCTACAAAATATTTATAAGGTTAAAAGACATTATGGTACGTTTACTTAAAGCATACTAAGACATAATAATTAGTTCCTTACGTATTTTCTATAATAAATATCTATACCTAGGCATTTTCCCATAGGTATTACGGCAATCGAAGGTATCCATTATACCAAAGCTTAGGGACCACGACCCATTCAACCTACGGTTGTGGAAGCTTATTATATTAATATTGGTTTACTTTAAGTGGTGAAAACGTATTTTATTCCGAAGCATATTATAATTACTTATTATGTCAATCTTTATTAAACCCGAACACGGGAAAAGGACCTTAAAACGATTTATGTCTAACCTAATTACATTTTTATATACGATATTAAGTTTACTTTTACTGAGAGAAAAGTCGTATCAATCCTATTATATAACGTATAAAGGGCCTTCGATACCTTATTTTACAATCGCCCAATTTAAAAGATAAAACATTTAAGGGTTTACCGAAGCTTATTTACTCTCATTAAAGGCTTTTTTACTAATAGGTTAGTAAGAATCCTATATTCAACGGTAAATATAGGTTTTTTTTAAAAAAATTCAATTAAAAGACTTTATAAGAGTTTCCCTTTTCTTTAATTATTTTTATAATTTATATAGCGAACCTCGCCAGGTTATGTCCAGGGCGTATCTTCATATATACTAACGACATACCCTCTTTCAGGATATCTAACCCCTTAAAACAAAACGTAAAAAGTCTCGAAATTAACTGAAAGGAAGTTAACCAGTAGGCGACTAAAAACACATTCGTATTCGCACCGGAAAAATCCGAATTATTATACATTACCGGATGTTAGAGGCCTTCGGACTTTACAAAACGGGGAAACCTATACGTATATACGGAATCGGGACCGGTTTATCTAGTTATCAACCCCTTTTCAAATACCAAAAATTTAGGTATAAGATAACTAATGTTTTGGTTCGATAAAACCTGATTAGGAAAGACCTATATAGTGGAACACGTAGTAAAAGCCTTCAAAGTTTTCAAATATTATAAAGGAATTTTGCGGAAAAAATACGGGTTTTTACTGTATTTATTATAAACCGCCGTTATTATTACTATCGTGCCTATATTTACCTATTACGTTAAAAGCTAGTATTCTAGGCGTAGGTAATAAACCTCCGAAAATTAGATTATAGTTCCTTTAATCGTTGCGGCACGGGCGGTCGCTCCGTTATATAAAGTCTCGCCTAACATTATCGCGTTTAGTGACTCCGAAATACCTATTAGAAAGGTCGCCCTCGAGTAATAACATCTTCGCTTCGCGTATAGCCTTAAAACCTTCGAAACCCAACACCCCCTTACTTTACGGATTAAAAAGGCAAATAATAAAACTAAACTTATAAACCCGTTACACACATTGACTAGCTCTTTAGGTAACGTTTAAACCGCCATCCCTATCGCTAAAAGCTCACGGCGTTTCATAAAATTATAAATGGTAAAGAGGAATTACAACTTCCCCGTCGGCTTAAAGACCATTCCATATATAAGCCGAATACGCCCGGCGAGTAAGCTTCGTCCCAGGTTACTCGAAGCCGATGAGAAATTCCCTAATTTTCCACGTCTTGTATTATTAGCCCCCCGGTATATAACTCGGTCCTCAGAGTTTTTTACGAACGGACTTACAAAGAAAAATACTTTGATAATATTTTGAATACAGTATTATAACTTAAAGAACCATCATATCATAAGATTAATAAATTACTTCGAGTAAATAATAAATAGATAAAAATACGTCGGGTATATGTTTGTAATTTGCTGGAGTGGCCGTACGATTACAAAAAGATTTAGAGGACTTTACTATATTATATACGTTTTCTATGTGAAATTCGTCAACGCGTTTCGCGGCTCAAAGGCAACCGCTTATATTGCAGTAGGTAGAATTATAATATATGTCGATAATACCTTCGTAATTTGAAACCTAAAAGGAAACCCAGCTGTCTCATTATAATAAAATTTTAAGGAATTTTATACGGTAGCCGAGTTTTATATAAACCACGTAACAATACAATAGTAACTAAGATACATAAGTATCGACGATAACGAAATTAATAATAAATTGGCAAATAAAAATGTCAGGTCCTTTTTATTTTAAGACGAAGATAATAGCCCTTCGCGAACGAGGTAAAATCCTCTTTAAAAATACGTTTAAAGGCGGTTGAATAAAAATAGTATCACCAGTAAAAAAAATATCCTTATAATATAGGAAATAAACCCTTACTTATTCGACTAGGCTCGGCTTAAAGTATCAAAAGTCAAAGTAGACTAACTTTACCTTACCTTCGTTACTATTTATACGACTTTTTATACCGTATTATAATTATAAGGTACAAGTACGGGTACTTTGCGTTTTATTACCGACGATTTCGATTATAAGGTACTAACGGATATTACCCTTGATATAATGAGAAACGGGGAGTTTTTATTTGATATTTTACTTGGGCTTTACAAAGATTTGAAGACTATATCCATTACCATCCCAAAAACACGTAAAAAAAAAAAATTAAGCGAGGCTTATATATATAAGATTTTTACGGGCCCCTTGAATTTCCAGTTATTTGTATGTATCACGGCTTATTTTTAGATAATAAAAAGAGATGAAAAATTATAAATCATATAGGCCTCGTTGAACACCCGTCGAAAACAAATGTATTTTTACACCCACCGGCGATATTTACGTTTCAAGCCCATCGACTTAACCCTATACTTATTATATAGCCGTTAACCTATTTATTGAATAATTTTACTACCGTTACTACCAGAGCTTTTACAGTTGTAACTTTACGGTCGAGATCCTATCCATAAGGAGGTATAATGTTTGGAAATAGATCGGTGGTAGGGATAGGTCTGACAGAAAAAGGGAAAAAGGATTAGGGGATGGGGGCGGCGAAAACAGGTTTGTTAGCAATAAAATCCGTATCGCCATTATTAAAGCTGTTGTTTTCGTCTTTGTTATTAACCTCCCTCTAGGCGTTAATAGGGTTCCATCGACCTTTCAATGTTGTAGCTAGCGTTTACGCCGCTCCGTTTTCCGCCGTTTCGACGGCGATGCGAAACGGCCGCCGTAGGGCGATAAAACATCCGAAAGGCGCCTTTATGACAACAGTAACGCTATAAATAGCTTCTAGGCTCGTAAAGTTAATGCTGACAAAAACGTACCTACCATTAATTTTTATTACTATTAGTAAATACCAATTAATACCCGACTGTAAATTATGTTTTGAACGTGATATTGTGCTTTTTATAAAGGTAACGGACGTATCGTACGCCTGGTACTCCCCCCCTAATATATGTACAGTCGGAAACCCTAGTTAGGAGCGACCGTATAAAACCGGTGTAAAAGCGTATCACGCGCGGTTACGGGGGATGGGTCGAGGTATTAAAAGGGAGAAAAGTAGGGGGGAAGGAGGGGGAGAGAAAAGGTATAGGGACGGACGCGTATAGCTTGCGTAAAGGTGGTGGGGTAACTCGAGGAGGAAGACAGGCAGGTTAGGCGACGTGTCGCACGTACGAACCGGTTTTTACGCGAAGAATTTACTAATTACGTTAATACAGGTTTCTAGGTTGCGATTGAATATAACTTTGGATTTTAAAATATTGATAATATAAAAGGTAAAGGGTCTAGGTACTTATTAGTATATATGTAATTTATCATTATCTAAAAAGTTTAAGGTTAAAGGTAAATTAAATGCAGGTGTTTTTTGTATTAAAACTTAACATTCGGATTATCGCGCGGATAAGGATTTTCCGGCTATATATTTTTACGTCAATTGGTTATAATCCATATATATAGATATATATGCGCCCGTATTCGCATACAGACCCTAATGCGCTCCCGCGCATTTCGACTTTACTAACATTCGGTTACACGAGTTTTCTTTTTATTACTATGAGTTTTATGGGATCCCTTTAAAAGCTTATACAGTTATATTCCGGTGCAGTTAAACGCGGGGCGAAGACTAAGCCGATATTATTACGGTGTCAAACTAAGGCCACAATTCACACGCTTACAGGTTTTTAAGCCACGGGACACCCTAAGGTCTTAATCAGGTGGATAACTCAAGGTCTAATCGGCCTACACTAGCCTGTACAGAGCTTGTATTGCGATCTACCCCGCCGATTTCTACCGAGCTATTTCGTAGCAGCTAGTACGCCTTTGCAAGGGGCACTTCCCGGTAATAGTAAATAAACAAAGATTTAAAACCTTCGGATTCCTCATTTTCAAGCATTACGATAAAAAAACCTCTGGAGGATAGATGTTGATAAAGATTTAATTAAAAAGTATTTGGTTAATTTCGTTAGCTATTATATCTTCGATTAAAACGGCGGCGAAAAACTTGATGGTAGCGTTTTCGCCTTAAAAAAGTATCGTAAGTTTTTGGAAGATTTCAAAGGGTATTAAATCTAAACTAAAGTTATAACTTTAACGAAGATTAATCTACATATCGGATAAAAACTTTAGCAAGCTGGCACAAACATTCTTTAAATTAAATCAACTTAAAAATGCCCCTATGATCCTCATATTAAAAATCTGCGGGGTAAAAGCAAGGGCGTTAAAGATTTTTAACGTCCTTATACACGTTTTAAAAAACCTCTCCTCAATCCCCAATTTAATTAAGCCTTTAAACTCCTTAACAACACCCATTTTTCATATTCTGATAATAAAACCCCTATTAATCTACTCGGAAACCTAGCACCTTTACGTAGTAATGCAGAGTACGCCTTTAGCTGCCGTAGAGTACGTAAAGTAATATCTGCCAACGCAAAAGTAATTGACGTCGAAATTATTTACCGGTTGATTAAGTAATATTGTCAAGTCCCTTAAAGTTCCTCCTATAATTCAATTCTTCTTACTTCTTCAACTTTCTCTTTAAATCGTCAAATTTTTAAGGCGAAACTTCCTACAGTAAGTACGTTTACACGCGTTAATTCATTACAGTTTTTATTATAAAACTTTACCCTTTGGGTTAGGCGATTGGTAATTACTTTTACCACTGTAATTCGGAAGTACCAGGAAATATCATCGAAGATTAAGACGATTATATTAATCTTCTTTTTAAACCTGTGAAAACAATGAATGTTAATTACTTATTCCTTACTGATTTCACGAAAATTTGAAGCTAAATCAAAAAGTAAAACGGAAAGCTTTATAATATTTTTGATACAAAGATAATACCATTTTGAAACATTACTAAGTAAATATAGGTCACTTTTTCTGTTTTTAATTCATTATTTCTTAAAGTACTTGCAAATTACGTTAGAAATTACTATCTAACCTTCATAAAAGGAGTAAAAACCTTTCGAAATATGTACAATAATATAAAAAGCTACTTCGAATACGAAGTTCACCTTATATAATATTTTACGAATTAGGTTATAATGAGGTAAACGACGATGATAACTAAAAAAAGGTAGTTCCAATGAATATCCCTAACAAAATATTAGATAAGTTAATATTATACCAATAGGTAATAGGAAAGGCTCATGTTAGCGAGACTACATTACACAAATAACTATGGGTAGTAATTACGAGCGTTAAGTAATTCGAATATATTTTATAACGTGTAAATATTACTTGTGAAAGATTTTATAGCAGTAAGAGTCTTCGTTTACGGAAGTAATAGCCCAAATGCCCAAATCACTTGATGTATACTCCTAAACTAATGACTTTTATGATTAGTATAGAGAAAAGTACTCGATGGTACATTATATCAATCGCAAATACAGGCGGTCTTTAAATTTAAAATCTAGCTCAAAATGATAAAATTATAAACTATAACTTCATTATCACTAACGAGAGCAAAGCTTTAGCGGATCTATTAACCGTAAAATATACCTTTGTAATGGTGGCAAAAGATGTTGGGTTTGTAACAAGCCCGGTAATTGATTAGCTTACTACTATTAAATTACGTAATAAATAACAAATAATTCATTACGCCCAATACTCTGTTGTTTTCAGTTGATATTATTTGAATTGCATTATAGATTATGAGGGTAAGGAGGTTGTTGTCGACGTTATGGATGTGTTAAAAAGATTTAGTAGCATAAAAATACTGTTTATAAAGCAGATTAATGATTAGCTGATCACGATTTACTATACCATTTTTGTGGAGAAGACACTTACCTTTACCCTAATCAAGCCTTTAACCATATATATACCTTTAACCTTTGCGATAGTTACGCGTATTATACATTTTAAGGTATTATGCCGGATAAAGTGGCAAGAAAGTACTTAACAGGAGGTTATTCGCAATATGTAGCATGTTGAAGGGAAAGTACTATTACCATAGATATCAATCGTTAAAATGCTAATCAAACCAAACTTAGCCTCGGTTCGGGAAAACACCTATTGTTACTAAAGATGACGATTATTTAAATTGTTGTTGGACCGATCACATTTTCTATCTTTCAGTCTTTTGCGAAGTTCCTTCTTTGCCTTCAAAATATAATGATCCTCAGCGTTAACGTCGATATTGACGCGGATGAACTAATCAAAAACGGCTAAATGTTTTTTTTTCGCCTTCAAGTAGGATCACATTTGGTTTTATTTTCAAAACCTCAAGGTAACAGTGTCGAATTTGACGGAGTTTGAAATAAGTTAATTTAATTAATTTTGAATTACCTAACTGTCGATAATTTATACAAAGTCTTTCAATCCGCAATACATAAAGATATAGAGTACTTTGCTTTAACTATTTTTACAATGCTTTTATATCATTACCAAACGTATACCTAGCTCCCCCAAAGATTCAAATTTACATGAAAAACGATAATAATTTTAATTACGAAATTTTTATTAACGTCTTTTACTTTGATTATAAGCTTATTCTTTACGTTATAAACCTTGTAACCAATTTTTACGATAAAAAAACTCCTTAAGTACTAATCAACGAAAGATATATAAAAAACGTTCAAAATACTGTAAATAATTACGCATTAAAGTCCACCAAACGTCATTTTTGACGATACTGGTACCAATTTTACAGCGACGAAGTTTCAATAAAATGTCAAAATAATGAAGATTCAGTACAAATAAGTGCCTGTTAAAGCCTACTAAATTATTGGGAAAGTCGATAAGGTATACATACTACTTTTTCAAGCGTAAGATATCTTTACATTCAAGATTGGAAACTTTACGGACTAAAAGTTCCGTATTTTAATAAATATGAAAGACCTGAATGATATTATGAGCCCTGACGGATTAATGACACGTGAATGATCGTTAAAGTATATCCTCGTTCAATGAATAAATATCTACCATTAACAAGTATTCAAAAAAGAGCTATAGCGTACGACAATATTCTAAAGAAATTGCGGAAGGAATCAGCACGGCGTTAAGTTAATAATATCTTTAATATCAGAAAAGACCCTAAGACGATCGAATTATTTACTTTACCATTGCAAAATAAAGACCTTGTATGGAGAAATCTAGGTAAATAGGATAGCCTACTTAAAATCTTCAATATCGCCAATCCTAAAGTAGTTATTGAAACTACTAACGATATTGCAAAGTTTTGCATAACTTAACTCAAAAATTGCATCAGAACAACTAAGTATAACGATAAAGATTATCAAGCCAAACGAATAAACCAATACAACTCTCCTCCTGCTGTAATCGATAAACTTATGGAACTTCGATGACTTAACCGACAACTAGAAATGTCAAACGGGAAGGATAATAAATATACACCGAGCCGGATTTATAATACTGGTTAGGTTGGTAAAAAAAAATAAAAAAAATAAAAAGGGCCGATTAAAATTTAGTTGTTAAGCTCCAGGTATAAAACTTTATCAAAGCCTTCGGTAAACATTTTAAGTAAAACTATAGAGTCGAGATTGATATACTCCTTACTTAATAAGTCATATAATTCGTACCTAAACGCGACTTCAACCTTTAAACCCCAAATATCACATTTTTTAAGTCAATTATTATACATGAGGTTAAAGGTCAAACCACGGGGCGGCCATACGAAAAGTTACGTATAATCGCTTAAAGATACGGTGATAAAATCAAAACTTAAATCCTTATATAATCGTTAACAATTTGGAAAATCAGCCAACGTCAAGTGTTTATTTTGACAGCAGGTTCATCAACGTATATCAATATTAATTTCATCCACAATTACTATAATATAACACAAATGTATATAAAATCAATACCTAATATATAGAATATCGTTTAATTGGAATTACAGCAGAAACTCCATAACAAATACCCTTCGAAAATTGTTATAAAATATATTAAACTACTATAAAAACTAGCTGAAACAGGCGTCCATTACTTTATAACATATTAATCGCACTTTGAGTTAAGGTTCGAATTAAAATCTTTAACTAATATCCTGTATTTACTGATCACAAGAATTAAAGAAGATAAAAACTTCAGTTAAATTGGTATACAAACTAATAATATTCTCTTTGTTGAAACTGCTAGCATTATAGCATAGGAATAGCAAACGATTCAAGACTCAAAGTTTTGGAATTGCAAACCGGTCGCAACTCTGGCAAAAGGCAAAGATCTCAATTTTAATGAATCTTCAATCCGCATACATGGTATTAACGATACTGACCTTAATTTCAGATAAAAGGGCCAGAACGCTAAACTAACCATATTTAACAGAGCTAACTTAATAGTGGCTTAAAGGTATCTAAATAAACGTACCTATAACAACTATATAGCTACCCTTCACAAACCGAAAACTTTTACGATTTATCGATTATAATATAAATACCAAACCTAACGAATGAATAGTTTAACCGATTGAATAAAAACATAAAATGACAAATAAAGAATTTAAATCGAGAGATTGATATAATCCCAATTAAGCTGTCAAGTGCCGAGTTAATAATTTTCACGAACGGAATTTTTGCCAATAATATAAAATTGTCGTTATAAATCGGATTTCTTATATCGTTCATTGATAAAAACAGTCAAAAAGACCAATTGAATATTACCGGAAACCCAATCCATTGGATCTCTGTTGAATATAAAAAATCATCTGAAACGTATTAACTTTAAAAGTCTACGATATAATAGATGGCTTCGATATAAGCATAACAATGTGAAAAACCCTTAATATCTTTACGAAATCGTGAAATATTTCTTCTATCCCGGTGGTAATTTATATCGACTCGAATAATCTGTTCTAATACCTCGTAAAACTTGGAAATACTAGCGAAAAACATCCGATAATCGATATAATGGCACTTCTTAAAGCTTATGAAACCAGAAAAATTGCAAAATTCCGCTAGTTAAATGTTATAGATAATGCTACTAATATCATGACAAAATTGTTATCAAATAAGGCTTTTAAGAAGTTTATAAATAATAATAAGCTGGCTATACTTATTGAGGGCTACGTTAACAGGCCACCTAATAAGGTCGAGTTACTTGCTGGAGAACAGGCGTGCCTTAGAAAACTGGAAAACTGCTAGGGAATTAAGGCCTGCGATTTGTTTGATTGGTATGGTTAAGTTGTAGGCTTGCACAAGTCTATGGCGAAAAACTTATTTATAAGAATTAATAAAATTGAAATTAAGACCTGAAGGGAAAATGAAGGTAATTTGAGTCAACTTGGATGCAAAATACACAGGAATTAACAGGGGTTTGGCTAGTGAACGAGGTGGAAATTCAGGGAAACCGGAAACGATTAATCAACCATACTAGCGTACGCACACAAAACACAAAGCTGTCAGTATTAAAATAGTAGTAATTGCAATACAATTAGTCAACTTTACTTACAATAAAGTTAACTATACTAATTGCGAGTTGAGTGTATTGTTTTATGGGTCTGCTGTTGGAATAGCAGTCAATTGTAGTATAGCCAAGTCAACTATACTATTAGTTTAGTTGATTGTACTGACTGCAAAAAATAGCTACAATGTGAGGGAATGACTATAAGTGCACTACAGTAAGGTATTCACTTCAAAGTGGGGCATAGGACAAAGCGTTTGGCCATAAAAATTACTGTGTAGACCAGCTAGCGGTCTGACGAACTTAAATCTTCCGATGTATTAATGACTAATTTCAATGTATCACTAGTTACTTCGACTATAGTGACTCGAATCGACTACGTTGTAGCGATAAAAACCTCCTAACACTGATCAGCACTAGTTAAGTTAAGTATAAAGAAGCTAGGTAGAAGTAAAAGCTACTTTTCGGTTACGCTTTACGTTAAACGGTAGTAGAGTACAGAAATTTTGTTCCGTAGGGCCCTTATAAGTTGTGCAGCTGTTCGCGGCAGCAAGTAGGAAAGACTTATAGGTTTTGGAGCTGTTATCGGCAATCTATAAATAGCGACGGTATCGCTATTAAAAACACTAAGAAATCCTTATCAATCTCTTTTGAAGGCGTTAAGATTAACAGCATAAAATTCTTAAAAATTAACAAGTCGGCAAGTTAGTAAACAGCTAAGTCAGTACTATTACAGCTACTACTATTACAGGTATTACTATTAAAAGTTTTAAAGCGTAAAACAACTAAGTTTCACGACTTTTCACAAATACCAACTTTAATGGTAGACCTACGGCCTAGCTTTCCTTTACACCACTTTTTTTCCCTACATTTTTTAATTTTTGTTACGATAGCTTGAAGCAACTTATAGATTGATATTGTTCCCGATCCTGCCCGAATAAAATAAATTAAAAACCTTGGATTCACATTCAGTAAGTAATTCGATAACGATCTTTAGTAAACAGATGCCGATAAAGACTCCATACCCAAATACGTAACGAATTACATTAGCTATCATATCTTCGATTTAGATCTTACCGGACGTAATACGGGACTGGTCGACGTCCATAATTTTTACGAATAGTTTAACGAGTATATCTTTGATATGTGGAAAGCAAGAGATGAGAAAGTCAAAATTAGGCTAAAAACTAAAATAGTTAGTCAAAGGGCCGACCTCCATGTAAGGAGAGGGAAAGAAGCCAATTTTTCCAACCTGTTATACGAATACGCAATGAATAAAGACCTTTAATATATTCAGGAAAAGGGTAAAGGTATTACTGACGATGATATCCTTTAAGGTCTTTACACGCGTTCGTAAAGCGCTATCTAAATCCATATAAATTCTTTAAACTATTCTACGTAAAGTCAATGGTTTAATGATCTTAGCTGTAAGGAATTGATTGACTTACACGCCTTCAGTCCTTAAATTTACCAGTTAATTCATTAAAAAGTTTAACGTACCCCTAAATACTAAGAAAAGTATTAACAAATTCCTTGCAACGGAAACCTTTAATCCTTTCCCCCCCAACCCTTTTAATACGTTCAATTTTAGTAACCAAATTAAGGAGGAATTAACTTTACGTGCGAGCCTACTTTAGGTACAATCACTGGATTTTACCGTTTAAAATTCGGCTCAAGGTAACTATCCTGCCCACTAACACTAAAACTTTCCCTAACACTAGTTGAAGGACCTAAAGGGTTCCTACAACTAGTATATTACCCTTTCCCCTCGATATGTTCCTATAGTGAACAAGAATTACGCGGCAATTATCATGCTCATTAAGATCTGGAGATGAAAGGAGAAGTATAACGATAAGCTGTATAACGTCTTTAAAGTTAAGTTGTGCCCGTTTTTTAACATTTGCCACCAAATAAAATTTGAATTTCCAGAATTTTACTAGTTGTTCTCCAATATCCTCACCGGTTAAGCCGAGGATTATTACCCTCAATACTTAAGAATTTCTCTTTTTTTTCTCGAAATCTACGATATTTTCAATTTCCATTTTAAATACGATATTAATTCTGCCTACTGTCATATTAACTGAAACATTATTAAGTGGTTTTACATGTTGGATTAAAAAAAGAAAGATGTAAAGTAAAATAGACCTACTTAATTAGATGCTTAATAGGCTCATATTTTGACAATACGTAATAGGGAACGTAGGAGTTGGCGAAGGCATACTCTGTCAACTGGTTCAATAAGACATTACGGGCTATAAAGAATTCGAATACGCCTTACAATACTCCAATACCTCATGTAAAGGGTTATTTCACTAGTTGCGTGTAATGATCACACTAAATACCCGTGAGTAAATAGAAGGTGTCAAGAGGTTTATGTTAGCAGTAAGGTAGTAGAGGTAACAAAGGTGCAATATCAAGAAGATGTTTGTTCGTGCTGTAGAATGATCACTAGCCGTTAGGCTATTCAGGTGTGTAGACTGAATACTTAGATTGACAACTGAAGAGCTATGAAGGAAATACTATCTATTTGGTGATGGCAGTGTCCTTATATCCTATGGCCTTCATACCATCTTCAGTACTGGATTGCTGAAGTTGCTGGTCGCTTCCTGCGGTCCTATGTAGTATCGACTGGACCGCTCTTCAGTCCTTGCGGTCCCAACCCTAACCCTGGGTTCTTACATAAGAGATATCCCCGCTTGATGTGTTGGACATCAAGCTTCTGATGGCGTAGCTGGCCGCTGACCTATTCCATGGTCTGCAGTTGGTCCTTGGGTTATAACATTGCGCTTCTCGCTGACGACCGTAACGATTCGGGTCTTAAACTTGACTAATATATACCCCTAAGCTTAAGAATTTAGCTACAACGAAGAAAATCCCTTTCATGCATACTACATCAACCGTAAATACGAAAAACCCGGCTAATATAATTAATGGAAGGCTCAGACCTAGGGACGTGAATAGGTTACACATGAAAGAGGGTATTACTCTTTTTAAGGCCTTTAAGCCAATCAAATAAGTTTGATTTAAACGGTAGGAAATGTTGGATTTACGATTAATAGGTCTGCTAGTTTATACGCTATACTATAACCTAATACGAAGTAAAATAGGTATTATATAATATATACTTTTAATTTACTTCTAATTAGAACTACGTCCTTCGCGTTATGGACTTTAAAGTCATAGAGATTAAAAGGAAGAATAAGTCTAAAGCTATCAGGTAACACGAAGATACCAGCACCAGCCCGGAAATAACGTAATAACCCGTCGAGCAAGCTTTTTTGTGCCGCCTGATCATTGAAAACCCCTATCACCGATATAATAATTAATACCTTAGCCCTATACAACCATTTACCATTTAAGACCACTACGTGGAGCAAGTTTTTCAGTGTATTATACTAGATACTAAAATATTGCGGTATTTAACAGGAGATTATTAGTAATACGTCACGTTACAAAGTAATACTAATACGGCTACAGAATTTAACTACATAGATACCATTAAAACTAAAATTTGCTTTAGAACTAGAAAAAAAACTTTCTTAATTGGAATATACAACAATTTATCGTTAGCCCTATTATTTTCCGCATCCTAAAGTCTCCTAACCCTTTTCTTTTTTACCATAAATATATAAAAACCCTTGGTATTAACGTTAACTTTTAGACTAATGAACTAATTTAAATTAAAAGCGAAAAAATGTTTCCACTCAACCTTAAATTGGGGTGTCTCTAATTTCACCTATCAAGGCTAAAAGTATTGGAGTTAAACCTAACGAACTAGAAACTTTGTTAACTACATTATAAGTTCAACCACTTAGCAACCAACAAGATTTATGGGGTCTTAAAGGCAACTCATTACAAAGATGGGGATTTACCATCGTTAAAGGCAATTAAAAAGCTTTGGGATTACTGCTAAACACATTCCCAAACCCCCTTAAGGGTTAAATTTACGTTAAAGGAAAATTAAAATTTCAATCTTTAGGTCTCCATAAACGTATTTTACCTGGACGGCAAACTAATTTTTGATGTTACAGACTCCGCCACAGCTTTTTACGATGTCAAATTCCTCAAAACCAACACGGTAAAGGAAATATAGGAGGCACTATGCACTTCGTAAATCAAAACGTACCTAAGACTACCAAATGTACTAGGTTACCCGGTACCAACTTTACTTCGATAAAGTTTTAAACTAATATTAAATTGATCAGGATTTAATATGAACTGTTCCCTGTTAAAGCTTACTGTGGTATTAGTAAAGTAGAAAATACGTACGCTTTTTGACAAAAGGTTTACAATATTTTTACCTTTACAATCAGAGGGTTTACAAATTAAGAAACATAGCTTTAAATAACAATAAAGGCCTTAACTATACTATTACGCTTAATGGTCTTATACCACTTTTACTCGTATTTAAAACCTACAAAATTAAGGTAATTAAGTTACTACTGTTACTAAACAATCTAAAACGCTTTGTAATATATAATAAAGTCTTACAGAAATTAACAAAGAAATCGGTATACCGCCAGATCAACAATACCCTTAATACTAAAAACGGATTATCCATGATAAACTTATTATCTCTACCCCTTGAAAATGAAGTCCTTACGTAGTGAAAGCCAGGTAAATAATATAGTCCGTATAAAATCTTAAGTATTAACAATCTAAACGTAATGGTTAAAATTACCAATAGCTTTATCACTTTCCAGACTATGAAGATTAATTTGTATAAAATACCCTTTAATTCCAATGAATATTTTAACGTCAATTACCTCGGAGTCGAGTACATTAGCTAATATAATCCTTCCGAGCCGATTGTGAATAAGTTAATGGAATATTAATGGAATAAAAGACTACGTAAAAGGAAGATATATATTAAAAAATAGGACGGTTACAAAGATTAAAAGCTTAAAAGTGAATATATAACATATTAGGTATTTTGAAGAGAAAAGTTTAAGAAAAAAGTTGTCCTTAAGTTATATGTTAAAGATATTATTAGTCTACTGGTCAAATACTTCAAGGAAAGAGATTAAGCGAAGATTAACGGCTTTTTTATACGAAAGGTTATTTAACTTATACCTTTAACGCAATTTAAGGATTAAAACGTTACTATTTTCAATTCAAGGATAATTTACGAAGGTCAAGGCAACATTACAGACCGTTTATACGAAAAATCACGACCATTTGATTTAGGATACGGTAATTAAGTTAAGGGATAGATTTTTACTTAATCATTAATAATGCAAAATATTGACTAACGCTTAATTGTCGTAATTACTACCAGTCAAACTACCGGCTTAAGCAGTTAATTTATACTGAATAATGGAAATATAACGTAAATGTAGATATTACTATATATCTCTATAGTTAGTAAGCAACCACGTTGCAGAGTACATCTTTGCAGAAGTGCACGGTAACGTACCACTCTGCAAGGTACATGCTTTCAGGGTGCATCGTAGCATACCACTGCCTAGAAGTGGTATTTTCAAAATGTAAGGTAAAGTTTCATTACCTAGAAGGGAGATTAGTAGAGTATATAGTGAAGTGCTATTGCCTAGATAAAAAGTAATAACCTCTTACCTGTAACGTATAATTTCTGAGTACTTTTTTCCTTCAAATAACTTATTTTTAATTTTATAATAACACTATTTTTAATTACTTTATTACTACCTTAACGTATAAAGACATTTCCAATACTAATTAATAGTTGATTTAGCTGATTACAAATACCTTGGTAAAAAAGAGATAAACCTAAGTAAAATACCTATAACGAGATGTTGTAGCGGTCCTAATTATTACTAATTCAATATTACGACTTATAATAACTATATGGGCATATGAAATTACGTGGAAGCACTTTTGAAACCCGAAGTGTAGTAGGATTATAAAATCTGGAATAACTTTAAAGAGGATAATTTTAATACGATATCATTAATTCGGTTGGTCCCTTGTTTACTGAAAGCTCCATTAAGCTATGTATTGACTCTTTTTAGCGTTTTGGACGTACCCGGGCACTTTTTGGAAAGCGTCTTATCATGTAACAGGCTATGTAAGCTAAAACCAATAAGTTTTGAAACCCTTTGCTAGGACCTATCCGATTTAAAAACAATATGCAAACCCCTTAAACATTTCGACAGCGGTTTAAATATATCACCCAAACCGTTTACATACATTTGAAGCAGCTTAAATATACTATCCAAACCACTTACACCAACTGCTGATAAATTATGAAAGCGGCTGAAATATAAGATCTTACCTGCTTACAAAACTTAAAAGTGGTTAGTACACGATATCCAAACCGCTTACCACATATATTCTAAAAACCTTTACGTTTTTTCCCTCAATTTTTACTACCTTTTTTTTTTCCCCTTGTTTTATTCCTTTGGATTTCCCCGTTCGCTTTTCCTTATTACACTATTTGATCGAATTTATCACTTTTGTCGTTCAAGTTTACTAGCTACTTAGCTAATGCGGCATTTATGAAGCGCTAAAGACTAATTTAAAACATTTAACTAGCTTATGGTCACTCCTTATTTATATTATATTTAAATTTCGCTAATATTAATAAGTATTCAAACGCTCTAGTTCATACGTTGTATTATGTTTTATTTGATTTTATTTAGACAGAACCTCTTTAAATATTTGATTTTAAGTGAATCTAGATCCCATTCTCTGCATAAAACCAACATTTACATTATTTTAACATTTCTGGTATTGATATAATGTAACATTTTAACCGTGTTAATACACCTATTACTGTTTAAAATTTGAATCCAATATTAATGAACCCAAAATAAGTTAACGAATATATGGATTACTTGTTGAAGAACATATCATTTCGTAAAAGCATTTTGAAATATTGAGATCTTAATTTATAGGATTATAAGATAGAAGCTCTAGTAGAGAATTAGAAACATTGAGCGGCAAATACATATGTTATAAACATGATTTTGAACTATTATAGAGAATATATTAAAAGAAGCGATATATTTGATAGTTTTGGAGAGGACTGTGTGAACTAAAGGTTGAAGATGTGTTATATAATAAACGGCACGATTCTAAGAATTTTACATAGATAATTACGAAGTAAAAGTATTAATTCGACCGGTAGCAATAATAACCGTATCGTGGAAGTATTATCGACAACGAACCAATTTATTTAAATGCCAAAATGAACCAATGATAAAGTGATGGACATGAAATTCGTAAAGGGATACTAGTTGAAAAAACGTAAAACCGGCTTTTTAAAACACCCGATAGGAAACGAGAGAAAATTTCGCAAATATGAAAAGTAAGGCGTTTAGCAAAACTAAACGTACGTTACGAAGTTTAAACAGAACAAGAGAAATAGACGAAAAAAGAGAAAAGGTTACAAAGATCATTTACTACGAAATTCGAACACAAATCCTCCCCAAAACGCACTTTCGAATAGAGATAAAAACAAAGCCACTTTTCGGATACGGTAAATAACCAGCGTTACCAAAATAAAAAAGGTCTTCCTAATAACACGTTAAATGACGTAAAACGATAATACGAACCTTACAGATCAATATCTAGCAACCACGACCCTTATCGCAATCTTTTACCATACCGTTTCATAATTAATATCAGCGATCTGATAGAACTTACCTATTTCTCCAAATTGTAAAATAAAGACGAAAACTATAACGGCGAACCATATAACGCATTCGATAATAAAATAAGTGTAATATTAAACACGTATAGAAAACTAAATATTAAGTCGTTACATTTTTACGATATTCTACCCGACATATTGTTTAGGTAATCTAAAAAGTAGTATATATACCACATTACGTAGGTAGATATATTTACGAAATGTTATAACCGCCTAAAATCACATTTTGATACGAAAATTAACTACATACTTTACGATATTAACTGGACTAATACCACCTAGAAATCTATGCGAAATTAGCGTAGAAACGCTAATGAAAGCCTATAGGAAGTGTTTATCACCTTATTGGAGAAGTTCCGAAAGTGTTAGGCGGCCTTTAAACCGAAATATAAGGGTAATAAACTGTTTATTTAAGTACTTATCAGCATATCTTAATAACCTAAACTTCGATTTTACGCTATTTAAGCGCGAAAGAAACTTAAAGGCTTTTTTTACGAACCTTAAAACATTATTTGAAACCTTTATATGTCGATGAATGAGCCTCGAATTAATTTTTATAACAGATAAAACTAAAGGCGAAACCCGGATTACTAAAAAAGACCTCTCCGAGACTATCAATCACGTTTTAAACCAAAGGTTTAAAATGTACCTAAAACAAAATAAGCGCCTTAAATACGGTTACCAAAAAAACATTAGGGAGAAATCCCTGAATACGGAGTATAAAACAGCTATTATGAAGGATGGACCTATCGCTAATGTCAAAACTTACCACACTTATAACAATACCTAGGGAAAAATATACGGAGTTTTAAAAATATATAAAAACATTATATTATATACGGTAAGGTCGGTTATTCGTTTACTTATACCTTAATATACGAATGAATTCGGATTCAACGCCAATTTCAAATTGATTACCCACCTGAAAACCGAACGAAATCTAACATTACAACATACTCGGCCGAATATGAGAACGTCAAAATGAAATTAATGTTTTTCCCTACGAATACACCTCTGGAAAGAAAAGCTTTAAAGGTAATAATACTTACCTATTAGCTTAGGATAATAAAACCGCTTAGCTAATTTTTATAGGCTTATAAGATGCCTCTTTTTATATAACGTAGATTTAAAATGTGAGAATAGCATGTTAAATACTGATATAACATCGTAATTCACACTTTAAGACAGGTACGGAAACCGATTTTAAGGTATTATACTTAATATCGATGTAGCCAAAATATTAACCGCCAGGAAACGACAATTCGACGCGCTAGCGGCGAAATTTCCGAAATCTCAACTCGACCATATGAAAAACCATCGGAAAGTCCAATTTAATAAAATTGAAACGTCGTTACTTGAAACGGTCGTAATTAATACGCGATTCAGACTGGTTAAGTTCTATATAATGGATTTAAAAACACTATTTCTACTATTATTAATTGATATAAACAGATGCGAAATCGAGGTTCAAAATATAACCAATTGATTTATCTGTGTTTCGGATAACATATCTACACCTTTTTGCCTTAAGTTCAGTTATCTATGTTTTTTCTTCAAAGAATGTATAATTAAAGATATTTACCTGAAGTAACCATAATTAAGGATATTATACTGCCGATTCAGATACCTAATACCAAAACGCCTTTTACGACTACTGAACGTTATAAAATATACTAATATAGGAAAAAGAAGATTTAAAAACATCGAAAGGTTCTGTCACGAATATCAATTACACTTATAAGCCTTAAGACGGTTTAAACTCGGCTTTTAAAACGATAGAATCTTTAATTATGAGATTATTGTAAATATAATATACCTTAATGGTCAACTAATAATTCATGCCATCGACGCAAAAACATTATTCCAGACCACGAAATTTATGCGAAGCGCTTTTGCTACGAATTATTAAAACTTTTTAGTAAATTTCTAGTCAAACGTCTATTTAGGACCTTTGAACTAAATTACGCACGACGTAAACAAGGCTTTTAATCCGACTAAATCACAATTTAAGGCCAGAATAGCCGGTAATAAATGTAAACAAATAGCAGTAAAAACATTATAAAGCATTGAAAAGTGTAAAAAGTATTATAAACTACTTCAAAACCCGTATATTAAACTATCCAAAAACCTAAAGAATACCAGTTTTAAGAAATTGATCTTACAAATAACCTTTAACGCTATTAATAACGCATCTGGCCTAAGTATACTTATTCAAACACTCTCTATTTTTGGTATTTACTATAGGGTCCATACAAATTCAACACCTTCGCTAGCTATAAAGAAGAAGAATACTATAGCAAAAGTTAAAGCAACACTATGTTCTCTACGGGCTAAAAATGATTTTTCTAAAGGATTAGCCATAAGAAACGGTCCACGAGAAACTAACGTTTTATATATACTATTACAGTCTGAAGTCCTAATTTGGAAATTTAAGGATGGATATACTAAACCTTACAAAATTAACGTATTTACAAGCCATGATATATTTATAGATTTACTAAATAATATAAACTTATTCCGTTCAAGAATAATGCGAGAACACGAAAAGGAAAAAATAGATAAAAGCGGCCCAAAACCATAATCCTGCTAATAGCATTGGCAAAGCCACTTTTAGGATAATAAATCCAAGCCGCTCCTAAATCTTATATACCCTCCAAATATTACGTCCAAACCTCTTCTACCACACAAGATCAACCCGCCTACACCAAAGAAACCAATAACGCGCCACCTAAGACGCTCATTTAGCTTTAAAAACAAAAGAAATACCAATACCTTCGTTACAAACTTCTTTATCACGTAATAAAAAACGATGAACCGTAATTTAAACTTAAAACTTCGCCTAAAAGGGATCATTACTACCCTAAATACTCCATTTAAATAGTTTACCCAAATAGAAATTACTACTTTAATTGAATAAATCGTTTTTCGATTTAAAAAGTTTCATCCAAAAATTTACAATACCTACAAAACGTTTTCCACACGATTGGTCTACGAGGTAAATGATAAGGCCGGCAAACCCTATAAAAAAGACGTCTTATAATTGAAGAGTATGATGACGCCAAAAAAAAAACATATAACGCAGTTACCCACATTACAAAGGGCGAGTCATCGCTTAATATTAATGCCAGCTGCCTCCCTACGCACAATCTATAGCATTTTTATTAATCTACGCGATATTATATAGGCTTACACACAATCAGTAAAACGGCTTAAACGCTATATCTACGCCTATATACCTATGGAACTCCGGAAACACTACCTACCAGAAACGATTTTACGTATTATAAAACCGCTTAATGAACTCGTTAAAGCTAGTATATACTGATATATACCTACTAAAAATACTATAGGAAACGTCTCGAAATAGTTGTCTCGACTTTAGACCCATACCTATCAATATTAAAAAAACGCTTTAAAGGTTTTACATTTACGGTCATATAAACGAATAATACGTTAACATTATATAATATTTCGTTTTCTTTAACCGAAGAAAGGAAACCTTCAAAGGCTAGCCTAAAAGCGAAACCTAAAACATACCTAACAGAAAACCATAGAATTAAATTTAACAGCGTAACTATCACTTTCCGAAATGATATTCTGAACCTTCTATAAAAGGGATATTTACATAGAGTTACCCTTATCGCCTTAAACAACGTAAAACTGGCCGACGAATACAAATACCAACGCGTACATAACGCATAAGTTATATCAATTATATAGCTGGAAACGGCTTTAAACTTTTCGGTTGCTACGTAATGTCAAACTAACCCTTCGAATAATACATATAAAGCGCTTAACAAACGACTTACATAGCAAATACACAATTTAAAACGAGGTATATAATTCATACCGCTTAATATCCGTAATATTGAGATTTTCGTCTTTATAAAAGATTCTTTCGCCAATAATTTCGACTATAACTCGCAAATAAGATTCATTCTTACTTTCGGTAACGAAATACCGGCCCGAAACGAATTTACGCTTCGTAAAAATATTATCCATTAAAACTCGACTAAACATAAATAGGTTATACAAAGCGTTTTAACCTTATAGATTTACGATATGATTAAAAGGTTCGCTTCCGTAATTACCATAACGATAATGGTCCGGATAATCATTTCAAACCTTAGTTTAAAACCCCTTCCTTTCGTCGTCTATACTAACTCCTTTTTCCTATACAAGGTTCTTATCAAAATCGGTACTACAAACGAAAAACGTCTTATAATCGATATTATAACTTTATCCGAATGGTATAAACACCACTAAATTAGGAAAACAAAATAAATTAACGGGGATTTCAACCCTACAAATACAATTACCAAAGGCTCCCTAAACGGAGCATTAAATTCTCTCATATCAACGAATATTATCTTCTTTAATATTACTAAAAAGGTTTCACAACCCCTTTTATGATAGACATTTACGCCTTAAATCTATTACTTCCTTCTAGTTTTACACTTTTACACCGCTTTTGAAATTTTTTTTACAATTCGAATCCGCCATTTGCACTACTTTCAACATTTCCTCGCAATTTGAATCCACAATTTATACCGCTCCCCAAATTTTCTCGTGATTTGACTACATCCTTTATATCGCTCTCTACGTTTTATAACAATACAATTCTTTCGTTTACACCGCTTTTCCGATTTTTTTTATTTAAATGTACTATTCGCACCACCTTTAACATATTTGTATTTTATTTTACGGCTTCACTACGTATAATATACCTATTTATTTATCACTTACGATAATATTTTTAAAAAAAAACAATTACATTACTTTATAATAAACCACACTTTAACCGGGCGCGCCGACCCAGTCAAAAAAAAGCAGCTCATCTCTACTAAAAGAAACGAGAAAGGGCGGCGTCGCGTCCCCACCATCCTTCCCATCACCCTCTCCCTTTATACCAACACCACCGACATCACCGCTATCGACGCTGTCATCGACTCCATCGGAGGGATAGCCACGCACCTTAGGCAATATATCCTTGAACAAAGGTGCCGGGGGGTCTTTATCCTCCTTACGGCGACGCGCAATAACATTGTCGAACTCGCTTACATAGTATATACGCAGGCCCCACTTTCAAGCGGAGATAACGGTTGACGTCTCTTTAATCTGTAGGTTAACGCGTATTAAATATTAATATTAGTCGATTTTAATTATTGACGAAAGTGGTTAGTTTTTAAAGTACCCTATGTAATATATTTGTATCAGTAAAAAATTAATTTGCGACTAAAGTTACAAGTTTAAAGTAAATTTTCTATAAAAACGATGGGCACGTAATACGGTCTCGGCTCACGATCATAAAACCACCGAAATAGGGGTATATTCGTTATTAATTCGCTCGTAACAATAGCAGCGAGCTGACCGATCCCCGCTTTAATAGCAATCGCCAATAAACTTACTCGCGACTGTAGATACGATATATGGTATGTAAGAAGTATTTATTTGAGACCTAGGGTTACGGACCCAGATACACCACTCTAACGCTTTACGCATTAAGAACGCTTCGCGATGCATCTTAGCGATACGTAACTCGAAATGGCGAAAGAAGTCCGCCTCAAACATCTCGTTTATAAAGATATTAATATAAAAAAACATACGGGTAAAATGAACGATATATACCGCGTTACAACTTCGTCAAGTTACGTTTACGACGGCGAAAAGGGGTCTCCAAAGATAATAAAATCTTTACCTGCAGGGAAAAGGTAGGGTTTATAACCTTAAAAGCCCTTAACTTCTCCATTTAAAGGTTAAGAAAATGGAGGGAGGGAAAAAAGAAAGGAAAGGGGGTGGCGGCTTCGACGATGACAGCGACCAAAAACGCGGTGAAGATAAGAACAAAAATTAATAATATTGTGCCAAAGGAAACGAGGCTAAGGGTGGCGGTGGTGGCGGTATCGGTGATACAATGAGATACAGCGGCAACCGCCTTTGTAAGCTTACACTCAGGCACTAAATATTATGGTCCGACCTACGGTAGTAAGCCAAGTATGTACCAAATGGAGTTTACTACTAAGGTATGGTAGAAGACTAGAAGAGGCTACCGTGGCCCACCATGTAGGATCTATGGGTATAGCCAGTGCCCGGCTAGTGCTCAGCCTATTATGTGACCTTACACTTATCGTGTACGGACCGTATCGGGTCTGCACCCAGATCGGGCCCAGACCGGGTACTGCCTATCCTGTTACGTGTACAGTTACGTAACCTATAGATTTAATAGCTAATGGCCCAAGTCTATAACATACCCCCCTTTTCCCCGGATATTATTAGGGCTACGACGTCCCGTTAGTTAAACGCAAGGTATGAACCTTACTTGCCCAATACGCGAGCCGAGAGCGAGTCGATAACGCGGCGTTTAACGCGCCGTATAACGTATCGGCCGGTCTGACCCTAGTTTTCCGGTGCCGTATAACGCGCCCCTAGGTCTGGCGTGTAATGTATCCTTTCTGCCGTTAGTTCCGTATAACTCACCCTTTGAAGAGCCGTATAACGTATCATATAATGCCGTGCTCCTGCTTTTAGTACCGTATAACGCGTTTCGTATAATACGTAGCCCTTACCGAATATGGTCCGCTAGTCTCTATAAATACAGACGTTCTCGTAGTCTCTAAAAACTTCCTTTTTTTCTCCTTTTACAACGCCGCCTTCCTTTACCCTCCACCATTTTGCGTAACAATTTCATTTTTCCCCTTTAACTTCTAGCCACTAATTCCCGTTAACATCTTTTAGCTATTTACTTACTTTATCCCCATAATCGACGTTTTTAACGGACTTAACTAAAGTTACGTTATCGTCGACGCCCTTAATAAAGATAATTAACCTCTCTGTAAGGCATACTACCCTATGATATACGAGTACCCTGTTGTTAATTACCTTTTGTAACCGCCTTACGTTATAGGAAATCTCCTTGTTTTTAGTAATAACGAAAATAAAAGCGAACTTCTTTTTTTATATGTTAAAATCGCCTATATATCGTATATTAACCGCTTTTTCAATGTTGGTGTTTCGTTTACTTATATTTGAATTTATCGGATGTAAGTTCATTGTACGTGTCGAAAGGTTTATAATAAGGTAAACTTATAAATTAAGTTTATGAAAAACGTAATTGTCAATTAACCCCTTTTCGTAATATATTTAGGAAATAAGTTTACCTACGGTTTAACTCGGATTACGCGTCTTTTCATGTTACTTAGTTATTATGGTCGAGGATAAAAGTAACATTTTATCCTTTACGCGTGAACTTTAAGGAGATATCCCGGGTAATCAACCCGTTTTTACCCTTACTTTTTTTAAGTTAATTAATTAATTTACCTGGTTTCGTAATATCACTCGGATATAAGAAATCCCTACCGTGCTGGCTATATAAATTATTATCCTTTTAACTATACGTTTTCATTGCCTTTATCTTCCGGATCCGACCTTTTCCCTGACTCCTTTGTTATAGTCTATGGTATCGCCTATCTATAAAGATAAGATTCCCTCAACCGACCGTATTTTCATATATTACATTTTCGCTCCAACCCTTTTTCGTTACTGCCGTATACTTTTTCGTAATTTGAACCTAAGTAATCAAGATAATATAATTATATAAATGATATATTTTATGATTTATATAGCCTACGGCTTATAAAATTTAACGAATAACGTTTGAAACCTAATTATATGAATCCCAATTTTACCCTTATCTTTTTTTTAACCTTTATTAAAAACGAATTGATTAAATCGACCGTAAACGGGTATAAAACCGTATATGAGTTAATTGCATTACCCGGATTTAAACTAATATATTATAATTTTTCTTAATCCTTTTAAAGGGTATTTTCCCTTACTTCACTCTTCTCCTTATTCCTTAATAATTGTTATCGTTAACCTTCTTTAACGCCAATGCTTTTTAACGTTATACGTTATCATCGGCTTCCTTTAACGTTCGTCCCTCCTCGTACTATCCGTCTTCAGCTTCTACTAACGCCCGTCCTTCCTTACGTTATCCACCATCTTCGACGTTGCCTTGTATCCGTCACGCCTTTTATTAGCCCCTGTTTTCGGCGCTTATTAACGTTTGCTACGCCTTTTATCGTCCCCCTCTCCCGACATTACCTAATATCCGAAACTAATGATAATAAAGCCCTTTGTTGGTAGGCCTTAGACGTTGCAACGTTGTCGATTCTATTGGTCGAAGTAATAGTAGTATTGCGTGGTCAGATGGTGGATGTATTGTTTTAGGTTTGGCAGACCGATAGCCGATCTGCACTGTAATTTGTATGGATAATTACTTGGTCCGTGCCCTGAACCGAATCGGGCACTCCACAATTAACAGACTTGCAGTTAGTACAGTTAACTTTACTGTAAGTAAAGTTGACTGACTGCACTGCAATTAACCTGCTAAAGATAGCAGTCAATATTTTTTCAACACCCTTAATATTAATAACGCCGATATTCGTTAAATTTTAATAAGAATAATAATGATGAATTAGCAAATCTTTATTAAGTCGTAATAAAGGTTATTTTACGGTCGGATATATATTCGAAAAAATCGGGCAATATTTACTTTATGTTAACGATTAAAATAGAATATTGTATCATAATTTGTTTTCCTTTTTATTAACAAAGAATATATCATTTTAAATGTGTAAACGACTCTTCCCGCATTTATCGCTTGATATAAATTTAATGTCGACGTCGAAATACCGGGTTATAATGAACCTAGATATTTTCCCATTTAGCCTTAAATTTATTTAGAGTTATGGTATATTAGTATTGTTATAATAATTTTCACTTTCAATAATTATAACCTTTTTACTTAATTAATATAAAAAGAACCCTGTTTTGCCCCATTATTACAGTAAAATTTTCTTGAAATTCAAATTCTTTCTATACACCATTTTGAATATCGTTAGTAATTAAAATTAATTTTAAACGAATATTGAATAATATATACAAAGAAGTGGATTCGAAACCGTCCCTTTAACTAAATTTACGTAAAATATAACGCATTTATCAATATACAAAACGACATTAAACGGGTTCGAAATATCGACGACGCGGTACTAATTATAACATTAATCGAGTTTTTCACTTAAACGATTCATTTTAATATTACCAAAGCTTAGCCGAATTTTTTCACTTACCTTACATCGCCTGATCGAACGTCGTTTACAATTAGCAGCCTTTTTTATTTGCTATTAAATATAAATTATCGCCGTTTAGGCTTACTTCATCCCCTCGTATAAGTAAGCTAATATATAATAATTTTCTTTACCGGATTAATGAACTATTTCGTATTTTCGTTTACTTCCGAGATGAGTAATATTTCGTATTCATTAACCAAAAAATTTACGTTAAGCCCAGTACCTGTCGATGTTCAATCATTTAACGTAAATTAAAAAACGGGTAAATATGAAACCTATTTATACTACAAAAAAACGACAATAATACGTAAATACGTTTAAATTTATTAATTTACCCGTTCAATACCGTTATTTATTTATAGATAATACCTTGAAAATAAAAGTTATTTGAATTTTACTGGGAAAAATAACGTCGTTTAAAATACGTTTACCTAATTCGAACCGCGATTACTAATAATGGCAGTTGGGAATTTATAAAATCTTTACTTTATATCACTAAAGAGTTTTATATACGTAACGATAATTATGAACTATATAACTTCGAGTTAAATTAACTCGGAAAAGCGATTCGTAATAACTAATAAATATCTGGGGCTGCCTTTAATAATTAGTAAATAGATTATAAAGTCCATGGTAATATATACCTAATACTAATTTAAAATAAGAAGTGGTTATAGGAAATCTTATCGCGAGGTATAATAAGGTTTCGTTCTTTTACATTACATATATATTTGATATAAACGTCGAATATTTACAACTATTTCTTTCTAATAATAATCCCATTGAAAACGTAAAAGGAAATATTTTTACACAAATAACCTATACTAGGCGAATCGTGGGTTCATTACAAAATTTTCGTCGTTGATAATTTATAATTCGGTAGTTATAAACTATTACAACAACTTAACGTTTCCTGCGGGTCAATTCCGCAATCCGCTATTTATACTGATTATCATACTTTAGATGAAAAACGCTTAACTCCTTCGAAATCCACTAATAAACTAACCTTATATAATAGGTTGTCCGTTATTTATTAATCTTATAATTTCGTTAATGTATTCGAACCGAAAATACGGCGATTATTCGACGTTAGTCATATTAACGGACCTAACGCAGACCGGGTTCATAACGTTATCGCCGATTTATTCGTACTAAAATCTCCCGGCATTATCTAAGATAACGACTCGGATTCGGGAAGGTTTGGAGAAGTCCCTTTTTGAACGGACCTTCAAAAACTTTCAATTTACCTTTAAGATATATATCTTCGCAATTTAATAACTAAGCTTTAGTATCGTGAAATTCATTTATATAACCTGCTGCAATCTGCATTTCTTCAATATATAGTTATATTAATACTATATTCAATATAGTTTTAAAAATTCGCTGAAAATCCTGTGTTCGTTGGTTTTTAACTTCGGGTTTATCTCATAATTTATTGGTTAACGCGTTCGACAGGGCGCCCTAAATTACAGAATTATACCGTAAATGGTATTCAAGAATAAGAAATATTTTAATTTACACAATTTAACGTTGTAAAATCAAACGTAGTAAAGAAAAATATTTTATTCCTTTATAATTAGTTAAAATCGTACACGTGATACAATTCTACTTTATTAGAAAAATCACGTTTTTAAATAAAATATTACCGTAAAAAGCTTTTTATCGTAAATAATATGGTTATATTTCGTATTTGATAATCATACGTAATGGTAAGCCAATAGATTTAAAATACTATCCCTATCACATTACAATAAGCACCCTCTTAACACCGTTTCCAAATAATTCGTTTCTACCACCGTTAGCCGATCTAAGTGCTAAAACGACAAAAGAGGAACCGTAATAAAAGCTTCCTGGAAAGTTTGAAATAAATATTCCTCCTACTTCGTCTAAACTTAATAGATTCTTTACTTTGTTAGTTAAACGAAATGATCCGTTAATTCGGAAATATTGCTAATAAAATTACGATAAAAGTTAACAAAACCCAAAAAACTTAGAATCTCCCGGATAATACGTAATAACTCCTACTCGCGGATTACTCAAACTTTTTCGAAGTCGGCTCGAATTTCTACCCTTACCATTGTAATAAAACCAAGGTATTTTACATTTTCAATTACAATTTTCTTTTTAAGAAAAAATTCAATTAAGCCTTACATTACAAAAAAAATTTAATACCATACGAATTTTCGTTATATAATACTGTTTAATACCTGAAAAAAGAATATCGTTTAAGTAAGTTATGACGAAATTCTCCAAAATATTCGCTATTATATAATTAATATATCATTAAAACATCGTCGGTATTTCCGCCAGCCCAAAAAGGGTCATTTACTATTTAAATAACTCGAACTGTTTGAATAGTATTACATGCAGTGTAGTAGGTTAACTTTACCTACAGTAAAGTTGGCTGTACAGCAAAGTTGAGTGTATTGCTTTGTCCGGACTTACCGTATTGGGTGTAAGTCGAGTGCAGTACGCTGCACTTTACTCTAGGTAACGGGCCAAGAAATTGGCCATATAAATTACAATGCAGACCGGTTAGCGGTCTGCCAAACCTAGAACAATACATCCACTATCTGACCACTGTAATATTACTGTTACTTCGACCAATCGAATCGATAGCGTTGCAACGTCTAAGGCCTACCAACACGAATCGTATATAAAACGCCGTTAATTTCTTTTATCCGGATATAATTCAAATACGGTAAAAGGTCGTTCTAATATTTAACTTCGTAAGTTATATCGACTTCAACAACGTAAGTAAGGCCTCCTTAATTAAAAATAAAGGAAAGCGATTCTATTTCGTAATTTTATTTAATATTCGGTAATTGATATGAAACCTTCATTCTCTTTCCGATTGAAAAGTAAACAATACCGACGTTATAACCGATAAAAAGCTTACTTAAACCTAACCTTTATTTATTAACTCCTTTGTCGGTAAAGTCCCAAGCTTTATTATTCACGTGAAATAAGGTCTTCAGAAAAGTAATCGTTAGATTGGTATTTGAAGTATAAAAGATAATGATACAAAGGAGTATCTAGAGGTGTACGCCACAGGTGAGGGTTTATAAGTCTTCACCCAAAGCGTATTACTCTAAAACGCTCCACGTACTGCCGTTCGGTCTGGTATAGCTATTCCAAACCGATCCATGTATTGTTGTTGGGTTTGGAATAGTCATTCTGGACTGATCCATGTATAGAGTACTTTGCGTTTTGCCAGAGTATAGCCTGTAGTGTAACACGTTATCGTTCACTTTGCAGGAGTATACCCTATAATACAGTACACTACTACTTGTCTGATGTATACTATATATAAGGGTATATAATAATATCCATACAGGTAATCTTTTCTTTTTTTCTTATATATTCCATACCTATAGCCGAATAGTAATAGTGTGGTTGTGATTACAAAGGTTTAAATTAGTAGGTTTTATAATAAAGGTATTATTACCGTATCAATTGTAAAAAATCCAAATTAGTAAGTTTTCATAGTGATAGTATTGTTGTCGTATTATTTATAGAAGGTTTAAATTAATAAGTTCGGCCGGGATAAGTAAAGTTTAACCGAAGTGGTGTTTTAAGTTCGGCTGGGATTATCAAAGTTTAACCGAGGTGGTATTTATAGTTCAGGCCTAGTTGATATGGTTAAATAGAGGGCGATATAATTAGTAATAAGGTTTTTCGAGATTTCTAAAAGGGGTGATCATATAGGAGTGATTATGTAGGAGTGATTACATATTTACGTATTAGGTTAAAATGAAAATATATTGTTATAGGCTTAGGTAAAACCTCTTTTCTTTCTTTTTTCAAGGCGCGTAATCTAAGTCAATATAAATCCCTATTTTAATTTAACCTTTGCTTCTATTAAACAAATCAAATCGTATCCTTACTTTACCTCTATTTCCTTTAACCAAAACAAACCGTTTTTATAAGTAGGTTACTTAATTTATATCTATTACTAACCTTTCCTTTAAATAGATAACGTGTAAAAACCAAACCGTAATGCGCCGTCTAGCGTATAAGCGGCGGCCCGCCGCCGCCGCCGCCGCCGCTATTACCGTTGCCTCCTATAACACCACTACCACCAACAGTAGCAGTCTATCCTTTTCGGGCATTATCTCTTCCATTGCCGTTACGCCGCCCGCCCTCGCTACCCTGCTTGCCGCCACATTACCAAGTTCCGCCACTACCGCCGCCACATCACCTAGTCCTTTTATCTCCACGCCGCCTAGCCCCGTTGCCATTACGCCGCTTAGCCTCGCCGCTGCCTTCGCCTCGCCCCTTTTCTCTCCCTTTTCTCCCCCCCCTCTTCCCTAGCTTTTAGGGGAAGGAGTAGGGAAGCTCCTAAGGTTATAAACCTTACCTTTTTATTATAAATAAAAACCTTATCACCCGTAAGGCTGCCTTTACATCGTAAGCGTAGATTAACGTATTTACGTTAAGGTTCGTATGTTTTTAACCTATCCGTTCCTATACCTTTAATTTTTTTAATCTTAAATAAAGAGTACAAGACGGATTTGTTCCGCCGCTTCGAACTCCGTATCACCAGGATACGTTACGAGGCCTCTTCAACGCGTAAAGCATTAAAACGAAGCACCTGGATCCGTGACCCCAGGTTGCTAATAAATACGCCTTACGTATCGTATGTCGCGTCTGCGACCGCGGGTAAATAAATTAACGATTGCTATAAAAACAGAGGTCGTTTAACCTGCTATTATAGTTATAAACGGACCGGTAACTCGTATATCCCCGTTTCGATAGTTTGAAGGCCGTATAAAAAAGCTGTATTACGTATTCGCCGGCTTCTTAATAAGTTTTTATCTAGCCTTAGAAATTTCCTTTAATAAAAATATATTATTCTAGGCGATTCGAAAATATTCGTAGCTAAAAATAACCAAAACAAACCGATATTAATGAGTAATAAATGCTAACCGGCGGACTTAGGAGATGGCAACCGCCGTCGTCGCCTAAAAAAGGGGATTACATATATACTACAAAGGTAAATTTAGTTAAATTATCGTATATCGCCGTAAAAAGGGTAATCCTTCCCTTACGCCTTTACCTAAGGGTATAACTAGTAAAGCGTAAAGCTATATCCTTATTAGCTTTAGTAACGTTAATGGAGGAAATAACGATAACGTTAATATAAAGTGTAAAAGCGATGGTGAGGATAATAAGAACGCGATGAGGTGGCTTTTTCCCTTTAATTAATAAATAAATACCCGTTCGTTCGAGCCGGCGTACCCGTTTATGATATAGTACGTAATACAATAATGTTATAACTCTTTATAGAACAGTCGTTTAAATGTAATAAACTTGATTTGAAATATAAAAATAAAGTAGGTAATATGTCAGAATCGGTGCGATATTATAAATACAAATAAAGGTATAAAAAAAACGGGGTTGGTACAAATAGTAAAATCAAATAGAAAAAGAAACGAATGGGAAATTCCGTCGGGTCGAGGCGTATAAAATAAAAAATGCTAGAATCTCGGAAGCGGTGTAAAAGGGTAAGGTCTAAAAAAGGTAAAATCGGTAATTGGCGCCAATAATATAATAAAAACCGATCCAAATTGACGAGAAGTAATATTATAATTTATTTAGGTCGTAAAAAGTTTTTAGTAATGTTAGCAAATATGTTACTTATTAATATAAGTATTTCCAAGGCTTCGTTCGGTATAAACATAGTTATCATATTCGTTAAGTTGGATTTTCCATCGATCCACCTTACTTATTTGATTCTAAGACGTTTATATAATTCGCGAAAAGATATAATATCGATTATTGAACGTTTTTCAATTGTAATATTTAATTTAA
The DNA here is from genome assembly GCA_038502455.1 of Anisogramma anomala. Taxonomy (NCBI): domain Eukaryota; kingdom Fungi; phylum Ascomycota; class Sordariomycetes; order Diaporthales; family Gnomoniaceae; genus Anisogramma; species Anisogramma anomala. The sequence goes on along the minus strand of JASMMZ010000007.1, from coordinate 10,120,406 downwards.
CCGAGTACTTATATAGCAAAAAAGAGTTAATATGTACGATAAAAGGAATATAGCGTAAACCAAAGTTAAAAATAATTATCCAGATCGTTATCATTATGTTAATACCTGAATCGAAGCTTTTATCTATATTATAAATTTTTGAAATTAGGAAGCTTTTCGTAACTCTTTGACACTTGGTAAAGTTTTAATGAATTATATTTCCTCGGAATGTAAAACCGTTTTGGGTCGGTATTTCGTTACCAAAGATTATGATAAAGCCTATTACTAAATTGTAATCGTTGTTGTTAACGAAGGAGATATTAGTAAAAACAAATAGTTTTATAATACGTATATTTAGCTGTATTAATTGTAAACCTCGTTTTAAATTATATAAATACTATAAAAGACGTATGTTTAATACTTTATATACGTCGTTCGTTAGGTTGGTTTAGTATTATATAGCTATAAAAAGATTAAATACAGCTTTTGTTCATGCTATAAAAGCGACTTAAACGACAAGTTTGCGTTAGCATTTGTATTAGTCGGCCTGTTTTACGTTATTTAAAACGATAAGGGTAATATTATTTAGCTAACCTTTTTATATAAGGTTAAAACGCCTTTCCGGAGGGTAATAGTAACTTTATTAAAATTGATTACATGGTTTCCCGCTAGGTACGTCTTAGGTTTGGCTTTTAAGCCGTCTTTTAAAATTTTTCTCTTTTTAAAAGTGGAAAACGAGATATTATACAACGTTAGAATATCGTCTGTTTACATGCCTATTAGTATAAAGCCCTTCGAATAAGCTATCGATACTAATAGGTATGGGTCGAAAATAAAACTGGTTATTTCGAGTAGTTTCTTATAAGATTTTTAATAAATGTTATATTAATAAACGTCGGCTTTAGCTGAACCATAAAGTGGTTTTATAATACGTAATATTATTTCAGATAGGTGATATTACCTAATATCTTTTAGTAAATCGGCATAAATCCGTCGTTTAAGTCGTTTTTTTGAATTTTATTTATCCCTGTATTATATTTCGAAGTTCGATATATAGGTCATATAGTTTATTCAAGGGTGCCACGAATGTAAAAATCAAGCTTTAGATAGCCCACCATAACGCAGGCGATTCGGTTATAATATCCTTTTTTTATTAGTCGTTATACTATTTTATAACTAAATAGGTCTTTTTATAATGATTTACGGTTTTGTCTTTCAACTTGTAAACGAAACGTGTTAAAAAAGTCTTATACTTACCAAATAACGAAATTAAAACGTTTAAAACGAAATACGCTTTAGTCGATTAAGGCTAAAATATCCGTTTAGGTAAATTGTACGAATAAAACACCATGGGTCGTAATAATACCTTCGCGGAGAAGCTTTAGATTAAGCTTACGGTTTGTCATTTCCTTTTACGTAATAAAGAAGTTCGTGGAAAAGTTCTTAAGCCGTTTTTTAGTTTTCGAGCCGAAGGGGCGTCTTTAGCGGCGAGGTTTTGATAGGGTTAATATAAATAATCCACTTTTATTTAATGTAATTAGGTTGAATTCGTGTTTTGGGGGTAAGTCTAAATATGGGTTCGGTTCAAATTCGCCGTTTTAGGTGATATCTTATGATCGGTTTTGTTCGTTTTACGATTTCGAGCCGTTCTTTTCCACCTTTCATTTATATTCATATACCATTATCTAACGAAACAAACTCATCCCGTTTGGTAAGTTAACTAGTATATTATAACCTTTCAACACGTTAATCTTTTAAAGGCTAATAACTTTATCCTTCGGTTTTCAAACCAAAACTTCAAATTGTAATAGTAAATTTAAAACGTCAGTTTTAAGTAGGCTATTGTTTATAACTAACGTTTTGGACATATCTTTTTTTACCCGTAGGTAGTGTGATACATTTATGGTTTTCGCTATATCATTGGCTTTTTATATTGTAAAAGGCAATGTGGTAAAGTTGATTTGAATTTTCGGATAGATATTAAAAATGAAAAACTTGGGGATAAGCCTATTTGAGTTAAAAGTGTTATTAACAGCGTTAACCTCTATTTAAAGGATAAATTCCTTGGGATTAATACCCCTTGATTTATTTAATAATATTATATACGCTTTTTTCAGACGGTTCGTTATATTGTTTACACTTTTTAATACCTTATAAGGCTTTCACTGAAATTTATTTATATTCGTTACCGGTTATTCGAGCCTTAATATGTTACTCAGTTAAATTGAAAGCCGTGTCGACGTTTTATGTAATCTAATTTATATGCCCTGAATAAATATTAAATTAACTGTTAATCAAAACGTATTAATAATTTGTAACGGAAACTCTTTATGTAAATTTAACGGCTTAAAACGACGTTATTATATCGACAATGTAAAGGACCGGTTAATCATTTGAATGAATCATATTAATAATTACTTCGTTATTAAAGTCCATATCATTTTAAAGTCGAAATTTAAACCGTTGTAGGGCTTATAAGTATAATTGGTATTTTGGTAAAACTTTTCTATAACTTTAAGTATGTCCTTTCATATATCTGTATAACCTACGACGTAAAGTAGGTGTAAAAGGCGTTTTAAAATCGGGTATCTGAATCGCCGATTTAAAGTCCATAACTTCAGCTAAATTAAGTAAGCAACTTTAATTATACGTATTTCTGGGGAAAACCGAAAGTAGTTGAATTTAAGCTGGATCAGTACGGATATGCTATTTAAAACGCGGATAAATTAGTTAGTCGTATTTCGGACCTTAATTACGAGCTTATTTATATTCTCTAATAGAAGTAAAAATAAAGTTTTGAAGTCTATTACGTAAAACTCAATCGGTACGAAACGTGTATTTACAACTACTTTTTTTAACGACGCTGATTTATCTTTACTAAATAAAACCTTTTAGTATTTCGTTATTCGGTTTAAGCGAAACTTCGAAAACTTCGCTGTAAACGCATTGAATCGTCGCTTTCCGGCCGTTAAAATTTCGGCTACGCTAATATTAGGTATAATATTTAAAAACCTATTTCCTTATTTATTAAAAAACGTAAATTACAACGTTTCGTAAATTTAAAATATTTCGTTCGCGTAATCCAGGTTTGTAATATATAAAAAAGAGGCGTTTTATAATCTGATAAAGATACATGAAGCGGTTTTATTATCTTCAGCTTATCAATAGGTATCATTGCCCTTGAGATTATCTTTTACGGATATATCTTCGTAAAGGTAAACGTTAAATCTGTTATTTATGCTTTCGCACTTAGTTACGTATATTATAAAGTTAGTTTTTATCCGATGCTTAAAATCACATTCGGTTTACAATTGTTATTCAATCCGAATTTACTTGTAAGCGAGGTGGTTTATAAATTAGCAGCCGACTTTACCGCATACTATATACCGCTTTTACCAACCTATAAGCTTCGTATATCTTTCTGCAAGTACTATTATAATTTCAGTATATTTCCTTTTTTTCTAGAACGATTGTCTCTATCTTTCATTACCAAAGTTTCCTCCTTAATACTTACATTTAGGGCGTTTATTTGTCCTCAACTAAACTTCAAATATTCGGTCCAAATAGTGGTAAATGGTGTCGGTAAACTTTACTTTGGTAAATTAACCTTCACCTTTATTTTTTAATAATTATTAATTTCAATCCGAGGTTGTTTTGTCGTCGTATTAAGGTTTCAAATAAATTTTTAAAATTTATATAAAAGTTTTTTCAATCCATTTCCGGTTCAAAAAGTGTAAGGTCAAAATCCTGGTTTTCGCGATAAGCTTTTATTATTATTTAGATTAATATTTCGTCATATTTGTATTTTAGTTTCAGGATTACTTAACACTTTAGAAACTTAGATAATTAAGCGGTAAGGATTTCCTCTAGGTTTTTATCGACGTTTTCCTATTATTTTTCATATATTCTCAAGTTGTACCAGTTTTTTTCCTATTGTAAAGTTGATGATGAATTTTCGTATCGAAATGAAACATTAAACTATTATAACACTTTATAAATATATCTATTTACATTAAATAGTATATATGCCACTTTTTAACTTATCTGAAAAGTATATCCGGTAAAATAATATAAAAATAGGATAATTTAATATTCAATTTTTTACACGTGTTAAACATAACGCGTATTTTATTACTAAGTGTGTTATACGATTCGCTGCTATAATTTCTATCCCTATCCCATAGTCTGTTAATGTTAGTTAGCTTTATAAAATCGCTTTTATCCATGAGAAAGTGGTGTGGTAAAAGGTCGCAGTAAGGGTTGTAGTTTACGGGTATTAATCCGTAGGACACGTATTAACGTTTTATGCCGCTCGTTAATTCCTCAATCGGGTTATTCTTTGTGTTTTAGCCGATCTTTTCGTGGCCGATCGGGCTATTTTCGGTGTTTCGACCGCTTCCGCTATAGCCGAGCGGGCTGTTTCCAATATTTAAGGGGTGATTTGGTATTCGATTTTATTCCGTAATGTATGCCGGCGTAGGGGTGTATTATATTTACGTAATAGATAAAAATTGTGATCTTTTTTCTTTTTCAGGGTCTTTATTTCTGGTTTATGATATAGGCATAAAACTAGGTCATCTTATGCTTCGTTTTCATCGTTCCAATAATATTTTCTTTTACTCCGTAAAGTAATACCCTTTTTACAAATTCCGTTAAGTATAAATTTTGTTCTTTTTAATAGAATACGTCAACGAATTATAATATTTCAAATAAGGCTTTTATAAAGCGGTTATTTCTACCCTCCAAGGTATTAATACCTTTGATTTGTAGTTGGATTCGTAAGGCTTTGATAATAGTAAGATACACTATTTGCTATATATCCAATGTTCAATTCGAATTCTTTTTATAAAAATAGTTCAATAAGTCGGACCCTGAAGCCTTTTCTTTCCAATAGCGAACTATAACGGCTAAAATGTATATGTTTACCATATATAAGTCAAGTTCCTCAACTGGAGAATTAATAATGTTATCCTAAAGGCCCAGGTCGAATTCGTATATTATAGCCTTTCTAATTTCTATATTTTCGACGAAAAGGTTGAATTAGGCGTTAATTTCTTTTAGTGATATTAGTTTTAAGGTTATAGCTATATATATCGAAGTTTTTTATACATTTTATTTGTGAAAGCGGTTTGAATTCATGGTTTTTATATATACTTGGTATACTAAAACGGTTTCAATTGGTTATTTCGCATCGTGGTAAGATTTCGTATACGTTTGGATTCCAACATTATGGGTAATACGTTTTACAAAGAGTAAATATAACGTGAATGAAGTAATCAAAGTAGTTAACATAGAGCTTACTAAGGTTGATAAATATAAATAAATTTTCGACGATAAATAAAACATAATTATTAACTAGTAAAGAATTTTGAATTAGTTTTATGAACGCTTAATAACGTTAAGTTAGCCAAACGGTTATAAAATCTTAAACGTTGTAAAACCTAAATTTAAAATACGTAAGATGAACGTAAAAATACGAACGGAGTAAAAAAAGTGTAAGGTAAATATTGTAAAGGGGAGGTGTAATTATAGGGAGATATATTATATAATCCAATATTAAGTGATTGGTTAGAATTAGTATATCGTAACCGAATTTGGTAAAGTAATCGGTTTGGTTTTTTTATACGTAACTGTTCTAGCTAAAGCGATCGGTTTGAATAAGTATATCGTAACCGCTTTTAAATTAAGGGAACGGTTTAAATATCGAAAAATCGAAGAGGTTTCAATGAAGGGATTTAAAACTTGGTTATTTTGGTTTACGTAATTTAGTATATAATATAACGCTTTTCAAAAAGTATCTAGATACATTTAAATGTCAAATAATTGTTAATAGTAATATAACGTTGCTTTGAATAAATTAAACTTTAAATAAAGGTTATGTTGAAATAGTATTACATGTAGTGCAGTAGGTCAACTTCACTTATAGTAAAGTTGACTATACTGAACTGCAAGTTGAGTGTATTGCTTTTTGGAGACTTACCGCATTGGGTGTAAGTCGAGTGCAGTTCGCTGCACTTCACTCAAGGGCACGGGCCAAGCAATGGACCATACAAATTACAGTGCAGACCGGCTAGCGGTCTGCCAAACCTAGAACAATACATCCACCATCTGACTACTACAATACACCTGTTACTTCGACCAATCGAATCGACAACGTTGCAACGTCTAAGGCCTACCAACAGGTTAATAATTTGTATTAGAGTTGTATTTTTTAAAGTTATTTATTTTTTGAAGTTTTTGTATACGTCGGCGTGTAAATTTTGGAAAAACAAAATATTAAAATAAAAATAGTTAGGAGCATTATAACATTCCGTTATAGGTATTTAATGTGTATTAATCTATTTTTCCCTAGGATATTTGTAACCAACTAAATCGGTTACTAATTAGTATTGGTAACGTCTTAAGCTTTAGTATTTGCATAAAATAAGGTCTTTCAAAAAAGTAATCATTAGATTGGCAGTTATAATGTAAAACATAATAATATAAAGGAGTATCTAAAGGTGCACGCCATAAGTAAGTGTTTATAAGTCCTTATCCAGAGCGTACTACTCTAAACCGCTCCACGTATTGCCGTTCAGTCTGGTATAGCCATTCCAAACCGATCCATGCATTATCGTTTGGTCTGGAATAGCCATTCTAGACTGATCCATGCATGGAGCACTTTGCGTCTTGCAAAAGTGCAGCTTGCAGTGTGACACGTTATCGTGCACTCTGAAGGAGTGCACCCCGTAATATAGTGCACTGCTACTTTCCCTATGTATACTATCTATAAGGGCATGTAGTAATATTCCCACCCGTGACCTATTATGAAAATTTTAAAAAAATTATTTTCGTAATATGAATTATAACGGCCCTTAAATTTATTTCAGTGAAAATTCATTTTCGTTAGGTTTAATATAAATATTATAATCTAATTGACCTTTATATGGAGGTAAAGTTATAACTTTATCCTTATTAAATAGGTCGCGAAATTTTGCCAATTTTAATAGGAAACGTAATTAATCCTTTTCATTTTTAACCGTAATCTTTGTTTTCGTTTATAAAATCCGCATTATTTTATAAAAGCTAGTAGCATAAGCAAATCGGAACGGATCCCCTATACGTATATCTTTTGGTATAAACGCTTCATTAAACCGAAAAGAATTTAACCTATTACGCTTCGTATATCTCCCGAATTAAAACGTACTATTACCGTATCAACAACTAAACCTCCCTAACCTTAAATCATCAAACGATTACCATTAACGTACAGGGTTATTTGTTAATATCGTATCTAAAACATTTCCAAAAATCATATCTTGTATTATTTGGGGAATAATATATATTAATATAGGATCTAACTATTTATTAATATTTATGTAGAACTTGGTTATTTTATGTGATACGCGTATTTTACGATAACCTTAATATCGTATCTAGATTTCGAAAATGTAATAACCGAATTTACTTTATTTTTAACCATTTTATTAAAACTTTATTTATAATATAGTAATAATTACAATTAAAATCGACTAAAATATTAAAAAAGTAGGTATGATTAAAAAGTATAAGGATAAGGAATAGGTCTTTATTTATACGTATTTTAATTAAACTAAATTCCTTTTTACTCGATTTTACAATTACGTCATTAAAGTTATATAACATTCAAACGAAATTATACTTAAAATTTAAACTTTTCCTATTTCCGTTAATAGGAAACCTTTTTTTACCTTTTCGACTTAAATAGCATGTATTTATGTAAAAAGTAATGCCGGGCGGAGTTCGTAATTACGTTAGTAATAATCCAATAAGTCACAACGTATATAACGATCCGAGCTAAACCTAACTTAACAATTCTTTGCCGTCACCTACTTCGCTTTAAGTTTTTAATCTTAAACGTATTCCGAATAAACTTATTGAAATAATTAGCCGCGGTATCGAAATAATTAGTTGCAATTATTACGACCTTTTAACAAAGGTATTTTAAAGGCGTAAACTACCGTTATAACCATATTATTATTTAACTGTTAAACCTATACGAGTCTTATTAATTATGACAAAAACGTTATTTTAAGTATAAAAACTTTTATTCATCAACGAGTTTTCGGTACTTTTTTAAGGCTAAGATATAATTTACTCGGCTAATACTTATTGTAATAGATTTGTTGCGGATACGTAACGATACGCGGAAACGTAAGTAATTACACTTCACGGCGTAAGGCTAATTTAAGCCTCCCGTTTAAACCAAAAGTATTTCGAACATGATAACGAATAATACCTATAAATCCTTAACATTTGTAACCAAACATTTTAATTTAACCAATACTTTATTCGGGAAGTAAAGGTTGTTAAAAGCCTCCTCGATATAATCGAAAAACTTCCCTATATCGTATATACTCTCGTGTCTTTCGGTTTCATAATACTTCGTAATCGCTTACTTTACCGTTGCTATACAATATCCTTATACGTAAAAAAAATGTATACCGACCTTTTCCAATTTATATCTTATTCGTTTTTAATATATATTTGATCGTTTAACGTATCATCGCCTACGTAAACGCAAATCCGTCGAATTATCGTTATTTATATCGTTTTCGCTTATCCTAAAGCAGTGAAAAACTAACACGAATCGCGGCCAATTCGGCTTCGAATTACTAAATTTTAACTATAACTTAAACTAAATTAAATGTAAAATCTATAACTAAATTTAATTAACCCGGTTATTATAATTATTTCATAATCGATGCGATATAACTTACAGTATTTTATAAACGAGAAACATTAGCTTAAATTGACCCCGAGAATATAAAAAGTATATTTATAACGATGAAAAACTAGGCATTCGCCGATAGTTTATTTTCCTCGATAATATTGAAATATAACGTAAAATGATTAACGTTCATTATCGATTCTTTTATTATAAATAATATTCTTCCCGAAAATATAAAAAAACACTTTAATAGTATATTATATTTCGACCTATAGTAATAAGCCCAATAAGTACTAAATGGGGTTTACTATTAAGGTATGGTACAAGATTAAAAATGGCTACCGTAACCCACTATACAAGACCTATGGACATAGCTAATACCCGGCCAGTACCCAACCCGTCACGTAACCTCACACGTGCCGTACACGAACCGTACCCGGTTTGCACCTAGACTGAGCCCGAACCAGATACTGCCTATCCCGTTACGTGTATAGTTACGTAACCTATAGACTCAATGGCTCATAGCCTGAGTCCATAAAACTAAATACCGCCAAAAAAAACCCTGTTTTTACGCGGCATTCATTTACAGGAGAAATTAATATATATGTTGGTAGACCTTAGACATTACAACGTTGTTGATTTGATTGGTCGAAGTAATAGTAGTATTTCAGTGGTTAGATGGTGGATGTATTGTTCTAGGTTTTGCAGACCATTAGCCGGTTTGTACTGTAATTTGTATGGCCAATTGCTTGGTCCATGCCTTAGAGTAAAGTGTAACGTACTGCACTTGACTTATATCCAATATGGTAAGTCTCTACAAAGTAATATACTCAACTTTACAGTACAGTTAACTTCACTATAAGTAAAGCTAACATACTACACTACATGTAATACTATTCCAATACTGGCGGCTTTTTAGTTTATACGCGTATACCAGTATAGCTAATTAATCTTTTCCGGTTACCACTGAATTTCCCTTTCGTTAACTGGCTAAACCCCTGTTAATTCCAGTAAACTTTCATAATGTATTACATGCAATTGTATATAAATTGACCACGTTTCTCCGTTACTCGTAAGGTTTAAGTTTATTGATTCTCAAAAATAGTTTTTTTGTTATAACCTTTCGTAAATTTCAACTATACCACTTAAATAAATTATCATTAATCCCCTAGAAGTCTTCTAATTTTCTAGTGTATCCCTATTCGCCATTACGTGGTTTTCCGGGTAGCCTATCTACGTATCTCTAGATACATATAGTCAGTTTATTTCTATTTACAAACCTTTTTAGGGCTTTATTTGACAATGCTTTCGTTATAGCGTTAATAGGGTTGTCTTTACCATCGATCCATCGGAACTTCTTAATCTCTTTTCCTTTTGTAGGCTTTACGAATTGTTATTACGTCGATTATTAGGCGCTTTTCACTGGTGATTCCGAGCTTTAAAAGGTATTCGAAAAGGCTTTGTAAGTAGGTATAAATTACTACCGAGATAGGAATAATTCGCAATTATCTGATGATATAGTTAAGGGTTTCCTATAGTGCTGTACCTACGTTAAAACCCGCTATTATGCCGTTGACTTCTGATACCAGTACGCTTTGTATAATTCTTTCACATTTAATTGAAGATTAGTAAATTAGATTACAAATAATATTAAACTGATTTTTCTGTTTATTTTCGTTGACAAGGGTTATTAAAAAGTCGATTTATAATGATAAATCGATATTTTTTTATGAAGAATCCATTTGTTAAGATTATCAACTTAGCCTTTAAAAGATCGATTAACATTATATCAATTCCGCGGTCCAGGTTTCGTATCTACCACTCCAGCTTTTCATATAATCGATTAAAGATTTTATCTATTAGTATTTATTCTTATACCGTAATAGATAAGTCGTAAAAGGCCTTCGGTTAGCATAAGATGGTAATATAACTACCTCGTGTACGTTATTTCAAGTATCGTTAAGCTCTAACTTTATAAATTTTGTTAATCATGGTAAAAACTACGCCGTAGTACTTTTGGCGAAAGCTCAGCCCGGTATTAACACTAAACATACGAATTAACGATTTATTAAAATTAAGTTGGGTGTTTTCCGTTAACCTTGTTACCGGCTTTTAATTTTAAAACTCGTAATACTCGATCTTTTGTTGTTTTAATATTACAAATCTAGCCGTTCCGACAAATAGGGTATCTTTAGTTTATATACCTATTATACCGAAGTCCTTCTTTTGCGTTACCAGTAAATACGAATCGTATATTAACGACTTTATCGCTAAACGGTATTTAAAGTACGACTAATATATTGAAAACTAGTTAACACTTACTTTAACTAATATATATAGTAATATAATATACTGTATTACCGTTCCTAAAAGATAGATGACGTGTAGCCTTTACGGCTGTTTTAGTAGTATAATACTTAACAGGTCCGTTTTTAATTATATATAAACTTACGTGATGTTATAGTTATTAAGTGTAAACTTGCCTTTAGACCTAATTAGCTAATTTTTCAAATCGTTAGAAATTACGTAAGGATCTAATCCTTGCCTTTATCGCCTTATTTTTAAACGATTAGTCGTATTTTTTTGTACGGCCGCTCCATAGTTTACCCTTAACCTCATTGATAATTTTCGAATTAAAGATCGTGATATTTGCGTTTATAAGGTTAAAGTCGGTTTTTTATATAAATTATATAAATTTTCGAATTAGTGCCGTCGATTTTGACCTTATCTTTCTTTTTTTAAAAGGTTTACCGAAAGTTTTAATAATTCTTTATACTCTAAATTTTATTGTTAAGTCTTCGTTATCTTTTTCTTTTTTGTTTACCTAAATAATATTATAGGTACGATCCGGTATATATTCCTCTTTCTTAACGTTGTCCTTCTCTTTCAGGGGTCGCCCACGCCGACGACGTTCTATCAGCTTAATAATAACGGGTAGTAGAGTTTCGTATTATCTCGATCGCTTTGCTTAGAAGGCTTAAGGGTTTTTATTTTCAATGCCCTTAATATAGGGATTAACTTAGGTAATTCGAAATGATATAAGGCCGTTAACAATTTCAATAATTACTTTAGAACTTATAATAATTAATGTCTTATATATCCTTTCCTATTTTCCTGGCTCCCGCCATACGAAGACTTTACTTTGTAACGTCAAAGCAAGTACGTCGATTTTTAAGGGACCGTTCCTGGTGTTAAGGGCGTTATTAATCTAGCAGCGTGCTAATTTTCTTTGCAATTACCTCAAGGAATTACTGTATGCCACAATACGTTTCTAAGTACTTACTGAAAGAGAAAATTCCCTCGTTAAGCGTAGGTACGCTCCAAAGACTAGGAGCGTAAGCACTAAACTATCAGGGCCTATGGTGTTATTAAGGCCTTTTACTACTATCTATAAACGTGCCTCCGAACCCATAAAGCTTTTAATTTTTAACGTAAGAATATTGTACGTTCGACGAAGTAAGGTGTATACCCTTTTAATCTTCCTAATATTTTGGTGGGCTTTTACAGGTATCTGTTTACACTAGATACCTACTATCTTAGCATTCTCTTGAAACTCTGCCGTCATAAAGTTGGTATTAGTATCGTGGACTACGACATTAGATGAACCAAAGTACGTATTAATCTATAACATCCTTAACGTTTCCCATGTATCTTTTGCCGAAAAGAACTTTAGAAATTGAGCTTCGTGAAAAGAGGTTGCGGAGTTAACTACGTGAAAAACAAGCTTGTTATCCAAGTAAAACACATTAATAAAAATATTGTAATTGAAGTCCTTATTATCTTTTAATATAAATTTAAATATTCGGGGGGCTTATGTATACGTTTGGTAGTGGCGGTAAAGCCTTTTAATGGCTTTTAGAGCAAATCATTCCACATCGATATGCCCTATGGACTTTAGGATTTTATATAGTCTATTTACAACTCGGTGATTGAAACACTGGTGTAATTAACGTATCTCTAACTCTATTAGGTTCAACACCACTACTTCTGGACTTTAAAGATAAAATTATAAATACTCTTACTTTAAGGCGAGTAAAAACCTTTTATCGTTTTTAATCAACTTGTTTACGTTAACTTCCACGTTAACGTCTAGAGTTTTTATATCCTTGAAATAAAGTAAGAAAATGGTAGGGGACTTAAGGATATAAAACGTAATTGATTTTATAATAGTTTAAATTACCGTTATTCGTCGTAACGATAAATATTCGCTTAGGCTAAAACCAACTTTGGCTTTACCCGTATCGTAACAATTAAACTCACTAGTTGTAGTGCTTTCCCTCCATAATACCACGTATTACAAATAGCCTCCTATTAAGTATCTTATTACCCCTGTATTTGACATGATACCCTAAAACATGTAATCCGCATAACGATCGCGAAGGTTAAAGGTGTATAAGTGATTAAAGGCATAATTAAGGTAAAAGTAAGTGTCTTTACTACTCAAATAGTATAAAAAGGTATAGTTGGTCAATTATTAGGTTGTTGTACCAGGAGTAGTATCTTTTTACCATTTAATCTGTTTAAAGATATTGATATTAATAAGCTTATCCTCCTTAAAGTTTTTAACCTAATTTAAGTATTTCTATTTGGAAGTAGTGGGGTATTGAATGTAATATATTACTTTTTTGTTATTTCGCTCGGTAAAGCGGTGTCGAGTTAACTAGTAATCAGTTTACCATAAATTCAATATCTCTTGTTACTATTACGAAGAAAGTGTTAGCGGTTGATAGTTCCGCTTGTATCTTGTTAGCGGTAGCATGAGTACTACTTTTAATCTGAAGCCGAGGTCGATAGGCCAGACCTTAGGCATCGTAAACGTCCGTACTTACGGTTAACGTAATTGATTACCGTAAGGTATTCTTTATTTACGTTAAAGAAATTTCCAGATTAGGGGTATATATTAAGCGAGTTTAGTAAACGTATTATCACGGTGGCAAGCGAGGAATGTAACTGGTTAAAAAACTTTCTCAAATGATATCTTGGCGTTATAGGGTGTATTCGAACTTTTTAATATCCGTAACGGTTGCCCGTACCTATTCGAGAGGTGTGGTTTCGCCAATGGAGGTCTTTTCTATTGCTTTTTAACAAATTATCAATTTATTAAACATTTGATTAAAAATATCTATTGGTAATTTCTTTTCTTTTCTTTCTTTGCCATTATTGTAATTTAACTTAGAGTAGCTTAATCTATATGATATTACGCGAGGTGAACGTTGTATTCGAAGTAATTCTTTATGTTATCGTAAATTTCGCAAAACATAGTAGCATTTGTTAAAAAGGTTGAGTAACAGGTTTTGGCGTAACTTATAAGGATTTCGGAAAATAGTAAGTAAAAACCAAAAGGTAGAACCTTTATCTACTTGTAAATATTGAAAATGGGCATTATTTCAATGTCGAAAATTTATAAGGCTTTTTGTTATACTTTTTTACATCGTTTTAAATTTTAACGAAGTCCGTTGTAAGTTTGTAATTCATGTTAATTATCTTGATAAGTTTTAGAAAAAGGTTGCGATAATTATCCTAGCCTTAAATGGTATTTCCTGGCAATCCAAGCCTTAAGGCTTTCGAAACACTGTTTTAAGGGTAATTGAAAGTCGCCTAGCCTAAGGGGTAAAGTCCTATAATAAAACCTGTGATGGGTTTACGCGTGTAGGCGAATTTAAAGGGAGAAGTTTTTTGGTGATTGAATTTCTAAAGGGTGATAGGTACTTAAAGGTTTTAGAAGGCCTAACGATTTTATTTAATTAACTGGTATAAAGAGCTAAAGTTAATACCTTTAGCCGCGTTGGCGACCGCTGCTTCGCGCGCCTTACCGCCGTTAATGGTATACTTCGCATTATCACGTAACGGTAATAAACTGCTGAATAGGTTAATAGGTTTCTTATAGCTAACACGTAAAAAGTCTCAACTTAGTTAAAAGAAGGTTAAGGGATTTTTAAAACGTATGTATGGACGTTAAAATACTTTAACGTTTTTTTATTTTTAAAGGCTTTAAAGATAAGGATTTTAAAGGTAGTTTTTCTATTAAACCAATTCGAAAAGAGTTTCTGTTAATCCAATTAATATATTATCAAAAATCTAAAGGCCCTAGCGTGTAACCTGTTTTTTAACCTGGTTTTAACCGTACATTAAATTATGTTTTATATATTAAAGGTTTAGTAACTGAAAAATTCGCGAAAGTTTTGAAAAGCACGGGTACCGCGACTATATTCGTTACCGAGGTTCGCATCGATAATATACTAGCTAAAGTAATTGATAAAATAAACTTTAGTTAAGATCTTATTAACGTCCGTAATCCAGAGCTACTAATTGTAGTAGTTGTGGAAAACTGATCCAAGAGTTTCAACCTTTTTTTTATAAAATTTTAACATAGGGTTCTTATAACGGTTCAGCTTGTATAGAGTATATAAAGTAAGTGATTTAGTGATTTTGGACGTAGAAAATTTGATGTTTTGGCGTGAAGTCACGTGGGAATTTAGCGACTTGGTAACTTGGCGTAAGGTCGCGCAACGTGGCTTTCTTAACATAACTTAGTATTTTCGCTTAAAGCAGCGAACTTGACGATTAAAGTAACGTAAAAAGTAAAAAAAAGTAAAGTATAAGTCAAAATATAATGTAAAAAGTAGGATTAAAGGTCGTGATAAGTGGTAAAGGTTAAAGTTTATTTATTATGGTTATTTATAATAAGGGCTTAATTGTTTTTACAATAGTAATATACCTAATAGTACTAACTTATCCGTTTATTAACTTACTGTACTTTAAGACTTTTCATAATTAATTTGAACGTCTTTAAAAAGGAGTAATAATTTTTTTTAGTGTTTTCGATAGAGATGCCGTCGTTACCCCTAAGCTTCCGTGAAAATTGACGTAACTTAAGAGTCTTTTCTAATTACTGTCGTGAAAACCGACGTAATAATAAAAGCCTTTCGTAAAAATTTTTCCTTTATCCTAACGGTCGTATAACTTAAAACGTAACCGAAAAGTAGCTTTTTCTTCTACTTAACTTATCAGTAATTAACCTAATAGGTAAGTACTAATCAGTATTGGTAGGCCTTAGACTTTATAACGTTATCGATTCGATTTGTCGAAGTAACAGTAGTATTACAATGGTCAGATGGTGGATATATTGTTTTAGGTTTGGCAGACCGCTTGCCGGTGTGCACTGTAATTTGTATTTTCAATTTCTTAGCCCGTGCCCTAGAATGAAGTGCAGCGTACTGCACTCGACTTACACCCAATGCGGTAAGTCTCCATAAAGCAATACACTCAACTTTGTAGTACAATCAATTTTACTGTAAGCAAAGCTGACCTACTGCACTGCATGTAATACTATTCCAACAACATATGAATTAGTTAAGTAACTTACATAACTGAACGACTTAATATAGGTAATTGAAATAATAAGTCAAGTATATATGCGTTGATTAAAGAATTAAAATTTATATTAACTATAAATACACGCTATGAAAGTTCTTTTTTTATTTAAATCGATAACGATACATCTCTTTATACTAACCCCAAAATACGTAATACCACAATTACTTTTACTTAATTACACCCCTGCAATGCATACATAATAACATTCTTATAACGACAAACAACAAATGTTATTAATAACTATACTGCCGCCGATTATCTAAACTATCTAAACCTTTACTATAATAACTACTATAATTGAAAACTACTAATCCAAGCCTTTAGAAATATTTACCATAACTACTATTAATACTAAATTACGGATACGAACGACGCTACAAATTACACTATTATTACTAAACTATGGATAAGAACTTCGTTACAAATTACACTATTATTACTAAACCACGAATATAGATTACTTTACAAATTAAATTATTATCACTCAACAACGAATATTAAACGCAATAGGAAAATACAAGATTATATATATACGTATTATCATATATCTCTATAATTAGTAAGCGGCTACGCTATAGGATACAACTTTACAAAAGTGCACGATAACGTACCACTTTGTAAGGTATATTCCTACAGGGTATATAATAGCGTGGTACTAGGTAAAGGTGGTATTTATAAAGTGTATAATAGCGTGCTACTGCCTAAAAGTGATATTTTCAAAGTGGACGGTAAAGTGCCACTACTCAGAAGGGAGATTATCAGAGTGCATGGTAGAGTGCCACTGCTTGGTTGAGAGGTTATAACCTCTTACCTATGGCGTGCACTCTCTAAATTCTTTTTCTCCTTTAGATAACTTATCTTTACTACTATAATACCAATATTTCTGATTACTATTCTACTACATTAACGTATAGAGACCTTATCAACAGTAAGCGTATACAAAGTTTACTACCGATATTTAACGGACTGAATTATTTAAACTGCCGAAAAATTAAGGGATAAGTTTCTGACCGATACGGTAATAAGTTACATCAAACTTTCATACGGATTAAGTGAAATAGGCGTTTTATTAGTAGGGCCTTAGATCGTTGCAACGTTGTCGATTCGAATCGTAGTCGAAATAACAGTAGTATTGCATTGGTCAAGTGGTGGATGTATTGTTCTAGGTTTGGCAGATCGCTAGCCGGTCTGCATATTAATTTGCATGGCTAATTGTTTTTCCTGTGCCCTAGAGTGAAGTGCAGCGTACTGTACTCAACTTACATTCAATGCAGTAAGTTCACACACACAATATGCTCAACTTGCAGTCAGTATAGTTAACTTTACTGTAATTAAAGTTAACCTATTTCATTACACGTAGTACTACTCTAATACTGGCGGCTTTTTAGTTTGTACGTATACACTAGTGTGGTTAACCAATTTTTTCCCGTTAACGCTAAATTGCAACCTCGTCAACTTGCTCCCTTGTTAATTCCAATTGACCTTTATACCAAATTGTATGTAAATCAACCCCATTTGCCGTCAATTGCCTCATAGCTCCAAGATTCGGATTTATTAATTCCTATAAAAAGTTTATCCGCCACAGGTTTTTGTAGGCATTTACTTTAACCGTCCTCTACTTTAGCCGTTCTAATTAAATAGTTCGCTATCGCAACCTTTACTTCCCTGATAGCTTTTCAGTCTTCAGACATAACTTTAGTCGCTGGTACGTAACTTGGGCTTATAAGGTACCCTATTAACGTAGCCCTCGATACGTATAGTTAGACCATTTCTATTTACAAAACTTTCTAGGACCTTATTTGGTTTTGCCTTCGTTATAGCATTTGTAGGATTATATTGATCGTTCATTTATTGGAATTCTTTAATTTCCCTTCCTTCATATACTTCACGAAGTGTTATTACGTCGATTATCAGACGTTTTTCACTAGTGGTTCCGAGCTCCAATAGGTATTCAAATAGGTTCCTAGAGTCAGTATAAATTATTACTGGAATAGGAGGAATCTTCAGCTTAGTAACAAGGTTAAGAGTTTCTCATAGTATTATACCTACGTTAAAACTTGTCATTATACCGTAGATATTTGAGCTAATATACTTTGTATAATTCTTTTACACTTGACGAAATTGTAATGGATCAGGCTACCGGTAATATTAAACTGGTTTTCCCACTTATTTTCGTTAACGAGGATTATTAAAAAGTCGATTTGTAAAGACAGGTCGATGTTATTTACAAAGGATCTATCTATAAAGATTATTCGTTTAGTTTTCGATAGGTAGATTAGAACTATATTAATCTCGAGGTCCAGGTTCAGTATTTATTACTCGAGCCTTTTATTTAGCTGGTTACAGCTTTATCTGCCGGATCCTGTACTTATACCGCGATGAAGAGATCGTAAAAGCCTTTCGATTAACATAAGATAGCAATATAGTTACCGCAGGCACGCTACTCCAAGTACCGTTAGACCTTAGCTACGTTAGTTTTGTTGATTATAACCAAAAAAATACCCTAGCTCTTTTGGTAAAAGCTAAGTCCAGCATTAATACCAAGTATTCGGATTAACTATCTATTAAAGTCAAGTTAACTGCCTTCCGTCAACATCGTAACCGGCTTGTAATTTTAGAACTTAAAATCCTTAAGCGCCTAATATTTTAATACCACAAAGCCAGCCGTTCCAACGAAAAAAGTATTGTTAGTTTACATGCCTACTACGTTAAAGTTCCTCTTCTATATTACCAGTAAGTATAGGTCGTATATTAATAAACTTTATCGCTAACCGTAATTTACAGTATAACTGGTAGGTTAGGAACTAATAGACGTCTATTTTAACTAATCCGTATAATAGCTTAATATATCGTATTACCATACCTAAAAGGTTAATAACACGTAGTTTTTATAGTAAATTCAGTAGTATAATCCTCTATAAATTCGTTATTAATTACGTATAAACTTATATTATATTACAGCTATTCAACATAAACTTACCTTTAAAATTGGCTAATAAACTCACTATGAAAACGACTATGAAAAGTTAGCTAATTTTTAAAATTGTTGGCGACTGCGTAAAAATCTAGTCTTTGCTTTTATCGCTGTATCTTTAAGAGATTAAATGTAACTTTTCGTACGGCCGCCCCGTAGTCTTACCCTTCATCTCATAAATAATCTTCGACTTAAAGATTATAACGTTTAGGTTTTAAAGGTTAAAATCGGGTTCCAATACGAATTATATAACTCCTTAAGTTAACAGACCGTTGATTTTAATCCTATCGCTCCCCTTAAAATGTTTTCTAAAGGTTTTAATAATCCCTTATACTCGAAGTTTTAGTAATAAGTTCTTGTCATCCTTTTTTTCCCTGTTTACCTAAATAATATTTTAAATACAACCCGGTGTATATTCCTCCTTTTTAATGTTTTTCCTTTTCGAGGGTCGTCTACGTCGCCGGCGTTTTATTAGCTTATTAACAACGGGTAAATAAGGTTCGTGTTAACTCGATCGTTTAATTTATGGGTCTTTATCGTCAATAACCATAATATAGGGCTTAATCTAAGTAGTTCGAAAGGATGTAAGACCGTAAATAGTTTTAACAACCACTTCGAATTTCTCGATATTTAAGGTTTTATATAAGCCCTCCTATTTACCTAGTTCCCGCTATATGAGGATTTTACTTTATAACGGTAAAGTAAGTACGTCGATTATTATAGGGCTGTTCCTGGTATTAAGGGTATCGTTAACCTAACAGCGTGCCGATTTCTTTCACAATTCTTTTAAAGCCCTATAGTAAGCCGTAATACGCTTTTAAATACTTACTAATAGTGGAGATTTACTTATTAGGAGTGGGTACACTTTAAAGATCAGTAACGTGAACATTAGGATGTTAGGGATTATAGTATCGTTTAGGCTCTTTATCACCATTTGTAAACGTGCCTGCGGGTTTGTAAAGTTTCTAATTTCTAGCGTAAAGATATTATACCTTTGACGAAGTAAGGCGTATACCTTTTTAATCTTTTTAATACTCTAATAGTCTTTTATAGGTGCCTGTTTACACTAAATATCTATTACCTTAGAATTTTCTTAAAATTCCGCCGCCGTAAAGTTAGTGTTATTATCGTGAACGATAACGTTAGGCGGATCCAGATACGTATTAATTTATAACATCCTTAGTATTTCTCACGTATCTTTTACCGAAAGTGACTCTAGAAATTTAACCCTTCAAAAGAGGTAGCGAAATTAACGACATAAAAAAAGGCTAATTATTTACATAAAATACATTGATAAATACATCTTAATTAAAGTCCTTATAGTTTTTCAGTATGAACTTAAATCTTTAATGGTCTTAAATATAAGTTTATTTTTGATAGTAAAGTCTTTTAATAGCTATTAAAATAAAGCATTCCATATTTTTATACCTTACGGGTTTTAGAACTTTATATAGCTTATTAATGGTTAGATAGTTAAAGAACCAGTGTAGTTGACGTATTTACAGCTCCGTCGAGTTTAATACCACTATTTTAGGGCCTTAAATATAAAACTATAGGTACCCCTACTTAAAGTTAAGGGGAAACTTCCAGCCGTTTTTAACCAATTCATTTATATTAACTTTGATATTAATGCCGAGAGCCTTTATATCCTTTAAATAAAGAAGAAAAGAAGTAGAAAACTTGGGGATATGAAACTTAATTATTCCTATAATTGTTTAAACTACCGTTACCCCCAGTAATAATAATTATTTTCCTGGTTTAAGTTAACTTTAGCCTTATTAGCATTGTGACGATTAATTTCAGTAGCTTTAATAATTTCTCTCCATAATTCCATGTATTAAAAATAGCCTTTTATTAATTACTTTATTGCCTCTATATTCGGCATAATGCCTTCAAACGTATAGTCCGCGTAACGATCGCGAAGATTAAAGGTATGTAAGGGGTTAGAAGTTAAATTAAGGTAAAGGTAAGGGTTTTTACCATCTAAACGGTATAACAAAGCGTAGTTGGCTAATTATTAAGCCGCGTTAAAAGTATTATCGCTGTTAATTAAATCGTCGCCTTTGAAGTTTGCAATTTAATCTAAGTAATCATGTTTAAAAGTGGTAGGGTATTATATATAATACATTTCATTTTTATCATTTCGCTTAGTGAGAGGGTATCGATTTAACTAATAGCCATACTTACTACAAATCCAACATTCTTTACCACTATTATGACAATAGTACTTATTGTTAATAGTTCCGCTTAAATCTTAGCCTTATTAGCGTTAGCGTGGTTATTGCCTTTACTTTGTGGTTGATTAGCTAAATCTTGAGCGTTAAGAGCGCCCGTAACCGTATTTGCGATCGATATGATTAACTACTATAATATTTTCTTTATTTATATTAGGGAAGTTTCCGGTTTAAGGGTATATACTAAGCGAGTTTGGTATACGCTTTATTATAGTGGTAAACGAAAAACGTAACTGGCTAAAAAAGCCTTCGCAAGTGATATTTGAGCGTTATAAAGCGTATTTAAACTCGTTAACACACGTAATTACTACACGTATCTGCTTGCAAATTGTAGCTTCATTAAATTGAACTTTCCTCATTGCTTATTGGCATAATATTAGCTTATTAAGCATTTTATTCAGAATATCCATTGGTATTTTCTCCTTTTTTTCCTCGCCATTATCGTTGTCTACCGCGTAATTGCCTAGTTTGTATAGTATTAGGCGAAGTGAACGTCGTATTCGAAATAGCTTTTATTCTATCATAAATCTTATGAAACAAGATTACTCCAGCTGGAAAGGTCAGATAATAGTCCCTAGCGTGCTCTATAAGAATTCCAGGGAATAGTAAGTGAAAAACTAAAGGGGAAACCTCTATTTATTTGTAAATATTCAAAAAAGACATTATTTTTATATCGAGAAGGTTATAGGGTTTTCCGTTATACTTTTTTACATCGTTTTCAATCTTAGCGAAGTCCGTAAGAAACTTATAGTTAATGTTAACCATCTTGACAGGTTTTAGGGGCAGGTTGCAATAATTATCCCAATTTTCCTTAGTATTTCCTGGAAATTTAAATCTTAGAGATTTTGAGGCACATTATTAAAGGTAATTGCCAATCGCTTAACCCGAGTGGCAAAGTTTTGTAATAAGACCTATAATAGGCTTTCGTGTATAGATAAACCTACTGTAGGAAGATTTTTGAGGAGCCTATCGATTAAAGTGCTAGGGGGCGATAAGTATTTAAAGGTTTTAAAATATTTAACGATCCTACTTAATTAATTGGTGGAGGGCGTTAACGTTAATACCTTTTACCGCGTTGATAGCTGTTACTTTGCGTGCTTTGCCTTCGTCGAAGGTATATTCCGCGATATTACGTAAATATGTTAAGATGTCGAACAAGTTAATAGGTTTTTTTATCGATAACGCGTAAAAAGCTTAATTTAGCTAGGGGTCAAGGAGTGGTTCCCTCAAACGCATATAAGAGCGTTAAGGTTTTTTAGTACCTTTTCCTTTAGGTTGTAGATTTTAAGGGTATTTTTAAAATTAGGTTATTTCGAGAGAGGTTTCTACTAGTATAATAAAGCTTTTTTTTAGTACATATATCCCTCGGCATTTAAATTTAGCCTTTAGTTTAAGTTTAACGGTCTTTTAAGCTGTCTTTTATATGTTAATATTTTAGTTGTCGAAAAACTCGTAATACTTACGAAAAGCGCGATTAGGGTCTTTACCGACGTTATATTTTAAGATAAAATAGCCAACTAAGTTGGTGAAATACTTTTAGGTTAAGTTTTTATCAACGTTGTATCCATTAAAGTCGTAGTTATAATACTTGGCAAAAAGGTAATCAATGGTTTCAATTACTTTTTTACCAGTGGAGTCATTAATAACTTTAAAGTACGCGCTAAAGTTAAATATTTTAACGTTTTAGCTTTTGTAGGACGTATAAGACGTATAAGGCGAGGAACTTGATAATCTTGGGCGTATGAACTTGGTGTTTTAGCCTAAAGTCGCGTGGAAACTTGGCAACTTAACTTTAGGTCGTGTGGCGTAGCTTTTTTTTGGCGCAACTTGGCTATTCTTGATATTTTCGCTTAGAATAGCGAGTTTAACGATTTAATTAGCGTAGGGAAAGTAAAAAAAAGGAAATTAAGGGTAAAGTTTTGGTATAAAGGGTAAGGTTAAAAGTCGTTTGTTGTTGTTTTAGCCGTAGAACTTAGTTGTCTTTATAGTAATAGCACTCGTAGTAATACTAACTTAATTGTTTACCAAATTACCCAACTTTAAAACTTTTAATAGTTAATTTTAACGTTTTTAAGAAAGACTTGTAAACATTTCTTGGTGTTTTCCATAACGATACCATCGCTACCTCTAAATTATCGTAAAAACCGACGAAACTTAAAATTATTTTTTATTTACTGCCGTAAAAGCCGACGCAGTAGAAAAGGCTCTTCGCAAAAATATTTACTTTACCCTAGCCATCGTTTAACATAAAGCGTAACCAAAAAGTAGCTTTTTTTTATTTAGCTAATCTGTGCTCAACCTAATAAGCACCGATCAGTGTTCATAAGGCCTTAAATCGTTACAACGTTGTTGATTCGAATCGTGGTCGAAGTAACAGTAGTATTGTATTGGTTAAGTGGTGAATATATTGTTTTAGGTTTGGCAGACCGCTTGCCGGTTTACATATTAATTTGTATGGCCAATTATTTGGCCCGTGTCCTAGAGTGAAGTGCATCGTACTGTACTCAACTTACACCTAATGTAGTAAGTCCACACAAATAATACGCTCAACTTGCAGTGAGTATAGTCAACTCTACTGTTAGTAAAGTTGACCTACTGCACTATACATAGTACTATTCCAACACGTTTATTAGTTTTTAACGTACCAGATATACTTTAGAAATAAGCTGGATATAAAACCTTTGATATTTAACTCGTGTTTGTTAATTACGAAAGGTAAAAACTTCGGCATTATATGTATACAAATTGACGATACTCTTTTCCTCAAAGACACTCGGTTTATAGTGGCAAAATACCGTACTTTCGAAAAATTAGGCTTTTGAAAGTGCAAGGCGATTAAGTTGTTAGCTAAAGATATACAACTTAACTTTAATAAATCGTTAATTTGTATTCATGGATTAAGGTTGAAAATACTAATAATACGTATATCAGCTAACATCAAAAAGGGAAATCCACGAACCAAACAATTATTAACGAAGCCGATGAGGCAAAATCATAAAGATACCTGGAGTAAAGGGTCCGTACGACTTACATTGCTACGCTATGTCAACCGGAGGTATCTAACGACTTATCCATTATGGGACAAGCATAAAATCTACAAGATGAGGGCTTTAACAGGTAAAAAAAAAGGATTTAATAGTATTTAAACCATTTATAAGGAGGTATTAATATAGTTTCGGTAAATTTAATGAAGCCGAAATTAATGATTTTCACGAATAGATTATTTGCCAATAATACTAACTTTATATCATAAATGGGATTTTTATAATGCTCGTTTATGAGAAAAGGTATAAAGGGTAATTTACAATTACCTGTCCTCGTATACTGAATATTCGCTAAATACAAACGTATAATACGAAATGTACTAACTTTAGAAATTCATGATATAATAGCAGGCTTTAATATCAATATAGTAATTAAAGATATATTAAGGATTGTTACCAAATAGCTAAAACTACTTCCAATACTTAAAATAGAATATATAAACTCACAAAACCTTTACGAATACTTATCAAAGCTAAGTACAATTAATAAAAAACATTTAATAATA
Organism: Anisogramma anomala; assembly: GCA_038502455.1. NCBI lineage: Eukaryota > Fungi > Ascomycota > Sordariomycetes > Diaporthales > Gnomoniaceae > Anisogramma > Anisogramma anomala. The sequence goes on along the minus strand of JASMMZ010000007.1, from coordinate 10,095,603 downwards.
AATGTAATAACTTTAAAAGTGGTATACGAAACCTGGGAAATTAATAAGTTCCAGTAGATTAACGACAAAAACAACCCCGTTAACGCCATAACTAAAGCTACGCCTAATAACGCCTTAAAACGGTTTATGGACAGCAATATACTGCCTATACAAATCGAGAGATACGTGGATCGCCCGGCACGTAACGTGAAGGAACAGGGATACCCTGGCAAACTTGAAGACTGTTAGGGTAAGGGTTACGATAGCAATGGCGGCGGTGGTAATACCAGTAGGTTAAACTACTAGCAAAAGGTACGTAAGTGGTAAAATGTATAATACGTATAGATTTGTGGCGAAAAACCTATGTACGGGAATTGAGGAGCGAAAGGCTCGGAGATGTGGAACAAAGGGCTGTAATTGATGTCAATTTCAGTGTAAAGTGATCGGAATTGACAGGGGTATGGCTTATTGATTAAGGAGGGACTTCAGAGGTTGGTACCAATTGGTAGCAGGCTACGCTGGCGTACAGGCATAAGACAAAAAGCCGCCAGTGTTGGAATAGCAGTCAATTGCAGTACAGCCAAGTTAACTATATTGTCGGTTTAGTTAATTGTACTTACTGTAAAAATTGGCTACAATTTGTGGGACTGACTGCAAGTGCAGTGCAGTAGGTGACCACTTCAAAGTGGGGCACGGGCCAAAGCGTTTGGCCATACAAATTAGTGTGCAGACCGGCTAGCAGTCTGCCAAACTTAGAACTTACGACGTATCAACAACCAATTTCAATGCAGCACCAGTTACTTCGACCACAGTGATTCGAATCGACTACGTTGCAACGATAAAGGCCTACCAACATCTACTATATTAATTGCAAGTCAAGTACAATATGCGCCCGCTTTACACTAGGGCACGGCCAAAGCAATTGACCATGCAAATTAGTATGCAGACCGGCTAGCGGTCTGCCAAACCTAGAGCAATAGATCCACCACTTGACCACTTAATACTACTGTTACTTCGACCAATTCGAATCGACAACGTTGCAACATCTAAAGTCCTATCGACAAATAAGTCAATTGTAAAAGATTTGGCGAAAAATAATGTAGGTTTTTTTGTGTCATCGTTGCCGTTGGCAATATTCAATTTAAATTCCTTAAATTAAAAACTTGCCATATAATTTATCAATTGTCAGTGAATTGATTGTAAACTAATTTAAATCGTAAGTCGTTTGTGACATCTTGAATATAGGTTTTTCCCAATCAGCAAAGAACGTCTTTATCTGCTAGTTTACTTGTTGGAACAGCAGTCAATTGCAGTACAGTCAAGTCAACTATACTGACAGTTGGTTGACTGTACCGACTGCAAATTAACTATAGTTTGTAGAATTGACTGCATTGACTGCAAGTCAAGTGCAGTAGGTGCCCACTTCAGACTAGGGCACGGGCCAAGCAATTGGTCATACAAATTAGTGTGCAGACCGGCTAGGGGTCTGCCAAACTTAAAAGTAACACATCACCACTTTCAATGCAATACACTAGTTACTTCGACTAGATATTCGAATCGACTACGTTGCAACGATGAAAGCCTACCAACATTATTACTATGATATTTGGTGTCGTTTTTAATAGAATTTCAAATACCTTCAAGATTAGCATTTGAATCACCATTTTTCTTAAGATAATTTTTATATTTTTCTCGCGCAGTATTATTACTATTTCTAAGTTGTGTTTGGGTTTCGTTATTATCAATCCGTTTCATCTTTTTGCTGTCCAGATTCAGACGCGTATTTAATATAGAATTCAATTCATGAAATTTAGGTATTACACTTTGGTTTATATTTATAGCCTCTTACAATACTAATGATAAAGCTTATATCTCTCTTTTTACCTTGCTTATTTCTATTTAACTATAATTAAGAATTAGTTAGTGTTGGTAAGTTTTCAAGTGGTTACAGTTGTGAATTTGAATCATTTAGTCAAAGTAACAAATAATATGGTATGAAAAGTCAGTGTATTTCGTTGTAAATTGAAGAAACCACTAATTAGTTTATACCCTAATTTATATGGATTGTTACTCGACCCGTACCTTACATTGAATTAGACACTGCAATTACTTGCACGTAATACACATTAGCATATGTACTAATAGTAAAACTAATATATACAACATATAGAGGTAATTTTATAAAGAAGAAAAGTATTCAATTGATGGAGTTAAAAGAATAAACATTAACTTTAATATAAATTTTATATTCAATGTCTGAAACATTTATCATAAAACTTAAAAAATAATAATATCTGTGTTTTAAAGGATTCATTTAACTTTTCAATACAATTTGAATACTATTTGAATTAATACTTAAATAGTACTAAAACAGTATGCTTAACTAGGTAAATTAACCCGAATGGTTCGAATGATGTCATATTAACATATAAACTATATATTTATCGTCCATCTGTTCGTTTTTTTGGCATTTAATTGTTATTGCTTGAATTGAATAAACTGGGATCCTCGAGTTATACACCCTTTAATATTTTTTAAACAAGGGGGTATATAATTGATATCTATTTTCCTTAATATATCTTGAACATGTGTTTGCTACTAGAGGTTGTGAAAAGCATGAGGATTGGGCACTGCAACACGACGCATATTCCAGCGGGCGTTGTGGTAAACCTGTGCAGATTGGTGGCGAGGGCTTTGGCGAGATTTGCGGGATGGAGCAAAGCAGAGGAAGCTAGCTAGGTGGAGGCTGAAAAGGCAGTAGGTTCAAGTTCCTACAACACACTAGGCCAGTCTCGCCTGGTAGCAAAGCGTTCAACTTGCATATATATGATCGCTGTACAAGCCCTCTCGCGCGGGGAGATGGGGGACAACGGCCTCCAGTGGGCCTCAAGGACAGGTCAA
>JASMMZ010000007.1:9954536-10087096 GCA_038502455.1 Anisogramma anomala | reverse complement strand
AAAAGGTGGTCATGGTACCCATTGGGCGAAACTGGGTTTTCGTTCCAGGATCCAGCGGATGGCATTTCAATTCACAGCTATTGCAAAATGGACAAGTGTGTTTGTGTACACGTTTTTGCAACACCAAATACTCGGCGCCGGCACGGAGGACAGCAAGGTATCCAGACAACAAGGTTTCCAAAGCGAGCATGGACCACGCCATCAATCTTGACTTCCGTGTCCCACTCGTGCCTGCATACGAGCCAGTGCGACCAAAAACGGCTCGGCTCAACTGGGTCATCAGAGGCTGATGAAGAGAACGGCAATATCATTTGGGACCAGTCTTGCTCAGTTTTCTCCAGTGTGCCAGTACGTGATGTCCTGTTTCTTCTGTCTGTAATGTCTCGCCCATGTGTTTCGCGTCCCACCAATGAGCACACATGAAACAGGTAGGCGGCCGTGGGCAGACATGACAGATGAACGGAGCGTGTAGAAGTGGATGCAATTCGAGGTGAACGCCGCTGGCCTAGCGAAGCCTTTTCGCAACCCACGACCACGACCACGACCACGCCGAGCCTGCCACACCAGAAGCTCCTCAACGCCGAGGCGGCAGAGCGCAAGAATGGCCCCTGTCCCAACCAACCAACACGGGTCTGACCAGCGAGCACCGCCGAGGCGGCACCTCAAGACCGCCATGCTCCTCGCGTGGCACACACACCCTCGACTACTTTTTCCTCCCGCCAAAGCCGCTGCCCTCGAAACCCGGCCTGCTCTTCCTCTGCTTCGCCGCCGGGCCCTTCGCCTTGGCCCCCTTCTTGCCCGCCTTGCCCGCAGCCTTCTGCTCCTTGCGCTGGCGGATGTTGGCCTCGCGCTTGTCGGCCTTCTTCTTGGCCGCGAGCTTGACGCCGTCCATGCGGTCGCCCCACTCCTTCTCGCTCTTCTTCTTGGCGCGCTCCTTGCGCCTGACAGCCTTCCGGAGCAGGCTCTCGTCGTTGCGGACCTTGTCGCCCGCGGCGCGCTTGCGTGCCGCCAGCCACGTCTCCTTCTCGAGCACCTCCTTGCGCTTGCCGGCGTCGAGGCCCGCGAGGCGCTTCTTTTGCGCCTCGAGCTTGGCGAGCGCGCTCTTGGGGTCCAGGCTCTGCTTCTTCTTCTTGCCGCCTGCGCCCTGGCTGTCCTTGACGTAGCTCAAGTCCTGGCTCATCTGCGTGCCGTCGGCGAAGGCAACACGGCCGAACGAGAAGTTGGTCTCCTGCTGCTGCTCGGGCGAGCCCGGTGAGCCGAAGCTGAGCATGGGCGAGTTGCGCGCGCTCGCGAGCGCCTCCTCGCGCTTGGCGTCCTCGGCGGCCTTCTGCTGCTGCCACAGCTCCTTCTTGTGTGCCTTGCTCTTGGCCTGCTTGAGGCGCCGCGCCTCGATGAGCTCCTGTCGCGTGCGGATGGGCATGCCGTCCGGGCCGTCGGCTTTGCGGGCGGCGCGCAGGGCGGCGATGCGGGCAGCGAGGCGGGCGCGCAGCTCGGTAGTGTCGGCGGGGACCTTGAGCTTTTTGTTGCTGGAGGAGGAGCCCGGGCGCTCGGTGTTGGTGGTGGTGGTGGTGGTGCCGGCGGCATCGCTGGCTATGCTAGTGGTGGTGCTTGCCTGCTCGGTGGTGGGGTTTTCTGAGGGGGATTCGAAAGTGGGCGAGGTGGGTGTGGATGACGGTGAGGTGCACTTGGCAGATTCATCATCGGCAAGTCCAGATATGTCGATAGGCACCATGTCCTTACTTCTGCGGCTTTTCTCATCCATCTCATCGTCAGCCTCTTTGGACAGTACCACAGGGTCCTCATCTTTGATTTGTGATGCCTCCTCCTTGTCGTCCTCCACTGCCTTTTTGCTCTTGTCGAATGCATTCTCTGGTTTGCTTGCCTTCTTTTCAGCTCTCTTGTCAGCCTTCCTTTGTAGCTTCGCCAGCTTCTTTTGTTGATGCACCAACAGAGTCTCAGTCGGCTGGTCCGTTGCGGCAACTGGCTCGACCAACTTCACTTTCTTCTGGGCAGGTCCCTCGTTGGTCGCCTTGCGCTTCTTCAGACCCTGGCCAGGGAGCTCCTTGTCAACACCCTCTAGACCCAATGATTCATCATCTTTGCAACTGCCATCTCCCTCGTCATTGTCGTCCTCACTCCCCTCCAGCTCCTTTGCCTTGTGCTTGTTCCTCGCCCGCTCATCCAGGACCTCCTTCGCGTTCCGATTCAGCATGCTGTCTGGGTCGAGTTTGCCGCGCTTGGCGGCACGTGCTTGCTCCTTGGTCTGCTTCTTCCGTTGCCACTGGTTGTCCTGTTGTGGTGCTCAGGGGTTAGCATTCTGGGTGTGCAAATGCAAGAAAAGGCCATGCATGAGGTTGGTGGAGAGAACATACAAGCTTCTCCTCTTCCCCGTAGTAGAGCTTAGCTGGGATCAGAGACAGCAGGCTGTCAAATGCTTCCGAGTGGTCGCGAAGGCGGTCCTGCATCATGGTGTCGACAGTCAGTCACAAACATCACTTGTGGCAAGCAGGACAGTCAGGCAGAGCAGCTTGAACCTTCAGTGATGAATAGGCCATGGTGTGTGCCAGAGGCTATTCCTGGAGCACAAGTGGCAGTTGCAGAGAGAAAGCTGTGATGTTGAAGGGTCACAATGGATGCAACAGTGGCCCAATCAGAAAGCATGCAAGATTCATTTGCAAATGTGCATCATTGATTGGGAGTTGCAATGGCAGCAAATTTTATGGAGGTGGAGTGGAGGTGTTGAAAAAGAAAGTCGAGGCGGGCAGTCAAATCCTGGGCAGTCCAATTCTGCCCAAGGGAGGCCGATTGGGGAAGGTGGTGTACTGATCCCTGCCACAACGACGCTGTACTATTGTGGTATTAATCACTACTACTAAATACAGTAGGTTTTGGTGCAAACCTTGGAAGCTCCTGGTATGTTGATTTATCCTCAAGATGTCCATCGCAAAGAGGCTTTCTATCTACAATGCAAGTCAGTTTTCAAAATGCACCCTTGTCTATGGACATTCACCACCCACCATCACCCATCTACAAGTACCTCTTCTGCTCAACATCTTCGTAGAGCTGTATACGGTCACCCTCCTTAAAGTCATCGAACTCCTCAAACATCATGCCGCACTCAACACCACTTCCAACCTCCTTGGCATCGTTTTTACCTTGCTTGAGAGCCGAGAGCTTGCCTGCAAGGAGACATGGTTAGCAACTATGCCCACATATTGTGTAGTCAAAAGAGAGAAAAACAACATACCCTTGTGGATCTCCTCTCCATCCCGCATCACCCTATACTGCCCACCACGTGTGATCTTTCCATTTCCAACTTTCACACCAGCACTATTCTTGAACTTTCTCTTCGTGATATTGATCGGGAACACCTTCGCTACCGTCGCCTCCGCCAAGACCCGCTGCGAGTAGAGCGGCGGCAGCTGCGCTGACAGTAGGTCCTTGACAGCCTGCACCGTCTCGTAGATGATATTGTGGTCCAGTATCACCACCCCCGCCAGTTTCGCCCGCTGCAGGATTTGACCAGGGATGGCGTTGTTGAAGTTCACGATGGCGCCCCTAGCGGTCGCCATGTGGTCGACGTCGCTCTTGGTGATCTGACCGGGCGAGGAGAACAGGATGCGTGGCCGCACTTCGTTGTTGCCGATCTCCTGGATCGCCATGCTGACCGCCTCGACGGACCCCATTACGTCGCCCTTGACGATGATGCTGACGACCTTGGGACCCACCGCCACGGGCGCGGCCTCGACTTCCGCATCCTCGTCGGCCTCTTCTTCCTGCTTCTTGATAAGCGCTTCGCGCTCGGCCTTCTCGCGTTCCATAACCTCCCTCTCGGCGTTCTGCGCGGCTGCGATCGCACGGTCGGCGATCTCCTGTCGGTAGTCCACCGCCGCCTGAGCTCTGGTCTCGTCTGGCGCCTGCAGGACCATGTCGCCTGCCATCGGCTCGCCCTTCCACGTGCCATAAATCTCAACTGGCGTGCCCGGGCCGGCTTCCTTGACGTCCAGCCCACCTTCGTTCTTCATGATTCTGACCCTGGTGTAGGCGTTACCGACGACAATCAGATCACCCACACGCAGAGTGCCTCTCTTGACGAGAATCGTCGCTGCCCTGCCGTCGGTCTTGATACTGGTTTCCAAGACCCACCCCTCGGCCATGCCGTCAGTCTCTGCGCGTGTGTCGAGCACTTCAGACAGCGTCAGGATGGCATCTTCGAGTTCTCTCATACCCCGCCCCGTTTTGCCACTGATCGCAACGGCCTGCACATCCCCACCATGGTCCTCAAGCACGACGCCATTGCTCGCCAGGTCTTGCTTGACCATGCCGATTCGGTTGGCAGTATCGTCGAGATCGATCTTGTTGATCGCCACAATCATGGGCACCTTGGCATTCTGGGCGTGCTTGATGGCTTCGATTGTCTGCGGTTTGACACTGTCATCGACGGCGACGACCAACACAACAATGTCAGTGACATTGGCACCGCGCTGCCGCATATTCAAGAACGCAGCGTGACCAGGTGTATCCAGGAACGTGATGGCCTTGCCCTGGGATAACTTAACCGAGAAGGCACCAATATGCTGTGTGATTCCACCAAACTCTTGCGCAACGATGCATGATTTGCGCATAGTGTCCAATATCGTCGTCTTCCCGTGGTCGACGTGGCCCATGATGGTCACAATCGGCGGCCGAGGAGGCACGGAGCTAAGGTCCTCCGGCGGTGGCCGCGGTCGCAGATCAACGTCGGCGCCAGACTCGACCGTTGGCTCGAAGCCATATTCAGCAGCGACAAGAGCCGCTGTTTCGCCCGTCATAACACTGTCTTGGAGTGTATTTTCGAAGCCAAGCTGCTCAAGGTCGCGCAGGAAATTGGCAGGCTTGATTCGAAGAGCCTCCGCAAGGTCGTACACAGTGATATATTCGGGCAGGAGAATCGTCTTGTGAGCCGCTGCTGCCTTTTCTTCGGCGGCTCTCTTGTCCGCCTGGATCTTCAGACGCCGCTGCCGCTTGGCTCTTTGGGCCTCAAAATCATCAAAATCGCCATGGCCTTCATCCTCTGCTACATGTTGCTTACGGATGCCGCCAGACTTCTTACGTGCCTTGTCGCGAGCGGCGTAGATATCTTCGTCGTTCTCTTCAATGTCTCTTCCGCGGCGTCGGTTGCCCTTCTCGCGACCCTTTCGGTCCGAGTCCTTCCCTTTTCGTCTTTCTTCAGGTGGAGCGGCTTTCTGGTCCGTGCTTGGGATCTCTGGTTGGCGTGGCTTGAAAAAAGGCGGTGCGTCATCCCAGTCGTCGTTTGGGACGCTTCGATGGGAATATCGCTCTTCTTTCACTCCGTTGGCCCCGTCTTGCGGTTTAGATAACGTTGGGAAGCCCGAGTTCGCGCTTACTGTATCATTTTGAAACGCCTTGTCAAAATCCGCAGAAGTGAGCGGCGTGGGAGAGGTGGACCAGCTACCATAGCGATCCTTTCTAGGCAGCCGATTTTCTCTCCTGTATGGTTGATCAAGGTCCGTTGAGGGTGGTCCAGGAGACATGTTTGTAGGAGAGTTCGGCGCTGGAGTCTTGGAATCTGGCGATGCTTTCCTCGGTGGCAAATTGAACGGGCTCATGGACTCGAACCAGTCTCTTCTCTTGCTTCTGCGTGGAAGTTGGGGGAACGCGGCGCCTGGGTCAGGCTTTCGAAGAGGAGGTTTCATGAATACTGTATCCAGGAATGGATCTGACTTTCGCCCTCCAGGCGGTACATGGGGGCTTTCTGACGAAGCTTGAGAAATGTTATTTTGAGCATTCTGTGCAGATGGGCGCGCCAAAGGAGATGCAGTATACAACACCTCCCCACTGAGCTTCCAGTTCGAAGACTCGGATTTGTTGGCCGGGAAGGCACTGTCGTTCACTGTGGGTTTGCTAGGGGCGGCGAACTTTGTCTTGTCAGGGTTCCAAGTGTTGTCACCTCCAAACGTATGCTTGCTAGGATTCCAATCAGTTGTACCTCCAAACACGGGCTTGCCAGGAACCCAACCAAAGGGACCTCCAAATGCAGGTTTGCCGGCGACCGCACCTGATGGGCCTCCAAACGTAGGGGGGACCCCGAACGCAGGCTTGCCAGCAACCGCACCAAAAGGGCCACCAAAAATAGGCTGACCAGCCACTGCGCCAGGAGGGCTTCGGAATGTAGACTTGCCGGCGACGGCACCAGGTGGCCCTCCCAACATGGGCTTCCCTGGACTTCCGACAGGGGCGCCAAGTGTCATATTGCCATGTACAGGAGGAAAACTGCCTAGCCCAGGGGTTCCAGAGACTCCACCAGAAGGAGGAGTGACGAAACCCGGTGCACCATTCATCCCGGGGGCGTTTGAGGGTTGGTTAGAGGGTGACCTCGCGCCAGTCGAAGCGGAGGACGCAGGCCACAGAGCACCAGAATCTCTAGCGGGAAGGGGACGAGCTGGAGGTGTGTCACCCGAGCTTGGACTGCTCGCCAGACCTGATGTCAGTTGAGGCATAGTCGCTTTGGATGTGGCAGCCGGTTGAGGTTTAGTCGAAGCCACATCATTGCCTCTCGCTGGGCTGGACTGGACTTTGACTGTCTGAAGCTGATGAGGCGCGGTAGGCTGCTGGTGCACGCTAGGTTGGGCTACGGATGTGGAGGGCTGGGTAGGTGTAGTCGAAGGCTGATTTGGCGTTGGTGTCGAGTTTAGAGATTGTGATGTGGAACTAGAAATTATAGGGCTGGCGCCCCTGTGGAAAGGAGGTATAGAAGTCGCACGATGCGGTAACCCAAGATCTGCTTTTACGCCAGGAGTACTGTTCAACGTCTGAGGATCTGGAGCCTGCCTGATGGCCGACTGGGCAGTCGGGCCTCCTGAACCAGACGCCGATGAAGTGTGCTGAGTAGGCGGCAGACCAATGCCTGCATACGATCCAGTTATCGAAGAGCCGGGGCCTGGTAGAACCTGATCTGCTCTAGACGGGGGAACAGGGGTCGTAGCCGGTGATGCATTGCTCGGCCCTGACCACGCCAGCGTGCCTGGCCCGGTTGTCAGGGCGACAATTTGTGGTAAGGTTTTGCTCGCCCCTGATGCAGAGGTTCCTGGGGCCGGTGGCAACTTGATCGCACCTCCTGAGGAAGGCACAGGCGCAACAGCTCGTGATACCGTGCTCGGCCCTCCCCACGCCGGCGTGCTTGTGCCAGCTGGTCCAACGCCAGCTCCTGGCCACGCAGGCGGTACCCCGGGGCCCTGTGGTAGATTTGTGGCTGCTCCCCACGCTGGTGCCCCCGGGCCTGTCGGCATCTTGTTTCCTCCTGCCCACGCAGGTCCTCCTGGGCCTGGTGGTCTGTGGTTTCCTGCTCCCCACGCAGGCCCTCCTGGGCCTGGCGGCATGCTGTTCCCTCCTCCCCAAGCAGGCCCAACTGGACCTGGCATCGGGGCCGGCGACCCCGTGCTCGGCCCTCTCCACGCAGAAGTTCCCGTTGCAGCAGGTAGTCTGCCAGGCCCTCCCCATGCAGGCGACGTCGGAATTTGTGTCGCGGGTGTGGGATTGTTCTTCGGCGGAGCTCCCCATGCACTACTGGCCTGGCGCGGCACCGTTTGCGAGCCATACTTGCCCCAAAATTTTTCGATATAACCCCGTGTGTTTGGCCGGGTGTTCTTGAAGAGCGTATCACCGTAAGGGCGTGTGGCCCCATTCCAGGGTGCTGATGAAATCGAAAGCTTCGAGGCTGTCGGGGCGGTCGAAACGAAGGGTCGCGAAGTGGTTGATGTGTAGTAGCTCCGTATGCGACAGCTTGGGCGCAAATGCGCCGGGTCATGCTGGTGCTGCTGGTGTTGGCGACGACATGATGCGCAGACGTAGAAGCTGCTTTGCTTCTGCATTTTTGCACTGTTAGTTCGCAGCCCCAGCCCTGCTCTGGCCGGAAATGGAGATGTTGAGGAAATGGAAATTTGGAAACGTCACACCTTGGCCTGGGTCCTCAACATCCTTGGCAAGGGAAACAAAGTGCCAACCTCTGTTCCAGTGCCATCTGTTCCGCTGAATACGAAGTAGGACGTGGGATCGAATTTGGCGTTGCAGTGGGTGAGGATGCGATGGGAACTCGGGAATGTCCTTGAAGAATTTCTGCCTACTATGTACAGTGTGTCCCACGGTAGGTTGCTACGGGTACCCACAGGACCTGGCCTATGCTAGTGGTTCAGGCGGTCCCAGATGTACCTGCAGTACAAGGCACGTGCACTCTGGTTCAACGTGGCATGGGTAAATCAAGTCATCCATGTCATGTATACGTGATCTGTGCACGGACCCTAGCAGGGCTGCACGATACCTGACAGGGGTATTTTTCATTTTCAACGATTATTCTGTCACACTGCGAGTACGGTGTCGTACTGAAATAAAAACGTTCCTGTCGGGTACCGACAGGGATAGAATGCATCCATGTTGAGGTAGCTGCACGGACTATGTACACATTACATGGATGATTTTATCTACCCCTACCACCAAAGTATGTACGTTACCAGACTCCAATAGCAAGGATCCTCAACGTTCAGGGGGCGAGCTGCACAAACTGCAGGTCCACAGCAAGTGAACTCCATCTCACGTTTGTCAACTCATGTCTCTATACTACGTATAAGCTGTGAACTTCTGATTTCCAGTGTGCGCTTTGTCTTTTCTTTTTACTGACTGTTTTTTTCCCCTCGTATCCCGCGCTTCTTCAATTTGCAACGCGCTCTCTTCTGTCCTTCCTAGTACCGCCACCGCCGCTGCTGTAATCATGGCGCCCTCGAAGAAATCCGCAACCAAGAAACCAAAACCTTCACCAGCAGCCTCATCTGCAGAACCCTTGGCCCCTTTCAAGCGTGCTCCTGAGGTCCTGGGCCCCCTCCTCAACACACTCTCCCCAAGGCATGTCTACATCACACATATCGACAGGCACCCCGCCCCCTTCAAGCGAAAGATCTTCATGGTCCCTGTGGTCATCAATGTCACCATCGTTGCAGTCATGATATACCGCATATGGTACATCCTCCCCTGGTACTTCCAGTTCATCCTCGCAGCACTCAGCCACCCCAACGAAGTTGCTCTGCCAACATCCGAGCTTTCCTGGGCCGCCATCGCGCAAGTCATCCTCCGGAGGGCACTCACTTTCCTGTTCGACTTCCTCCTCTTCGTGTTCGTCTGGCCCTGGCCCGTGGAATTCTGCCTCGGAACCACCAACAACTCTCCCCTCTTCTGGCGATGGATGGTCGGCTTCCGCGACAAGGAGATCTACGTGCGCCGCAGCCGCTCGTCCTGGGACACGGACATGCGCAAGGCCGTCAAGGGCGACGACATGCAGGCCCGGACTCGGCTCCTGAAGCATGTAGGCGCCGCAACGGAGCCCATGCTCATCCACGAGAAGACAGGCTACTTGACCATGAACAACGAGTGGGATCTGGATTGGGCGGCCATGATCAAGGCGACCAAGATGGTGGACGACAAGACCGTGGCCCTAGAAGCCTTTCGGCTGGTGGTCGTGCTCCACCACAAGGATTTTGGCTGGGTCAGCTTGGATTTGAAGGAGCACGACAGTGCTGGCGACGATGAACGGAGGAACCAAGTCTTTCTATTCCGCGATGCCTTGGCTGCTGTGGGCAAGGAGGATCTGTTCTACCGCTGGATCGAAATTGTGCAGTTTGAGTCTACACGGCCTGGCGGCTTCAGCCCAGAGAGGCAAGTCGAGACTGCCAAGCAGATCAGGGAACTTTTCTCAGATCAGGGACTTGACTTTGATGAGTTCTGGAAGGAAAGCGTGGACCGGAATACTGTGTTTGCGTAAAAGACATCTAGACTTCATGAAAAAAAGAAGCAAATGCAAGGTCCATATTTTTAGGACACCAATGAACAGGCAATTCTATGTGTACTGCATATTGATCTAGAAAGGACAACAGATGTGGGAGGCTGTGCAACAAATAAATGCCTGCAGAATGATGGTATGTGTTGGTAGGGCTTTAGACGTTGCAACGTTGTCGATTCGATTGGTCGAAGTAACAGTAGTATTGCGTGGTCAAGTGGTGGATGTATTGTTCTAAGTTTGGCAGACCGCTAGCCGGTCTACATAGTAATTTGTATGGCCAATTGCTTGGCCCGTGCCCTAGTGTGAAGTGGGCGTATTCTATACTTGACTTACAGCCAATACAGTAGGCCTATACAAAACAATACACTCAACTTGCAGTCAGTATAGTCAACTTTACTGTAAGTAAAGTTGACCTACTGCACTGAAAATACTACTATTCCAACAGTATGGGTGGACATTCACCTGTGAAAGGAATAATTCCACGATAGATGGCTGCATACTAGTGATCTGGTAGGAACCAAAGGGCACCAGGGGATGCTTTGGGCATGTTGGTAGTCCTGTAGTTTGAAAGTGTTCTTTTGCAGTATTATGATCTGTTGCTACCTTATCACAGTGGCATGACAAAAAAGCGAGTAATGCTTTCATTTCACACCAGAATTCCTAAAAATCACCACCCATATAAAAAAGAGAATATATGGTTAAAATGGATTGCCACACAAGTAGGTCTTTTGATAAGGGACATTCCTGCAGGTAAGTGAGTCTATGTAACTGCTACTCTGCTTTTTCTGTAAATGTAGATCAGCGAATGACACCCTTTGTATTGTACTACATGAAGACTTAAACATATCTCACATATACACATCTTAGACATTATCATAGTTAAAGTTTATTTTTTTAATTTACATTTACAAACAATCCTCTATTTTCTTTCTTTTTAATCAACAGGTTAAATCGTTCTATATATGTAAACCAAAATCTTTTATAATATTACAACCTTTTTAGTGTGCTTATTAATTAACGGTTTGAATTCTTTTACATAGTAAACCCAAATTCTTTGCTATGTAATCCTACAACACAACAACTTTTCAATGCAATCTCTTTAACATATAAACCTCTTTGTTGAAACAGCAGTCAAGTGCAGTTCAGTCAAGTCAATTTTACTGATTGTAAGTTGATTGTACCGACTACAAGTTGACTGTATTATTTATGGGATTGACTGTATTGACTACAAGTCAAGTATAGTAGGTGCTCACTTCAAACTAGGGCACGAGCCAAGCCATTAACCATACAAATAAGTGTGCAGACCGGCAAGCGGTCTGCCAAACTTAGAAGAAACACATCAGCATTTATAATGTAATATATTAGTTACTTGTTATAACCCAAAGACCAACTGCAGGTCATGGAATAGGCCAGCGGTCCGCTGCGCTATCAGAAGCCTGATGTCCAACACATCAAGCCAGGGATCTCTCTTATGTAAGGACCCAGGGTTAGGGTTGGGATCGCAAGGACCGCAAAGCGGTCCAGTCGATATTACATTGGACCGCAGGAAGCGACCAGCGACTTCAGCGGTCCAGTACTGAAGATGGTATGAAGGCCATAGGATATAAGGACACGGTCATCACCACATAGATAGTATTTCCTTCATAGCTCTTCAGTTGTCAATCTAAGTATTCAGTCTACAYAYCTGAATAGCCTAACGGCTARTGATCATYCTACAGCACGAACAAACATCTTCTTGATATTGCACCTTTGTTACCTCTACTACCTTACTGCTAACATAAACCACCTAACAACTTCTATTTACTCACGGGTATTTAGTATGATCATTACATTACTTCGACCAGCGATTCGAATCAACTACATTGCAATGATAAAGGCCTACTAACATTAATTAGTGTTTATTAGGTTAAGTAAAAATAATTTAGGTAGCAAAAGAAGCTACTTTCCAGTTGTTACGCTTAGTTTTAGACAAAGTAGAAGGGGAAAATTTGCGAAGTGTTGGTAGGTCTTTATCATTGCAATGTAGTCAATTCGAACCACTGTGGTCGAAGTAACTGGTGCTGCGTTGAAATTGGTTGATTGTCAATGTAAGTTCTAAGTTCGGTAGACCGCTAGCCGGTCTACATACTAATTTATATGCTCGAACGTTTTAGCCTATGCCCTACTTTGAAGTAAGTACTTATTGCACTGCATTTGTAGTACAGTCCCACAAATTGTAGCCAATTTGCAGTCAATATAATCAATTAAACTAACAGTTTAGTTAATTTAACTATATTGTATTTGACTGTTATTCTAACACTAACGGCTTTTTGGTTTATGACTGTACGCCAGCGTAACTTGCCATCAATTAGTGGTAACCTTTGAAATCCCTCCTCAATCACCAAGCCAAACCTCTTTTAGTTCCAATCAATTTATACTGGAATGAACATTAATTACGTCTCTTTACTTTCTATTTTCATACCATTCGTTCCTTATCTCCCGTACATAGATCTTTCGCCACAAACCTATATGTATTACGCATTCCACCACCTACGTACCTTTTACCAGTAGTTTAATCTACTACTATTACCATCTTTGCTACCGTTGCCATTAACATCACTACCTTAGCAGTATTTAAGTTTGCTAAGGCACCCATACTCCTTCATATTACGTACTGGGTGATCTACGTAACTTTTGATTCGTGCGGTCAATGTATTATTATCTACAAACTATTATAGGGTCGTATTAGGCGTGGCTTTAGTTATAACGTTAGCTAGGTTGTTTTTGCCGTCAATTTACTGGAACTCATCGATTTTCCAGGTTTTATATACCTTCTTTAAAGCTATTACATTTATTATTGAACGTTTTTCATTTGTTATATATAGCTTTAATAAATATTCATAAAGGTTTCGGAAATTAATATATATCATTACAGGAATCGGAGGTAATTCTAGCTATTTAATAATAATTCTTAATACGTTGTTAATTATTATGCCGATATTAAAACTTACTAGTATACCATATATCTTCAATATTAATACGTTTTGTATTATACGTTTACACTTAACAGATATCTAATATATAAGGTTTTTAGTAATTATAAATTGCTTTTCTAACATCTCTTTGTTAACGAATATTATGAAGAATCTGATTTACGATGTAAAGTTGGTGTTATTAGCAAATAATCTGTTGGGAAAAGGTATCAGCTTCTCTTTCATTAAATCTACCTAAATAATATTAAATATTTTTTCTAAGTAGCTCAATTACCACCAAATATTCTTATTGAACCTATTAAAATCTTTGTTTTGTATTTCTTATACCTATACTGTAATAGATAGGTCGTATAATACTTCTGGTTAATATAGAGTAACAATATAAGCTATATAGGCCCTTTACTTCAAGTATTTCTATAATCTTGCCTCATTGGCCTTGTCGATAGTTGTGGATATTACTAGATATCTCTATAGTTAGTAAGTAACTACACTGTAAGTTGCACTCTTGCAGAGTCCATGGTAACGTACTACTTCGTAGGGTGCAATCTTGCAGAGTACATAATAGTGTGCCACTGCCTAGAAGTAGCATTAACAAAGTGTATTGTAAAGTGTTACTGCCTAGAAAGGAGATTAGTAGAGTACCTGGTAAAGTGCCACTACCTAGGTAAAAGGTTATAAGCTCTCACCTATAACGCACATTCTATGAATGATTCTTCTCCCCTTTGATATATTCTATTTCACTATTACTTTTCTATTGTTATTATGTTAACATACAAAACCTTACCGATATTAATCAGTAATCAACTCGGTCAACTATAAACAATTTTTTTTAAAAAAAAACTTAATTAAATACCTATAACGAGATATTATAACGGTCCTAAATATCTTTACTTTAATATTACAATTTACAAAAACTATACGGGAGTATATAAATACATAAGAACGCTTTTGAAACCCGAAACATAAAAAGACTATAAAACCCGAAATAACTTTAAACCTCAACTTTAATACGATATCATCAGTTTGGTTAATGCTCTATTTACTAAAAGCTTCGTTACGCTATCCATTAATTCGTTCTAACGCTCTAGATGTATCCGAATACTTTTTGGAAAACTTTCTATTACGCATCTAGTTACGCAAGCTAAAACTACCAAATTTCGAAACCCTTCGTTAAAACCTATTCGATCTAAACACAGAATTTAAACCGCTTACGCACTTTAAAAGCGGTCAAAACTTAATATTTAAACCGTTTATCAACCCCAAAAACGGCTAAGGTACGACATCCAAACCGCTCACTAAATATGCACCGCATACCAAACATAATATTCGAAACGCTTACCATACTACCAAACCTCACTAAAACTACGCACACATACCTTCTTATATCCTCTTTTCCCTTTTTCCATTACCCTGTTCGCCTTCCTCCGCCCGCACTATACCACTTATTTAAATTAATTATCCACAACGTTTACATTTACTCATTCAGTAACTAATATAATGCTAGCAAAGCGTTAAAGAGCTAATTTAAAACGCTTAATTAGATTGTAGTCATGATTTATTTACACTTTATTTAAATTTTATTTTTATTAACAAAAGTCAAAAGTTTCACTTCGAACGCTTTATTACATTTCATTTACTTTTCAATTACAAATTGCACGTTTTATTTGAATCATTTGATCCAACCCCCTCCAAACACTACAAAAACCCAATTTCCAAACGTATACAAATCCCATCCACTACATAAAACCAACTTTTACATCGTTCCAACGATTTCGATACACACACAAATCAGCCTCCCAACCGCTTCAATACACTTCGTACTCTTATAACTATAGTTCAAATATCAAAAACCCTAAATAAAACAAGCGAATATATAGACTATTTGTTTAAAAACATATCGTTTGTTAAAACATATTTCAACACTTAAACATTAACTTATAAAATAGCAAAATCAAATCTCTAATAATCAATTTAAAATCTTTTACGACGAATACATATATTATGAACATAAATTTTAACTATTGCAATAGAAATATTGAAATATGCGATTTTTTTGTTAATTTCAGGAAGGACTTTACACATTGAACACCAGAAATGTTACGTATAATATACAGTACAATTATAAAAATACTACGTAAACAACTATGAAACAAAGGTATTAATACAACAGGTAATAATAATAACCATGTCGCAAAAACATTCTTGGCAATGGACCAGCATATTCAAATACGAAGATGAAACGACGATAAAGTAATGAACGTGGTATTCGTAAAGGGATACTAGCTAAAAAAAAAACGTCAAAACCAGCTGTTTAAAATAACAGATAAAAACCGAGGAAAATATCTATAAATACAGGGAGTAAAGCGCTTAATAAGGCTAAACGTAAGCCGCAAAGCATAAACAGAGTTAGACGAATTAATAAAAAGAGAGGAAAGGCTACAAAGATCATCTACTACGCGGGTCAAATACGAACCCTCTCCAAAACATACTTTTAAACAAAAATAAAAATAAAACTATTCCCTGTATTGGTAATGCCTTAGATTGTTGCAACGTTTTCAATTCGAATCGTTGTCGAGGTAATAGTAGTATTACATTAGTCAAGTGGTGGATGTATTATTCTAGGTTTGGCAAACCGCTAGCCGGTCTGCACTATAATTTGTATGGGTAATTGCTTGGCCCGTACCCTGGTATGAAGTGTAGTGTACTGCATTCAACTTACACTCAACTTACAGTTAGTATAGTTAACTTTACTGTACGTACAGTTAACCTATTACACTGCACGTAATACTATTCCAACACTAGCGGCTTTTTAGTTTGTACGTACACGCTAATATAGTTGATTTATCTTTTCCAGTTAGCACTAAATAGCAACCTTATCAACTTGTCAACCCCCTATCAATTTCAATTAACTCACATACTGAATTACGCCCAATTACATGCAATTCAACCCTTTTTGACCTCAATTGTTGCGTTACTCTAAGGTCCGAGTTTATAAAATTCTACAAAAAGTTCTTCCTTCATAAGCCTTCGCAAATCTCTACTTTAGCTGTACCAGTTAAACAGGTCGCTATCGTAGCCTTCGCCTCCACTTCCCTAGAAGTTTTCCAGTTTACCAGTATAGCCCTAGTTACCGCTACGTGGCTTGGACTTACCGAGTGACCTATCAACGTAACTCTTAATACGTATAATTAGCCTATTACTATTTATAAACCTTTCTAAAGCCTTATTCAGTGTCTTCATTATAGCATTTATAGGATTATCTTTACCGTTAATTTATCGGAATTGTTTAATATCCCTCCGTTTACACGCTCTACGAAGTATCATCACGTCGATTATCAAACTTCTTTCACTAATGGTTTCAAGCCTCGAAACAAATTCGAATAGACTGCTCGAGTTCATATAAATTACCAACGGGATAAAAGGAATCTTTTACTACCTGATAATAAGGTTAATGGTTTCCCATAGTATTATACCAATATCAAAACCTGTTATTATATCATAGACTTTCGAATTAAATATGCTTCGTATAATCCTCTTACACTTAACGAAAGTTTATTGAATTAGGTTACCGAAAATGTTAAAAAAAATCCTACCTATCTTCATAGATGAGGGGTATTAAAAGTCTGATTTGTTAAGATAAGTTAGTATTATTTGTAAAAAAGACCCGTCCGTAAAGAGTATTAACTTAGCCTTCGACAAATCCATTAAAATTATATTCATTTCATATTCTAGGTTTCGCATCTTTTACTCGAGCCTTTCATTTAGCCGGTCAAAGTCTTCATCTGCCGAATCCTATACTTTTCCCGCGATAAAAAGGTCGTAAAAAGCTTTCGATTAGCATGGAGTAATAATTTGGTTACCACGAAGACGTTACTTTAGGTACCGTTAAATTTTAGTCATATTAGTCTTATCAATTATAACCAAAAGAATGTTTTATCCCTTTTAGTAAGACATTAGGCCGTCGTTAATTCCAAATATACGACTTAAAAATTAATTAAAGTTAAGTTAATTGTCCTTCGTCAACGTCGTTACTAACTTATAATTCCAAAACTTAAAGTTTTTAATCGCCTGCTATTCTGATACTATAACTATAGTTGTTTCGACGAAAAGGGTATCGTTAATTTATATAACTACTACGTCAAAATCTCTCTCTTTCTTTACTAGTAAATACAGGTTGTATATTAAAGACTTTATCTCTAGCCGTAATTTAAAGTGCAACTAGTAAGTTAAAAACTAATAAACGCTTGCTTTAGCTAATCCGTATAAGAGTGTAACATACGGTATTACCGTTTTCGAAGGATAAATAGAACGTAATTTCTATAATAGTTCTAATAATACGATCTGTTATAGGCTTATAACTAATTACGTGTAAGTTTACGTTATATTACGGCTATTAATCGTAAATTTACCTTTAGTTTTAACTAGTAAATTTGTTATGAAAGCGATTAGTAAACATCAGTTGATATTTTAAATCGTTGGCAATTACGTAAGGATTCCGTTTTTACTTTTTATCGTCGTATTTTTAAAGGATTAAACGTGAATTTTTGTACGGCCGCCCTGTGGTTTTACCCTTAACCTCGTAAATAATCCTTGACTCAAAGATCGTAATGTTTAGGTTTTAAATGTTAAAATCGATTTTCGATAAAAATTCTACAACCCCTCGAATTAGTAAACCGTTAATCTCGACATTATCGCTTTTTTAGAAGGTTTGTCGAAAGTTTTAATAGTCCCTTATACTCGAAGCTTTAGTATTGAATTTTTGTTATTATTTTCTTTTTTACTTACCCAAATAATATTATAAATACGACCCGGTATATATTTCTCTTTCTTAACGTTCTGTTCTTTCTGGGGGTCGTCTGTGCCGACGGTATTTTATCGGCTTGTCGATAATGAGGGAAAAAGTTTCATATTAGTTCAGTCGTTTAGCTTAAGGGTCTTTATCGTTATTAGATTTGATATAAGGATTAATCTAACTAATTCAAAAAAATACAGGACTTTTAATAGTTTTAATAATTACTTCAGAATTTGCGATACTTAAAATCCTTTATAGGCCTTCACATTTTCCTGGATCCCACTACACTAAAACTTTATTTTTTGACGAAAAAGTAAGTACATCGATCGTTATTAAGCCTATTTTAATGTTAAGGGTATTATTAATTTGGCGGCGTGTCGCTTCCTTTTGCAGTTTTTTTTAAAGCTTTAGCGTAAGCCGTAACACGTTTCTAAGTACTTACTGGTAGTAGAAATTCACTCTTCAGGCGTAAATATTCTCCGAAAATCAGAAACGTTGGCATTAGGCCGTTAGGTCCTATAATATCGTTCAGGCCTTTTACTGCCATCTGTAAACATGCCTCCAGATTCGTGACGCTTCCAATTTTTAACGTAAAGGTATTATACGTTCGGCGAAGTAGTATATATACCCTTTTAACCTTTTCAATACTCTAATAGGCTTTTATAAGTACTTATTTATGCTAAATACCCATTATCTTAGTATATTTTTAATACTTCACCACCGCAAAGTTAGTATCGGTATTGTAAACGACGAAGTTGGGTAGGCACGGGTACATATTAATCCACAATATCTTTGTGGTTTTCCACATATCGTTTTCCAAAAGGGACCTTAAAAACTTAGTCCTGTAAAAAGAGGTTACGGAGTTAACGACGTAAAGAATAGGCTTGTTATCTAAATAAAATACATTAATAAAAATCTAGTAATTGAAATTCTTCTCGTGTTTGAATATGAATTTAAATTTCCGGAAGGCTTAGGTATATGTTTAATAGTCGTAATGAAGTCTTTAAATGATTTTTAAGGTAAAATATTCCACACATTTATGCCTACGGACTTTAAGACTTTGTGAAGCTTGTTAATGGTTAAATAGTTAAAGCGTCGGTGTAATTAAAGTATCTCCGGCTCTGTTAAATTTAAAATTATTACTTCTGGGCCTTGAAGATAAAACTATAGGTACCCTTATTTAAAGGCAAAGGGAAACCTTAAGCTTTTTTTAACTAGTTAATCTACGTTAACGTCGACATTAACGTGAAGTATCTTCATATCCTCCAAATAAAAAAAAAAGAGGTAAGAAACTTGAAAATGTAAAACGTAATTGCTTTTATAACAGTTTAAATTACCGTTATCCCTAATAACAATAGTTACTAAACTGGTTTCAAGCCAACTTTGGCCTTATTAACATCGTAACGGTTAATCTTAGTAGCTGTAGTACTTTCTCTTCGCAGTACTACATATTATTAATAGCCTCCTATTAAGAACCTTACCGTACCTGTATCTGGCATAATACTTTGAAACGTGTGGTCCGCGTAACAGTTGTGAAGGTTAAGGGTATATAAGGAGTTAAAGGCTTAGTTAAATCAAAGATAAAGGGTTTCACCACCTAAACAGTATAAAAAGGCGTGATCGACTAGTTATTGAGCCGTATTAGAAATAGTATCTTTATGTTATTTATTTAACTTAGGGTTATTATCGCTGTTAATTAGTTCGTCGCCCTCGAAGTTTACGATAAAATATAAGTAGTCCTATTTAAAAATGGTAAGGTATTAGATATAGTAAATTAACTTTTTGTTGTTTTATTTAGCGGGGGGTTTTCGAGTTAACCAATAGCCAAACTTGCTATAAATCCAATTTCTTTTGTCATTATTGCAACGATAATACTTACAGTTAGCAGATTCGCCTAAATCTTGATTTTATTAGCGTTAACGTGGTTGTTACTTCTAGTTCGTAATTGGTAGGCCAGACTTTGGGCGTTAAGGATGCCTGTAGCCGTACCTACAGTCGACGTAATTAATCACCATAAGGTCTTTTTTATTCATGTTATAAAAATTGCCGGTTTAAGGGTATATATTAAGCGAGTTTAGTATACGCGTTATTACAATAGCAAACGAAAAACGTAACTGGCTAAAAAAGACTTCACAGGTGGCATTTAGGCGTTGTAAAACGTATTTAAACTCGCTATCGCCCGTAACTATTATCCGTACCTGCTCGTAAAGTATGGCTTTACTAACGTACGCTTTCCCTATTACTTTTTGATATAACATTAACTTGTTAATAACTGGTTAAATATATTTATCAGTGTTTACTCTTTTTTTTTCTTAACTATTATTGTTATCGAGTTTGTAATAGCATAATCTATATAATATTACGTAAAGTGAACGTCGTATTTTAAACAACATTCTATATCGTTATAAATCTCTAGAAATGTGGTAACTCGGATAAGGAAGGTCAGGTAAAAGTCTCTGGCTTTCCTTATAAAGATCCTAGGAAATAATAAGTGAAAATCAAAAGGAGAAATTTCTATCCATTTACAAATGTTTAAAAAGGGAATTATTTTGGTGTCGAAGAGGTTGTAAGGAATTTCGTCATACTTCTTTATATCGTTTCAGATCTTGGTGAAATCCGTTAGAAGTTTATAATTAATGTTAACTATTTTAACAGATATTGAGGATAGGTCGCAATAGTAATCCCAGTTTTAATTAGTATTTCTTTACAATTTAAGCTTTAAAGCCTCTGAGGCACGGTGTTAAGGGTAATTGTTAGTCGCATGTCCCGAGGGGTCAAGTCCTATGGTAAGACCTGTAGTGGGATTTCGCGTGTAGACAAACCTGCCGTATAAAGGTTTTTAAAGTGCCTGGCGATTAAAGTGTTAGGGGGCGATAATTGCTTAAAATCTTTAGGAGGCTTAACAATCTTACTCAATTAACCAGTATAAAGTGCCGACGTTAATACCTTTAGCCGCGTGGGTGATCTTGACTTCACGTATCTTGTTACTATTAAGAATATACTTTGTGCTATTACATAAAGATGTTAGATTGCCGAGTAAGTTAACAGGTTCCTTATCTCTAGCACGTAAAGAGGCTTACCTTAACTAAGAGTAAAGTAAATATCCCCTGAAACGTGCATTGGGACATTAAGATCCTTTAATACCTTTCTTTTTTCCTTAAAGATTTTTAAGATTAGAGTCTTAAAGAGGTTTTCTTTTATCAAGCTAGTTTAAAGAAAGTTTCCTTCATTCTCAATAGGGTTTATTTAAGGATTTAAATGCTATGGAGTGTAACCTCTTTCTTTAGCTTAGCCTTAATCGTACGTTAGATCATTTTTAACTTGTTTAGTTTTTAATGATTAAAAACCTTACGAAAAGTTTAAGAAGCGCGGGTAATACAACCGTAATTTTCGCCGAAGTCCGTGTCGAGAATGTATTAGCTAACGTAGATGGTTAAATAAGATTTAATTAAGGTCTTACTAACATCCATAATCTAGAGTTATTCATCGTAATGGTTGATAAAGACCATTCCGAGGTTTTTAATTGTTTTTTTTTAGGCGGGGTCGGTAATGACTTAAAAGTGAGCACTTGCAGTAGCTATCTTGACTTTCTAGCTTATATAGGAGGTGTAAGGCGCTTCGGGCGATATACTTGGTGATCTTGGGCGTAAGGGACTTGGTGTTTTGGCGTGAAGTCGCGTGAAAGCTTGGCGACTTGGCGTTGAGTCGCGTGGCGTAGCTTTCTCAGCGCGATTGGCGATTTTTAGTGTTTTCGCTTAAGATAAAGATCTTGACGATTAAATTACCGTGGGGAAAGTGAAAAGAGTGAAGTAGGGTCTAAGATTTGATGTAAAGAGTAAGGTCGAAGGTCGTTTATTGGTAGTAAAGGTTATTTAGCGTGAGGACTTAATCGTTTTTACAGTAGTAGCACCTATAGTAGTACTAAGTTAGCCGTTTGCCAACTTGCCGAACTTTGAGACTTTTGACAGTTAATCTTAACGTCTTAAAAAGGGATCTTTAGTGAAGATTTCTTGATGTTTTTAATAGCAATACCGTAGCTACCTCTAAACTGGCGTAAAAACCGGCGCAACTTAAAAGTCTTCTCTACTTACTGCTATGAAAACCGGCGCAGCAGTAAATACCATTCGCAAAAATCTTTCTTCAACCCTAGCTGTCGTTTAACGTAAACCTTAACCGAAAAGTAGCCTTTTATTCTACTTAACTAATCTGTGCTTAACTCAATAAGCACTGATTAGTGCTGGTAAGGCCTTAGATATTTGCAACGTTGTCGACTCGAATCGTGGTCAAAGTAACAGTAGTATTGCATTAGTTAAGTGGTAGATGTATTGTTCTAGGTTTGGCAAACCGCTAGCCAGTTTGCACTGTAATTTGTATGGCCAATTGATTGTCTTATGCCATAGTGTAAAGTGTAGCGCACTGCATTGGACTTATACCCAATACAGTAAGTCCACACAGACAATACACATAACTTGCAGTCAGTATAGTTAATTTTACTGTAAGTAAAGTTAACCTATTACACTGCATATAGTACTATTCCAATACCCCGCATATAATGAATAACCAGTTCAACTGTAACAAAAGCGACCTAAATAATAAAAAAAACAGCCCGCCCGAAAATACAATAAGTAATGTAAAACGAAATTACAAACCTTATGTACTAATACCTAACAATCACGTCTCATACCGTAACTTCCTACTATACCGCTTCTTAACTAATAGTAACCATCCTACAAAACGAACTCACAACCACTCCAATGCACTTTATACTCTTACAATTATAGCTCCACCAATAACAAATCAGACAAAGGATAGAAAATATATGACCTACATATTTATAAACATGTTGTTTCGTATTGATATTTGAAGTAATTAAATATCAACCTATGAAAAAATAAAATTAAAATAACAATACAAAATATAAAGCCTTTAACGGTATATACATACGTTAATCATATAATTTTCAACTACTATAATGGAGATATTAAAGGATGTAATGAATTCAATAATTTTAAGGATAACTTTCATAACTAAACTCTCGTAATATAGGGTGTATTCGAAAATATAATCTCTAAAATACCACAAAAACAACTACGAAACAAAGGTATTAATACAACCGATAACAATAATAGTCGCATTAAAAAAGCCCTAATAATAACGGACTAACTTACTTAAATACCAAAGTAAACTAACGATAAGTAATAAAGGTAAAGTTTATAAAAGAAGACTAGCTAAAAAAGCGATAAGATCTCCATTTCGAAATAACGGATAGGAAACGAGAAGAAAAAAACCCTCCGAAAATATAAGGAACAAAGCGCTCGATAAAATTAAACGTACGTCGTACAGTGGAAACGAATCTGGAGAAATCAACATAAAAGGAGGAAATACCATAGAGATTATTCATAACGCGGGTCGAACGTAAACTCCCCTCGAAACATACATTTAAACAAAGAAAAAGATGAAACCATACCCCGGATAGCCTTTACAACCAACCGGGCTATAAAAAAGCAGCCCGGATAAAAAAATCAGCCTGCTCGGAGATAATATAAGCGACGAAAAACGTTAATATATACCTTACAAACCAATACCCACTAACTACTACCTTTACTGTAACCTCTCACCGCACCGCTTCCTTACTAATAAAAGCAATCCGACTAAACTTACCAACTTCACCAGATTGCAGAACAAAAACGAAAGTTACAACGACGCATTATACAATGTATAAGATAATAAATACGTGTAATGTTAAATACGTATAAAGAACTAAATATTAAACCGTTATGATTCCACGTTATCCTACTCTAAATTATTGAAAATAAGATGAAAAGTAATATATATATTACCTTCTGTAGGTAAATATATTCGCAAAGTGCTACAACCGACTAAAATCGCACTTCAATACAAAAATCAACCACGAGCTTTACAATAAAAACAGGATTAGCACCACCTGTAAATCCGTAAAAAGGTTAACGTTAAAACGCTAACAAAAGCCTATAAAAAGTGTTTACCACCTTATTAACAAAGTTCCGAATGTGCCAGGCAGCCTTCAAACTAGAATACAAAGATAATAAACTATTTATTTAAGTAGTAATAAAACTATATCGATAAAATCCTAACTTTTACCTTACACTATGTAAACCAAAAAAAACCTAAGGAATTTTTATACAAACTTTGAAAAATCGTTTGAAATCTTTATACGCCGATAAGCAAGTCGCGGATCAGTATTTGTAGCCGATAAATCTGAAGGCAATAGTTAAATTACCAAAATAGACCTCGCCGAAACTATTTACTACGTTTTAGACCGAAGGTTTTAAGTGTACCTAAGGTAGAATAAACGCTCTAAATACGGCTAACAAGAAAAAAGGTATTAGGGGAAAAGCCCTAGAAACCGAAGGTAAAGAAGATTTTATTGAAGATAAACTTACGATTAAAGGTGAAACTCACTACGCCTACAACAATACCTACGAAAAAACATATGGAGCTTTATGAGTTTCCAAAAACGCTACATTATATACGGCAAAATCGACTATTAGTTTACCAACCACTTAATACACAAGAAAATTCGGATTAAACAACAGTTTTAGGCCGATTACATACTTAAAAACTAGACGAAAGCTAATTTTATAACATACGCAACCGAATAAGAAGTCGCAAAGAATAAGCTTAACGCCTGCCCCTACGAATACAACTCCGGAAAAGAGGACTTTAAAGGTGATAATACTTATTCAACAGCTTGGAATAGCGAAACCGCCCAGCGAATTTTTACAAACCTATATAATACTTTCTTTCTATATAATATAAGCCTAAACTGTGAAAACGGCGTGCTAAACAACTACATAACGTTGAAGTTGACGCTTTAAAATAGGTACGGAAATAGATTTTAGAGCATTATACCTAATACCGACGGGGCCGAAATCATAACCGCTAAAAACAACAATTTGATGCGCTTGCGGCGAAATTTACGAAGTTCTAATTCAATCGAATAAAAAAACATAGAAAGATCATATTCGGAAAAAGCAAAGCGTCGTCGCTTAAGACATTCTTTATAAATAAACGATTCGAACCGGTTGAGTTTTACGTAATAAAACTTAAAACTCTATTCCTATTATCGTTAGCCATTATAAATACACTCGAAATTGAAATCCAGAATACGACCAATCAACTTATCCGCGTTTCGGATAATATATCCGTATTATTCCGGCTTAAGTTCGGCTACTTATAATTTTTCCCAAAAATACTTCTAATTCAAGCTGTTTACCAAACGTAACCGGAATTACGAATGCTACACCACCGATTCGGACACCTAGTTACGAAACGCCTTTTACGACTACTCTACGTCGCAAGCCACACAAATATATGAAAGGGACCGTTCGAAGCCATCGAAAATTTTTACCATAAGTGCCAGCTACATTCTCAAACCCGACAATGATTCAAATTACGCGTTTAAAACGATATAAACTTCACCTATAAAGTTATTATAGACATGATATACCTTAACGGCTAGCTAATATTATACACTATCAATACAACAAAATTATTTAAAATAGGGAAATTTATATGGAGTGCTTTTACTACAGATTACTCGGATATTTGGTAAACTTCTAGTTAAACGTCTATTTAGGGCTTCTGGACTAGATTATATACAACGTAGGTATGGCCTTCCACTCCACTAACTAATGTACCAAAGTTAGGATCGCCGGCAGTAAGTGCAAATAAATACCGATAAAAGCACTATAAGGTATGAAAAAGTGTAAGCGATACTAAAAACTAGTTCAAAAAACCTATATATTGCAATTTAAAAAGCTAAAATAAATTAGTTTTAGGGAATATATACTAAAAATAGATGTTAATTCCGTTAAAAACACTTTCGACGCGAGTAAACTAATTCCTACAATCTTTATTTTTAGTGCTTACCAAAGAATTTACATAAACTTTATACCGTTATCAAGCACATTAGAAAAGTCGAATGATATAGCGAAATCTATGGCAATGTTACGTTCTTTACAGATTAAAAATGATATTTCGAAAGCATTGGCTACAAGGAACGGCCTACGTAAAACCGGCGTTCTGAAATTAACATTACAATCTAAGGTCCTAATTTAAGAAACTAAGGACTGATGAATTGGCCTTTAAAAGATTAACGAATTTACAGACCATAATATAATCACTAACTTATCAAAAAGAATAAGTTCGTTCTGCTAAACAATAGTACGAAAATATAAAAGAGAAAAGATAAAGAAAAACGGACCGAAACCGTAATACAACCAATGGCACCAATGAAACCACTTTTACGATAACGAATCCAAACCGCCCCCAAATTCAATACAATTCCCGGATAACAATTTTAAACTGCTACCACTATACGAAAGCAGTCCGCCTATACTAACAGTACCAACATATCGCTGCCGAGGACGCTCACTCGGCTTAAAAAACAAAAAAACACCCTAGAATCTTTATCTTATAAAAGGATATCATAACCCAGTTACTCAGTTTTCAACAGGAAAGCCACCGCCTGATTCTTACGCTCTCCGCCTCCCTTAATACCCTTTACAATCTGTATATTAAACTTTGTAATATTACGTAAGCTTACACAAAATTCTAGGAATGGCTTAAACGGCATATTAATGCCCATATACTTACAAAATTTAAGAAACACCATCCACTCTAAACTATCTTACGTATTATAAATTTACTTTACGGATGTTGGTAGGACCTTAGATTGTTGCAACGTTGTCGATTCGAATCGTGGTCGAAGTAACAGTAATATTGCATTGATTAAGTGGTGTATGTATTGTTCTAGGTTTGGCAGACTGCTAGCCGGTCTACGCAGTAATTTTTATGGCCAATTACTTAGCCCGTGCCCTAAAGTGAAGTGCAGTGTACTGAACTCGACTTACACCCAATATAATAAGTCTAAACAAAGCAATAAACTTAATTTTCAGTTCAGTATAGTCAACTTTACTGTAAGTAAAGTTGAATTACTGCACTACATGTAATACTATTTCAATACTGGCGGCTTTTTAATTTGTACGCGCACGTTAGTATAACTAACTAATCTTTTCCAGTTATCACTGAATTGCCTTATCGTTAACCAACTAAACCCCTATCAATTTCAATTGACTTCTATATTCAATTGCACCCAATTGCATACATATTAACCTCATTTGACCTCAGTTGCTCCATTATTTCGAGGTCCGAGTTTATTAACTCCTATAAAACGTTTTTCCGCCACAGCCATTCACAGGCCTTCACTTTAACCGTGCCAATCAAACAGGTCCACATCGTTAATTCCCTAGCAATTTTTCAGTTTGCTGGTACAACACTGGTCGTTGACATGTAACTTGAGCTTGCCAAACGACCTATTAACGTAGCCCTCGATACATATAGTTAGCCTATTATTATTTATGAACCTTTTTTAGGCCTGATTTGATACTGCCTTCGTTATAGTATTTACGGAATTATCTTTACCATAGATCTATCAGAATTCCTCAATCTCTCTCCCTTTGTAGTCTTTACGAAGTGTTATCACGTAGATTATCAAGAATTTTTCGCTGGTAGTTCCAAGTTTGGAGAGGTATTTGAAAAGGCTTTTTAAGTCGGTATAAATCATCACCGGAATAGGGGGAATCTTTAGCTGCTTGGTAATAAGATTACGGGTTTTTCACAATGCTATACCTAAGTTGAAACCAACCATTATACCGTAAACCTTCGAAGTTAATACGTTTTGTATAATCCTTTCGCAATTAACGGAGATCTAGTAAATAAAACTGCCGATAATATTAAAATGGGTTTCCCGCCTATTTTCGTTAACGAAAGTCATTAAAAAGCCGATTTATAGAAACAAGAGGGTAGTATTTGCAAATGGCCCATCTATAAAAATTATTAACTTAGCTTTTAACAGGTCAATTAAAAATATATTAATCCCGTGGTCCGGGTTCCGCATTTGCCATTCGAGCCTCTAATTCAACCGGTAAAAAAACCTTATCCGTTAGATTTTATGCTTTTACCGCGATGAATGGGTCGTATAATGCCTCCTGTTGATATAAATTGGTAATATAACTACTACGGGTACGTGATTTAAAATACCGTTAGGCCTTGGTTATATGAATCCTATTATTTATGGCCAAAATAGTGTTTTAGCCCTTTTGGCGAAATCTAAGTCCAGTATCAACATTAAGTATACGGATTAAAGATTGATTGAATTTAAGTTAGTTACCTTTCGTTAACGTTGTTACTAGATTACAATTCCAGAATTTGGAGTCTTTAATCGCCTATTGTTCTAATGCCACAAAGTTAGCCGTTTCAATGAAGAGGGTATGGTTAGTTTACATACCGATCACATCGAAATCCATCTTTTACGTTTCGAATAAGTATGAGTCGTACGTTAAAAAATTATCGTTAACCGTGATTTAAAATGCGATTAATACGTTAAAAACCAGTAGACGATTACCTTAGTTAGTCCATATAGTGGCCTAATACACCGTATTACCGTCCCTAAAAGATAAATAATACGTAGTTCCTATGGTAGTTTTAGTAGTACGATCTATTGTAAATCTGGTACTAATTGCGTGTAAATTTACGTTATATCTCGGCAATTAAACGTAAACTTGACTTTTTTTTTAGCTAACAAACTTATTGTTAAAGTAACTACTAAACGTTAACTAATTTTTCAAATTTTTAACGATTTCATGAGAATTTAGTATTTGAATATATTGTCGTATTCCTAAGCAATTAAGCGTGACTTTTCATACGGCCGCCCTGTGATGTTACCCTTAACCTCATAAATAATCCTCGACTTGAAAATTGTTATATTTGGGTTTAAAAAGTTAAAATCGGTTTTCAACACGAATTATATAACCTTTCGAGTTAATAGGCTGTTAATCCCGACTTTATCGCTTTTTAAAAAAGGTTTGCTGGAGGTATTAATTATCTTTTGTACTCGGAGCTTTACTGCCAAGTTTTTGTTATCCTTTACTTTCCAGCTTATTTAATTAGTATTTTAAATGCGGTCTGGTGTGTATTATTTCTCTTTAACGTTTTCTTTTCCGGGGGTTGTTTTTGCCAGCGAAGTTTCATTAGTTTTTCGATTATGAGTAGAGGAGGTTCATATTAACTCGATCTTTTTACTTAAAGGTTTTTATTGTTAATGACCTTGATATAAGGTTCAACCTAAGTTATTCGAGAAAATATAAAACTGTTTGTAGTTTTAATAATCATTTCAGAGTTTGCAATACTTAATATTTTATACAGACCTTTTCATTTTCCCGGCTTTCGTTACACATAGACTTTACTTTGTCGTAGCAAAGTAAGCACGTCGATTGTTAAAGGGTCATTTTTAATGTTAAGGGTATTATTAGCCTAGCAACGTACCGATTCTCTCCGTAGTTCCCTTAGAGCTTTGCTGTAGGCTGCAGTACGTTTTCTAGTACTTGTTGAGGGCGGAGATTCACTTGCTAGGCGTGGGTACGCTCCAAAGACCAGCAAAGTTGACAATAAGCCGTTAGGGTCTACAGTGTCGTTTAGGCCTTTCACCGCTATTTGTAAGCGTGCCTCCGGATCTGTAAAGCTTCCAATTTCCCACTTAAGGATATTATATGTTCGGTGAAGTAATAAGTATACCCTTTTAACTTTTTTAATGCTTGAATAAACTTTTATAGGTACCTATTTGTATTGAATACCTATTATTTTAATATTTTTTTGAAACTTCGCCGCTGTAAAGTTGGTACCGGTATCGTAAAAAACGAGGTTAGGTGGGTACAGGTACTTATTAATCCATAATATTCTCATCGTTTTCAATGTATCCTTTGCCGAAAAGAATTTGAGAAATTTATCCTCATAAAAAGAGGTTGCAAAACTAAAGACGTAGAGAATAGGCTTATTATTTAAGTAAAGTATATTAACGAAAATCTTGTAATTCAAGTCTTTAGAGTCTTTTAATATAAATTTAAATTTCCAGGAGGTTTGGATATACGTTTGCCAATGGTGACAAAGTCTTTAAATAGCTTTTAAGGTCAATTATTTCATATTTTTATACCCCGCGGACTTATAGATTTTGTATAAGCTGTTAATGGTTAGGTAGTTAAACAACGGTGTAATTAACGAATTACCAGCTTCTTTAGGTTTAACACTACTATTTCCGGGATTTAAAGATAAAACTATATATACCCCTACTGAAAGAGGAGTAAAAACCTTTGGCTGTTTTTAACTAGTTCGTCTGTATTAACGTCGACGTTAACGCTGAGGGTCTTTGTATCTTCTAAATAAAGGAGAAAGAGTGGTAAGGGATTTAAGGATATGGAATGTAATTACTTTCATAATAATTTAAATTACTGTTATCCCCAATAACGATAGTTATTAGCCTAGTTTAAAACTAATTTTAGCTTCACTAGTATCGTAACTATCGATCTCAGTAGCTATAATTCTTTTCCTACGCAATACTACATATTATAAATAACCTCCTAATAAATACTTTACTGCTCCTGTGTCTAGTATAATACCTTAAAATATATAGTCCATGTAACGATCGCAAAGATTAAAAGTATATAAGGGGTTAAAGGTTAGGTAAAGATAAATGTAATGGTTTTTACTATTTAAATAGTATAAAAAGACGTGGTCGGCTAGTTACTAAGCCGTATTAAGAGTAGTATCTTTATGTTATTTGATCTATTTAAGGCTATTATCGCCATTAATTAGCTCTTCGCCCTCAAAGTATACGATTTAATTTAATTAGTCCTACTTAAAAGGGGTAAGGTACTCAATGTAATACATTACCTTTTTGTTATTTTTGTTAGTAGAGGGGGGGTGGGGGGTTCGAGTTAACCAGCAGCCAGATTTACCACACATCTAACATTTTTTACCACAATCACGACAATAGTGCTTACGGTGAATAGGTCCGACTGAATTTTAGCTTTATTAATACCAACGAGGTTACTACCTCTAGTTTATATCTAATGAGCCAGACCTTAGGTATTAATATCGCCTATAGCCATATTTGCGGTCGACGTAATTAACTACCGTAAGGTTTTTTTCATTTGCGTTAGAGAAGTTACCGGTTTAGGGATATATATTAAGAGAGTTTTTTATACGCGCTATTACAGTAGCGAACGAGAAACATAATTGGTGAAAAAAGCCATTGTAAGTAGTATTAGGGCGTTATAAAGCGTATTTGAACTCGTTAACGCCAGTAACTGCTACCCCTCCCTATTCACAAAGTATGGTTTTACTAACGTGGCCTTTCCCTATTGCCTACTAATATAACATTAACTTGTCAAGCACCTAATTAAAGACATTCATTGGTGTTTCCTCTTTTTTCTTCTTTGCCATTATTGTAGTCCACCGCATAGTGACTTAATCTGTATAGTAATAAGCGAGGTTAATATTGTACTCGAAGTGGTTTTTGATGTTATCGTAAGTCTCACAGAATGTGGTGGCTTGAGTAAGAAAGGTTAGGTAGTAGTCCTTGGTGTACCTTATGAGGATTCCGGGAAATAGTAAGTGAAAACCTAAAGGTGACAACCTTCATCTACTTAAAAATATTTAGGAAAGGTTTTATCTTAATGTCAAGGAAGTTGTAGGGTTTCCCGTTATACTTCTTTATATTGTTTTAAATTTTGGCGAAGTTTATAAGAAGTTCATCGTTAATATTCACCATTTTAACAGGTTTTATGTGTAGTTCGCGATAGTTATTCCAGTCCTGGTTAGTGGTTTCTGGTAATTTGAGCCTTAATGTTTTCGATGCATGGTATTAAATGTAATTGTCAGTAGTTTGACTTGAGGGGTAAAATCTTACAATAAAACCTATAATAAGATTTCGCGTGAAGGCAAACCTATTGTGAAAAGGGTTTTAAGGGATTTAGCGATTTTAAGTAAAGTGCTAAAGGGGAAGTGGCACTTAAAGTTTTTAAGAGGCTTAACAATCTTTCTTAATTAACTGGTGTAAAGCACCGACGTCAATACTTTTAACCGCGTTGGCGGCCTTTACTTTACGTGCTTTTCTACCACTAAAGACGTACTCCGCGCTCTTATATAAAGGTATTAAACTTCCGATTAAATTAACAGGTTCCTTATCGTTAACGCGTAAAGAGGCTTAACTTAGATAAGGGTAAAAGGGAGGTTACTTAGATCGCGTATAGGGGCGTTAAGGTTTTTGAACACTCTTTCCCTTAGGTCATCGGTTTTAAAGGTATACTTTAAATTATACCAATTCAAAAAGTGTTTCTGCCAACCAAACAGAGTTTTCCCCTAACACTTAGTATTTTAGGCATTAAAATTAGTTTTTAATTTGGACTTAACAGTCTTTTGAATTGCCCTTCACATATCGATCATCCAAGCGCTAAAGAATTTACGGAACTTAGAGAAAACGAGGTCAAGATCTTTACCGTCGTCGTATTCCAGTATAAATCAATCGAAAAAGTTGGTTAAATGCTCTTCGGTTAAGTCTTTATCGATATATTAACCCCAAAAGTCGTGGTTATAGTACTTGACGAAAAAGTAATCGAGGGTCTTAATTGCTTTTTTCCAGGCAGGGTCAATAATAGCTTTCAAGTAGGCATTTACGGTATCCATCTTAATATAATTGCTTGGATACGGGGAACTTACTGATTTTGGAGTGTAAAGACTTGGTGTTTTGGCGAGAAGTCGTGTGGAAATTTGGCGACTTGGTGTTGGGTTGCGCGACATGGTTTTTTTTTTAGCGCGAATTGGCGATTCTTGGTGTTTTCGCTCGAAATAGCGATCTTAACAATTGAATTGGCGTGGGAAATTGAAAAGAGTAAAGTAAGGACAAGGTTTTAGTATAAAGAGTAATATTTAAAGTCGTTTATTAATAAGGGGTAAAGGTTAAAAGTTATTTGACATAAGGACATAGTCGTTTTTCTTATAGTAATAATACCCGAAATAATATAAACTTGGTCGTTTTCCAACTTGCTGAACTTTAAGACTTCTGATAGTCAATTTAAACGTCTTTAAAAAGATTTATGAAGATTTCTTAGATTTTTCAATAGCGATACCGTCGCTACCTCTAAGTTACCATGAAAACCAATGCAGCCTGAAAGTCTTTTTTACTTACTGCCGTAAAAACCGACGCAATAGTAGAGGCCCTTCGTAAAAATCTTTCCTTTACCCTAATGATAACGTAAAGCATAATAACTGGAAAATAGACTTTTCTTCTACTTAGCTAATCTTTGCTTAACCCGATAAGCACTAATAAATATTGGTAGGACTTTAGATCGTTATAACGTTGTCGATTCGAATCGTGGTCGAATTAATAGTAGTATTGTATTAGTTAAGTAGTGGATTTTTGTTTTAGGTTTGGCAGACCGCTAGCTGGTCTACACAGTAATTTCTATAGCCAATTGCTTGGCTTGTGCCCTAGAGTAAAGTGTAGTATACTGCATGTTATAGGCTAGTGCCTGGCTAGTACTACCAGGGATCTAACCCTAGCGGTTCTACACGCTCCTGCGATGCTCTAGAGCAGGAAGGAAGCCGCTTGGGAACACGCTCCCACACGTTACGTGACTGGGAAGGGGGTTACATAATGTTAACTCCATAGCCACTCCCTAGCAGAGACTTTACTTTCCCTTTTTATCGAGGTTTATAGATAGAATTCGATTACCTTAAGTGACAACTCCGGCCTTAATTTCTTTATATATAGATTTCGATTTTTTTTCCGACAGTGTTTTAGCTGTTTCTTAGCTACTCTAGCCTAAGGCTATATCTTTATTTTTCAAGCTACCGAATTTAAATTCCGAGATCTTAAAACAATTCCTTGACGTACGCGTTAAAGAGCAGCTTTAAAACGTTTTAATGTCACAGTACGATTACCTTACGGCTTAATATAAATGATTTACCGACGCCTTACGTGTAAAACTTATCAAACGAAACTAAGTTATTCGAAAGTACGTTTTATACATAAAATAACAGAATATAGATACGTTAAACGTTTTAATAAACATAATTTGACAACTTGAAGTTGCCGACATGCCTACGTCCTTAGGTTAACTTTCTTTTCAAAAGGTTTTCCCTACGTACGTTATGAAAGACGTTACCATTATACCGTTTTTTACTGGGAACCGCGTTAAATTTTTAAACGATAACGACTTAAATACCTTTAACTTCAACTACAATATTAACATTATTTTTAACGGACGTTAACGACCTAAATATAAACCTTGTTATCAACCGATTTAGTTTTTGAGTATTAAGTTACGATTTTCTATATAAAAGGTTATAATAATACGTAAATTACGTTAAAATTTAAAATTTATCTATATAAAGAAAAATTACTTCTACGTTATTTTCCAATAGTGAATGATCCCCGCGAAAATTGCTATAAAAAGTTATTACGCCTACGGAGGTAAGGGTGGTACTAACGACCCTGACGCCTTTATAGTTGTATTTCGTATTTACTATTACGACCCTAACGCGGTTAAAATAGTTATTATTCGACTTATACGTATAAAGTAATGAGTTAGCGAACGATTTTACGTTTTCTTTAACGTTTAGAAAGCTTTATTCGCGAAAGTTGGCGACATGACCTAGAAATCCGCCTCTAAACTCGCCATTTTAAAGGAAGTTATTAATAATACACTTACTAATACGATTCTCCCCCTCGATATACCCGCGGACTATAATAAAAAAGTTTCTTAAGTTTAATTTATCGATAAACGCCTTTATAAATCTCGTACTTGTTATGGCGGCATTAATATTATTATTATCGAAGGCATTTTCAGTAGTAGAAATAACGGTGGCGACGCGCCCATTCGGAATAGTTAGGGCGATATTATTATAACTAACTTAAACGCTTTCCGAGTTTCTTTCAAGCGGCGCGCCGCTTAAGTTAACTATTCGGAACTTTTCCACCATAAAGACCTCGGGTTATATTTGCGTTACAGCGTGGACGGTTACCGTATCCATACCTATTTATGGGACCTGACATAACATTCGAGCGGCTTTAACTTTGAAGCCGTTATAAGAATTCCTTTTATTTCGGACGAGGGTTTTATCTACCGTAAGTAAGGAAAAGCGTAACACCTATATATAGTCGCGTATAAGAGTTAACAGGACTTTAATTCGACTCAGTAACTTCGTTTACACTTTTAAACAACTTTCCGTTTATAATAAGTTTACTTCATAATTTCATTTGTTTTATTCACGTTTTAGTAAGTATAAGTTGTAAATATCATAAAGTTATAAATGAATAACTTATTACTCGCTTAAATTTACCGCGTTTTGTTATTTCCTTACGATAATTCGGCGAAGTTACGTATTACGTACCCTATTTTCCTTTACAATTTATCATATATAACCTTTTTGGATATCGATGTCTATAAATATTATTACCGGATATAGGTTTATAATGTCCTCTTTATAATACGATGTTATTTTGGATAAATCTTAGATAAAATATTAGTAGGTTACCTCCGACGTTACGAAATATATATTACTTTAAGGACAAGTCGGTAATTATCTAGTTTAAAAACAGTGATTTACGCCCGCCTAAAAAACGCCGAAAGGGGTCAGTACCGCCATATTTCACGTTATCTTATTATAGGCCTGTAAATATCGAGCCGTTATCACGTAAATCACCGCCGTCTCTTTTAAAAATATTAATAAAGTATTCGCCTCGAAATCACTCGTCTCTGTTTAAAACAAACTTCCCGCCGACTTTAAAAAAATCATCCTTTTATTAAATAAAGCCCTTAATAATGAGCTACCATTTTATCATTTTAAAGCGGATTAAAAAATCGCCTTTCGTACCGATAACTAAGGCTAACCTTTAAAAGTTTCTTAAAATTCTTGATACAATATATCGCGTAAAAAGCTCCTTTTATTATGTAAAACGTTAACCGAGCTACTTAATTCAAGTTATATTCGAATCAATAGCTTTTCGATGGACGCCCTAGTACTTTTCGTTAAAAAACCTAAAAAAGGTTTCGATTTTATATCAATTACCGCCGGCTTAATTCTATTATGAAGGTGTAAACCATTATCCGTTTCCTTTTATTAAAAAAACATTACGAATATTTTTCAAGTGAAATAATTTCTCAAGTTAAACATTAAAACCGCTCTTTATAAGCTTCATATTAAAAAGGAAAATGAATAGAAAACTATATGTCGTATATATTTTAAATTTTTCAAATAGTTCATTACTCCTTGCGGCTTTTCTAAAGCCTGTTTTACCTTTTAACGATATATTAATAATTAGTTACACTCTTTTCTTAATATTTTTCATTAGGTTCATTCCGACGATATTCTCATTTATTTCAATGGTATCTTCGATAACTATATAGTTAAAGTTAAGTAAATCTTTAAAGTTTAAACGTCGCAAAACTTAACTTAGACATTTTTAAATACGAATTCGATATTTAAAAAATTGAATACTTAGGATTCGTTATCGAAATTAACGTCGGTATATGTATAGATTATTAAAAGTCACGTGTTATTTAGAAATGAGCGGTTTTTACGACGGTTTTAAAAATACAAAGCTTTTTTGATTTTATAAATTTTTAGTGTTATTTTATTTGCGATTATTCGAAGATTGTTGAATTATCATTTCGGTTAATATATAAGGGTAATTTATTTCGTTAAGAGCTTGCGGAAAATACTATTTTTGAGCGATTTAAACTTAATTTTGTTTCCGAACCTATACTCGCCTAATAAGGTTCTAATGTGATGACTTTTTCGAAGCCAACCATTTTAACTAAGCCTTAAAAAATTGCCTTTTTTAATGCGACGACCACGGTAGCCTACGCCCAATGACGCATTATTCCAGTTGCCTATTTTCTGATAAATATAACCAAAAGATCTACGATAAATAGCTATTCGTAATTATAAACTATTTAAAAAATATAAAACGCGGAGCTCTAGGGCATGGCACGCCCATTTACGATCATAATGAACTATAAAAACTTGGAATACTTTATAACAATACGACGGCTTTTCGAAAAATAAGTCTGCTGGTCCAAACGCCTTTTGCGATTTCTTTTCCGTTTACTATATAATAAAGTAACAAATTATATACGACCCGATAAGTTATTACGAAGAAACTAAGATATTCCTTAGAGCCTTTAGGATCCACGTTATTTAGGCCAAAAACTTTAATTATTTCATTTTGAATAATCCGTTTCCAAGCCGTTTTTACGTACGTACGTTTCCTAGCTGATTATCGCCGGAGAATCATTTTCGAAAAGCCGTTAACTTTTAACCAACGTCGACTTTTCAAATTGTTAAAATACCGTTATTATATGCGATACCACTACTTCCGATTAATACGTATGGTAAGTATAAGAGACCGATATTTCCCAGCGAATATTTATACTGACGGCGACCGTACATTAAAAGTTTCAATTTCGGAATATTTGGTAAACTATAATAAAGTTTTATGGTTTTGCGATCGTATTAAAATATTCATTTTGGAGCTGTTTACTATCGCGTTAATTTAAGTTACTCACGATTTAATTTTTACCGGTTACCCTGGCCACGATATTATTATCGTTATTTTTTCCAAAACGTATTTTTAATTTGTCTTATATCGTGCGGTCCGTCTTTTTTACCATAACTACGACGTTTGTAAACATATAACCCATTGGAGACATCGTAAAAAAAGGCTTTTTCAATCCT
This sequence comes from Anisogramma anomala, assembly GCA_038502455.1. NCBI lineage: Eukaryota > Fungi > Ascomycota > Sordariomycetes > Diaporthales > Gnomoniaceae > Anisogramma > Anisogramma anomala. The sequence goes on along the minus strand of JASMMZ010000007.1, from coordinate 10,049,889 downwards.
TTTTAATTTTTAAACGGCTTTAAAACGAAATTTTTATCGACTTTATAGTTAATTTTCCTTAAAAATACGTTAAAGACCTACGTTACTTCATATTCATTACGAATCTCTTAAGTAAAGCTGTTGATTTCGAGGTCGTAATCATTATAAACGCCGAAGACTATACAAAGCAATTTCTAAGTTATTATTAACGATTTTATAGGTTTCCGCATACGTTTGTTAACAACAAAAATTAAAATTGGATCAATAGGTTTTAAAAACGACTTTACGATATAATTAAGGTGGAATAGTATTTAAGCATTACCTTTTACCCCGAGACCAACGCCGTAACCGAATACATAAATTAGGAAATCCTTATATATTTACGTCTATTTGTCCTTTATACGTAATTCGACTCAAGCCGTTTATTACCCAGTTATTAACTGATATTAAATAATAAAAAATACGATTATTATTGGTATTAAGCTGTTTTTTTAACTCACGATTATAACTTTGATTTCATATAATCGGTATACCATTCTTTTTATTCTTATTACTATATTATGCGTAAAGGTTAAAAACTTTATTTAACGAATCCGTAAATTTACTAAATTCGTAAAAGTTGTAATAACGGTTACTTAACAGCGTATAAAGAAAGTCGTAATGAATGGTACTACTCTTTAAACTATTTTCGAATCGCTGAAAACGTTTAGCTTTTTTTAAAGAAAAAATACAAGTTAAACGAATTTTCAAAAATGTTAAGTTAGCTTTACTATAGGTTCTGAGTGACGCGTGTAATCGACTTTCACATGATTAAACTTAATGTACCTGGTGGAAAGTATATTCGATTTTATATAAATTAACTCGTACCAGCCGTTTCGAATCCGCTTCTAAGCTAATAAACTTATGACTTTTAACTATAAGTCATAATTATTAAAGATGACGACGGCAAAGTAAACCCGAAATATTAGTCCAGAGTGTATTACGGGCCTATAATAAACCTTAAGTTGAATATAACTGATTTTATGATTAACCAGAACGGAAGGTTTTAGCTAAGTAGGTAGGTTATGTATACCTAATGTAGAAGCTGCTTATAAACTTTTTAATACCATGGCATTTAATATATTAGAATCGCGTAATAAATTAGCTAAATATAACGATAGACCTAAATACCTAGCTTGTAAGCAGGCCTAATTTTGTACTTAAATTTACGAAATAAAACATTGTATAAGCCGCTAACGAGCAGGTACTAAATAAATATATTAGTATTAATAAAAAACGAAAAATTAAACGACTACAACCGGGCTTATTTAAGTATATCTTCGAAATCCTAATTTGAGCTTTTACCTGTAGTTTTTTACCCATTTTAATAAGCTAACTTAATTCGATATCCATACAACCTAACTTAACATTAATTTGTTTCGAAACCTCGATAAGCTTTTATATCTCTTTTAATAGCGTTTCCTAGCAATTCGTTTACCGCATTCTTCACATTTTTACCTGGCTACGAAAAACTTAAGTATTGCGTTTCTCATCTATTAGCTCTACGGCCCGTGAGCCCTTAAAGCGTACGGAAGTGGCGGGGATAAAACCTGCTCCGTTTTAGGTACTAACCTTACATTACGTAACGCGACATACTCTTAGCATTTTTTATGGCGATTACCTAGGTTTATAAGCTTTTTAACCGTTCATTAAAACTTATAAAGCGGCTTATAGAAACGTAGAATTACCCCGGTTTTAAAACTCGAACGTCAAGTACGTTTTAGACAATTCCTTAACAGCTTTATTTTTATCAGAATTTGGATTTAACGGCGTGTAAATATGACCAGAACTGCGATATGTAGCCTTAAAGAAATAAAGGCACTACCGGCTGCTAGTATTTAGCCGTTTGTTAACAACTTCCTGGTAGTTATTAAAACTATTTACCCTTAGTTTTTTGGCAAGATTGCCTAGGGTTATACCCTATTTTATAAATATATTCGAAATAAGTTTGCTTTCGAGTCCCATCAGGGTACATATCAATAACCTGTAACGCAGGGAACTTTATACTCGTGAATAAAGATTATATAGCTTCGAAGTACATAACCTATATCTTTAATAACTTTACCTATTTTAGAAATAATTTAGGGATTTATCGTAACGATATAAAGAGTTGTAGAGTTGAAAATATAGCGATAGTAAGGATTATAAATTTAAAAGTATTCATATTGTACTAAAAAGTTAAAGGTTAAAGAGTAAACGAAGTTTTTATTTTTGAAATTGTGAGTTTAAAAACTATTTGTAAGGGGGGGCGTTGGGGTACCTTTTACGTGACGTCCGGCTTGGTACAGCCTAGTACCTTTTACACGGAACCGCGACGTTCTGAATGGTGCGTTTACCTTTTTTATACTTGCGGCGTCATGTATAACAACAAAAAAAACAGAAAAGAAGGGAGAGGGAGTCTTTAGGGGTGATATTAGAGGCTAGTGCCTGGTTAGTATTACCAGGGATCCAACTCTGGTAGTTTTACATGCTCCTTCAATGCTCTAAATCAGGGAGGAAGCCGTTTGGAGACATTCTCCCACACGTTATGTAACTGGGGAGGAGGTTGCACCATCTTAGCTCTATAACCGCTCCCTAGCAGGGACTTCTCTTTCCCTTCTTCATTGAGGTTTATAGATAGAATCCGACTACCTTGAGCGACAGCTCCGGCCTCAGTCCCTTTACACTGCACTCAACTTACACCCAATGCAGTAAGTCTATACAAAGCAATATACTCAACCTGTAGTTCAGTATAGTTGACTTTACTGTAAGTAAAGTTGACCTAATACACTACATGTAGTATTATTCCAACAACGAACTAATTAAAACTAATATATATTAATATAACCCTTACCAAAGACACCATAAAAAACGGCTCGAAATAACCAACTCGACCTTCGACTTATGCCTATAAGTACCAACAATACGTTCTAAAGGCTTTACATTGACAGCTATATAAACAGATAAGACGTTAACGCTATCTAACGCATCTTTTTCCCTATTTAAAAAGAGCAAACTTGTAGAGGCCAAATCAAAGGCAAAACCCAAGACGTACCTAATAAAGGACCATATAATCGACTTAAACGGCGCGATAATCACTTTTCTGAACGGTGTTTTAGGCTTTATATAAAGGGGAAAGTTGGACAAAGTAGCTTCTATCGCGCTGTATAACGAAAAACGGGCCGAAAAATATAAATACCAGCGTGTACTTAGCGTTTGGATTACTTTAGTGGTATAACCGAAAGCGGCGTTGAATTTTTTGGTCGCCGCGTAATATCAGACCGCCCGTTTGAACGATATATACAAAACATTAAAAAAGTGCCTTACGTGGCAAATATACAATTCAAAACGCAGTTTACAACTTATACCGTTTAACATATATAAGAGGAAACTATTTATTTTTACTAACCTTTTCTTCGTTAATAACACCGACTGTAACTCGAAAATAAGATTCAGTATTTTTTTCGGTAACGAAATACTAGTCCGAAATGGATTTACGCTCTGTAAAAATATTATTTATTAAAGTTATACTAAGTATAAGCGGGTTATATGGAACGTATTAGCCTTACAAATCATTAGTTTAGTAGGAGGTTTTGATTCAGGAATTACCATAACGATAACTGTCCAGATAATTATTTTAAACCTTGGTTTATACCTCCACCCTCTATTCTTTTATACTAGTTGTTTTTCGCTTTACGAACAAAAAAAACTTATAATCGATATTATAACCTTACGTGAATCGTAAAAATGCTGTGAAATTAAGGAAATAAAATGGATCAATAAAAAGTTAAACCATATAAATACGATAACTAAAAGCACACCGAATGTGGTATTTAAGGCGCTAGTATCAACGGGCAATCTTTTTGTTAATATTGCTAGAAAGTTTTTACAACCCATTTTAAGTTAAACGTTTTACGCCATATATCTAAAACTATTAATTTTGACGATTACACTGCTTTTAAAATTTCGTTGTGGTTTAAACCTGTTATTCGAATCGCCTTTATGAAAGTTTCTCTAGTTAAATTCACTATGTGAACCACGTTTACTAAATCTTATTATATTTAAATCTTTCATTCGCACCGCTTCTAACATATCGTCCCTCTTCATTTTATGTATTTAAACTCTATTTAATTTACTTTTACTCCTTATCTTTTATATTTGTCACTTACGTTACGATTGTTGAAAAAATAATTATATGATTATATAGAGTATTACACTATAGTCGAGTACGTCGGTCAAGGAAAAAATAGCAGTTATTCGTTGTTAAAGGGAGAGGGAAAAGACGATGCAGTCGTTTCCTTACTATTCTCCTCCTTGCCGCCCTTCCCCTTTGTGTTAGCGCTACCGCCATCACCGCCATCGATGTTGCATCAGTGCTATCGGAGGGGTAACCCCACACTTTAAGCCGTATACCCTTAAAAAAAGGCGGGGGGGGGTCATTACTCTCCTTTCGGTGACGCAAAATAACATCATCGAACTCGCCTACGTAATATATACGTAAGCCCCGTTTTTAGGTAGTAATAACGGCTGCCGAATTTTTCATTCACCAGTTAACGCTTATTATTAATTAATATCGGCTTATTTTGGTTATTTACGGAGGTGATTGCTTTCATATGAATTTTAAGCAATATATTCCTACAAGTAAATGAAGTTCGCGATTAAAATTACAGGTTTAAAATGAACTTATAATAAAGCGTATCTATTAGCGACTCGATGTTACGAACCCAAATACGTCGTTCCAACACCTTAAGCATTAGAAAAACCTCCTGACGTACCCTAGCGATACGTAACTCGAGACGGAAAAAGAGGTCTGTGTCGACTACCTATTTTTTAGGGACATTAGTACAATACGATAAGCGGAAAGGATTAACTATACGAACCACGTTATAACTCTACCCAATTTTGTTTACAGCAGCAGGGAGGGGTCTCTGCAGGTAATAAGATTTCTACTTATGGGGAAAATATAAGTTTTATAGCCTTAAGAGTTCCCTAATTTTCCTCTTATGGGTTAAAAAAAGAGGGAAAGGGGAAAAAAAGGAAAGGAGGTGGTAAATTAGGCGGCGGCGGGGGCGGCAGAAGGCGAGGTGAAAAGGGAGGCGGGAATTAAAAACATCATACCCGAAAAAGCGGGGCTAATAGTGGTGATGGTAACGACGGCGACGCGGCTAACTATAACGAAGACGGCCTCTACCCACTTGTGCTTAAGCGCTAAACGGCTCTTGAAAAATCTGTTTTCACGCGACATCTATTCATGAGAGAGGTTGGTATATAGAGATTAGTTAAGTAACCTACCTATCGGAGCAGTTTAAAATAGGTAAATAAAACAATAAGTGGTTTATATACGCCGATTAACTAGTTAGAACTTAAGTTAGCTATAAATATGCATCGTTAAAGAGAAAAAGAAAAAAAGGTTTACTCAGACCCATGGTAATGTATCTTTTTATATTAACTTCAAAACATATAACACCGCAACTACCCCTACATAAATATACCCCTATAGAAAACAATAAAAAAGAGCTATTGACAAACATATCGCCACCGATTATCTAAACAAACTAGGCCTTTACTATAATTACTACCGCAACTAAAAACTACTAATTCAAACCTTTATAGATTTTACCGCTATTACATTTTCATTACTAAACTACAAATATATACTACATTATAACCAGACGATTATTACTAAATAACGGATCTGGATTATGTTACAAACTACACTATCATTACTAAATAACGAATACGGGCCGAAATAGGGGGAAAAAAGATTACTTATATGGATATTACCATATATCCCTAAAGTTAATAAATGGTTACATTGCGAAGTATACTTTTACAGAGTGTACGATCATGTACCACTCTACAAGGTGTATTCCTGCAAAGTATATAATAACGCACCACTGCCTAAAAGTGACATTTGAAAAGTGCACGTTAAATTACTATTATCTAAAAGACAGATTAGCAAATTATATGGTAAAGATCTACTACTTGAGTAAGAGGTTTATAACCTCTCACCTCTGGCATACACTCCTCGAATGCTTCTTCTCCATTAACAACTTATCTTGCTACTTCTATATACACTAATCCTTATAATTGATCTTATATTATATTAATATATTAGACACCTTACTAATATGCAGTATTATAATCACCTAAAATTTTATTTCGATACAAAAATTAACTACAAACTTTACGATAAAAACTAAAGTAATACCACCTGAAAATCCGTAAATAGTTAGCGTAAAAACACTAATAAAAGCTAATAAGACGTATTTATCGCCTTATTAATGAAATTTTGAAAGTTTTAGGTGGCGCTTGAACTAGAATATAAAAGGAATAAACTATTTATTTAAATAATTACAAAGATATACCGCGAAAACTAAAATCTTAACTTTCTTTTATTTAAATTCGAAAAAGACCATGAATTCTTTTCATTTAAATTTTAAAATATCGTCTAAAAACTTTATACGCCGATAAACATGTCTTGAATCAGTATTTCTAGCCGAAAAAACCTGAGGCGAAAGTTAAATCACCAAAGTAAACCTTGTCGAAACAATCCACTATATTTGAAATCTCAGGTTTGAAGTGTATCTAAAACAAAACGAATGCCCTAAATACGGCTAACAGAACGCGAAATATTAGGGGAAAAGCCCCTAAAACCAAGGATGAAACAATTACTAACGAAAACAACCCCATAGATAAACACGAAACTTAATACGTATATAACAATACCTATAAAAAAGCTTACGAAACTTGGAATTTTTCCATAAATTCTCTATAACATACGGCAAAGTCGGTGATTAGTCGACCAATCACTTAATATACGAATGAATTCGAATTAAACGTCAATTTTAAACCGATTACCCGCTTAAAGAATGAATAATAGCTAACTTTATGGTATATATAGCTTATTAGGAAGGCGTAGAGAAAAACTTTGATACCTACCTTTACGAGTATAACTTTAAAAAGAATTTTCAAAGGAGATGAAGCTTATCTAATAGTTTGGGATACAGAAGTCAGCTAACGAATTTTTTTAAGCTTGTGAGATACCTCGTTTTTACATAACGTAGGCCTATATTACGAAAACAACGTATTAAACGTCTATATGACATCGTAATTGATGTTCTTAATAGGTAAGGCAACCGGTTTCAAGGTATTATACCAAATACAGATGTAACCGAAATCTTAGATATTAAAACCCGATAATTCGACGCGTTCACGGAGACATTTCCGAAATTTCAGTTCAACGGAATAAGGAAATACCGAAAAATCATATTCGACAAAGATAGAATGTCATCGCTTAATAAAGTTGTTATAAATACATGATTCAAACCGATCAAATTTTATGTAATAAACTTTAAAACGTTATTTTTACTATTATGAATTAATATAAACAAAATCGGAATTAATGTCTGAAATACAACTAATTAACTTATTTGTACCTTAAATAACGTGTTTGTACCGTTTCGCCTTAAATTTAAACACTTATAATTTTCCCCTAAACCATCTACAATAAAAGCCATCTACCTTATGCAACCGGAATTGAGAATATTACGCCGCCGATTTGGGATCCTAACTAAAAAACACCTTTTACGACTACATGACACCGTAATATATACTAAAGTAGAAAAGAAAACGTTAAAAGCTTTCGAAAAGTTCTACGACAAATACTAATTGTCTTTTCAAACCCTAAGATGGTTGAAATTACACTTTTGAAACAATGTCAACTTGAACTACAAAGTTGATATAAATATAATATACCTTAATTCCCAGTTAATATTACGCATCATCGACATAATAATAATTTCAAGCCGTAAACTTTATGCGAAGCGATTGAATTACAGATTATGAGGATAATTTAGTAAATCGTTAGTGAAATGTCCATTTTGTATCTTTGAACTAAATCATTCACGATGTAGGTACAGCGTTCAACTCGAAAAAATAGCTTACCAAAGCAAATATCGCCAACAGTGAATATAAATAAATACCGGTGAAAATTCCATAGGGGATTGAAAATATAAATAATATTTTAAACTTCTTGAAAAAGCTCATATAATACTATTGAAAAAACGAAAAGGTATTGATTTTGAGGAATGTATTCTGTAAATATCAGTTAACGCTATTAATAATATTTTCGGTCCGAATAAGCTAATTCTAACGGCCTTCGTTTCTAATATTTATATAAGAGTCTATATAAACTTTATACTATTACTAGTAAAAATATAAAAGGCGAATATTAAAGAAAAAACTATAGCAACATTACGTTTTTATGGGCTAAAAATAATATTTCGAAAACATTAGCCATAAAGAACGGCCCACGTAAAACTAACGTTTTAAAATTACTATTAAAATCTAAAGTTCTCATTTTTTTTAAAAAAAATAAAATAAACTGGCCCTTGAAAAATTAGCTGGTTCAAAACCCAAAATATACTAGTGAACTTATTATATATTCCAAATTCGTTTCGCTAAATAATAATACTAAAATACAAAAAAAGAGGAAAATCGAAAAAGGGGCCCAAAAACGTAATATAACTAGTAACACCAACGGAAATACTTTCACGATAACAGATCTAAACCTCCACTAATTTTAATAAATCCCCCGGATACCAACTTCGAACCTTTACAGACATACAAAACCGACTCACTTATAATAACGTTACCAATATTCTACCGCCGAAAACGATCATTTAACTCGAAAAATGAAAAACGCTTCAAAAAGTTTATTACGATCTCCTTTATTACCACAAAATACAGAAAACCGTAAGCTAAGTCGAAAACTGCGCCTCAAAGGCATTATTATCGCCCTAGGTACCACTTGCAAACAATTTATCCAAACGGAAATCTTTAACTTAATCGAATAAAATATTTTTCGCTTTGAAAGGTTTAAATCACTAATTAACTACGCTCACAAATTTCTTTCCATACTTCTGGTATATATAATAAAAGACAAAACCGAAAAGACCTATAAAAAAGTTGCCTTATAGTAAAAAGGTATAATAACGATAGCAAAAGGGATAATATAACTTAATTTACTATTTTACAATAAATAAACCATCGTTTAATTTAACATTTACCTCCTTTTTTAACACTCCTTATAATTTTTATATTAAACTTTGTATTATTATATAAGATCATATACAATTGGAGAAGGGGCTGAAACAATATATTTACACTCACATATTTACAAACCTTAGAAAACACCATTTATCTGAATTAATCTTACGTATCATAAAACCGCTTTGTGTACTATCTAAAGCTAGTGTATAATGGTATAATACCTGCTAATGGTATTATAAAGAGTGGCTCAAAATAACTCACTCAATCTTCAACCCATGTTTATTAATCTTAATAGCATGTTTTAATGGTTTTATATTAATAGATATACAAATAAATAATATGTCAACATTATGTAAAACGTTGTTTTCCGTATTTAAAAAGAGTAAGCTTTTCAAAACCAGTTGAGAAGTAAACATTAAAACGTACCCAATGGAAAACCGCATAATCAACATTAGTGACGCAACAATCACTTTCTGAAACAACGATCTAAACCTTATGTAAAAAGGTTAATTAGACAAAGTAACCATTATAAACCTCAATAACGCAGACTCAGCCAACAAATATAAATACTAACGTATATATAACGCTTAGATTACATTAATTATTCAACCGGCAACGGCATTTAACCTTTCGGTTATTATATAATACCAAATCGACCCTTCGAATAACTTATATAAAACGTTTAATAAACACCTTACGTAGCAGATGAGCAATGCAAAATCAATCCTATAATTTATACCGTTCGATATACATATTGAAAAGCTATTTATTTTTACCAACAGATCCTTTATTAAGAATAATCATTACAACTCGCAAAAAGAATTCGTTTTTATTCTTGGTAACGAAACAGCAACCTAGAAAGGGCTTACGTTTTATAAAATATCGTTTATTAAAACTTAACTAAGTGTAAACAGGTTATACGAAACGTTTTAACCTTAAAGTTTACGTTATAACTAGAGGCTTCGATTTAGGAATCAATTTAGCGATAAGGGTCCGGATAATCGTTTTAAACTTTAATTGAAACCCCCTTTCTTTGATTATTTATACTAAAATTTTCTCCCTTTACGAATACATTGTCAAATTCTGCACTACAAACGAAATAAAGTTATAATTAATATCGTAATCCTACGCGAATGGTATACAGGAAACAAAATTAAGGAAAGTTAATTAACAAAAAGTTGAATCCAATAAATATTATAACTAAAGGCGCTCCGAAAAAGTCATTAAAAGCACTTATATGAACAAACAATCTCTTCGTCAATTTCATTCAAAAGTCTTTATAGACCCACATAAAATAAACACTCTATACCTTATATTTAATACTTCCTTTTTATTTCACATATTTACACCTCTTTCAATATTTTATCTCGATTTCGATTCATTAACTATATCGCCTTTGACATTTTATTGTAATTTAACTTTACCGTATACACCGCTTTTTCTTATTTTATCGCTATTGAAATTTACCATTTACACCGCTTCTAACATATTATAACTTTTTCTTTTACTATTTAAAACTTTGGTAAAGTACATTTTTCACAACATATTTATCACTTATATTATAAATATTTTTAATGAACTATTACTTCATTATATAACAAATTACATTATATCTGGGCGCCCCGGCCTGGGCAAAAATAAACAGCTAATCGTTGCGAAAAAAGGAGGGAAAAGGCGGTTTCGCGTCCTTACTAACCTTTTCATTACCGCCCTCCCCCTCGATACTAACGCTACTGCTATCGCCGCTATTAACGCCGCTATTAGCTCTATCGGACGGGTAACCTTATACTTTGAGCCGTATACCATTGAGCAAAAGCGTAAATAGGTTTTCACTCTCCTCATGGCGACACGCGATTACGTCATCGAATTCGACGATGTAATACATACGTAGTCCCCGTTTCTAGGCGGAAGAAAAAACGACTATTGTCTCTCTAGTCTGATGATCAACGCCTACTACTAATTAACATAAACCTATTTTAATGACCTACAAAAGTAATTGTATTTTGTAACGCTAAAAGCAACATACTTTTATAATTAGGAAATTTATATTTACGATTAAAATTACGAGTTTAGAGTAAAATTACTGTAGAAACAGCGGGCATATAATAAAGCCTTGACCAACGACCTTAGAATTACCGGACTAGGAGCGTATCCACCACTAGTTCGCTCGTAACAGTAATAACAAACTGATCAATCCCTTTTTTGGTAATAATAGCTAATAAACTTACCCGCTATCGTAGACGCAACACAAGACACATAAAATGTATCCATTAGTAACCCAGAGCTACGGACCCAGATACGCCGCTCTAAAGCTTTACGCGTTAAAAAAGTTCCACAACGTACCCTAACAGATCGTAACTTGAAGCGGCGTACTAGGTCAACCTCAACCATCTTATTTATAAGGACGTTAATATAACTTAATATATGGGAGGATTTAATAGTATAAACTGCATTATAATTTTATTAAGCTTCGCTTACGATAGCAAAGAGAAGTAGCCTCCACAAGTAATAGAGTTTTTACCTATGGGGAAAGGGTAAGGTTTATAAAATTAAAAGTCTTTTCTTCCCCCTCCTAAAGATTAAAGGAAGAAAGGTAGGGAAAAAAGAAGGGAAAGGAGGTACCGGTATGGTCAGCAACGGCGGAGGGAGAGGTGGCGAAAAGGAAAACCAAAATTAAAAACATATTACCTGAAAAGGTAGGGCTAGGGGTGGGGGCGGTAGTGAAGCAGTGGATAACGGTGGTAACAGCCTCCTCACGCTTACTCAAACACGCCAAACGGCGCCTTACTATCTTCGACCTTACATCAAATTTCTTGGCATGGGTGTATGAACCATCTTATTAAGGAAGGTAGGGGGCCTATACTGTAAACCCTAATAATACCCACTTCCGAGGAAAATTTTCAGGTCCAGCCGCTCTCAATACTATCACTTCACATATATCCTATTTTACCATAATATCTTTAATCGGCTTTATTACCACTTAAGTTCTTTCCGGCAACCATTTTTTAGCTACGAAAATTGTCGTCGGCCCGGTGCATCGCCCGCGTAGCGGTGTATTCAGAGAATAGCTCTTACAACCATCGAATCCGTCCCACTTTACTTGTACCAATGTAGCCCTTTAGACTTAAACTTACACACTACAAGTTTAATTCCTTTTACGTTTTAAGTCATTAACCTTTATTATAAACGCTTGTACTTGACGGCTCAATTTGTTTATTTATTTATCTTAAAGCCGTCGCTACCCATACCGGCTCCCCGCTCGTTTAGCGGGGCTTTTAGACTTGTATTTTCATTATAAATACATTGTTAGTTTGATTTCTTTTGCGTTTTGAGGTCTTCAAGAAAGACCTTTATCACAAGCGCTTACAATTGACGGCTTTATTTATTTATTTATTTATTTATTTCATTCATATTTCAACCATAGCTATCTACAATGACGCCCCACCCGCTTAATGAGGCCTTCGACTATACTTTCGATGTCTTTCGATGGCTATTTATAAAGGAAAATTCTACGGCGTACCATCCACTTAGTGTTATACCCTTTTTACGATTCTTTATACTTCTCAGACTTACGATCCTTGGCAAAATAATAGCTCCGCTCGTATTTTTTTCATAGATTTATAAAATACTTTGTTTACCGACTTACAAAGTATAACTTCCTTACCACTATGGGATTTTAACTGAAATATATGCATTTAATACCCTTTACTCTTGTAGGGCTATTAAATATTCAATACGAATAGACGTCGAACGGGAACTAAAATAACCGTATAACACGGTCCGGCCAAGGCTTTAATCTTTACGCCCGTATTAAGGTAGGAGTTCTTAAGTTATATGGTTACCTTAAGGCCTTAATTAAAAATCTAGCTTAAGGTCCAGTTTACTGTTAAAGTTTTACTTAATATTTAGTTTTATGCGTAAAGAATATTTTGCCCATACTATAGGTATAAGGTTGAAAACTAATATTTAATACATTTAGAGATAATTATACTCTTTCGGTGTAACCATCTGGACAAAATCTTTACGAATACGATCAACATTCGTTGGGGAAAAAAGGGTTCTTCAAGAAGCGAAGATCTATATAATTAATATAAGGCTCCTTCGGCAGATATTCAATAGTATATATAACGCAACGGCTCGCAAATCGGCTATAAGTATGAAAGATACGTCTTTTAGTTTTTACACGTGTGGTATAAGAAATAGGGTGGTTTGCTTAATGAGATTAAAAGGTATAACCTAAAAACGGGGAAATAAATAGGTTAGTGGTTGTACAAGGTGAGGACTTCAAGTTGCGAGCCTTCCTACCGATATATGTATGTATTTTAACATTGGCGAGGGTCACACTATACTAGTTATATATTGGGTACTGCCCGGTCATAGTAAATTGCAAAAGAAAAAAAACCGGTTCCTTACTGACTTATTCTTACACGACATTTATTTACGGTCGAAATTAATATATAGGGTTAGTTCAGTAACCTATCTATAAAAGCTATTTGAAATTGGTAATTAGAATAGTAGGTTAGGTTTTCATACGCCAATTACCTAGTTGAAACTCACGTTAACAAAGGGGACGCGTCATTGAAAAAAAGGGTTTACTCAAACCAATAACGCTATATCTTTTTATACTAACCTTAAAACACGTAATATTGTAATTACCCTTACATATTTACACCCCTACAATACCTCCGAAATTACAAGACTATAAAGATTAACAACGAACTTTATTAATAAATATGCTGTTATCAATTGTTGAAATTAACCAGACCTTTATTATAATTACTACCGCGGTCAGAAACTACTAATCCAGACCTTTACAATTTATACTGAAACCACTATCATTACTAAACCACAGATACTAATTATAGTACAAAACCGAACTATTATTACTATAATACGAATATAAACTATACTACAACCAAAATATTATTACTTAACCACGAATACAGGTTACACTAAAGAAGAAATATTGCCTATATAAATATTACTAAATATTACTATAATTAATAAATAATTGTATTACAAGTTATACCCTTACAAAGTATACGGTAACGTGTCACTTCGTAAGGTGTAATCTTACAAAGTATATGATAGCGTATCACTGACTAAGAGTAGAATTATCAAAGTGCATTATAAAGTACCACTGCTCAAAACGGAAATTAGCAAAGTGTATGGTACAGTGTCACTGCCTAGGTGAGAGTTTATAAGCTTTCACTTGTGGCGTACACTCTCCGAATGCTTCTTCTCCTCTTTAATCTATCTTATCTTATTATTACAATATCAATATTTACTATTACGCTTCTACTGTTTCTACGTTAACGTACAGAGACCTTATTGACAATAATCATCAGATTAGTAGCTTTATCTTCTTGTCGTAAATGAATGTAAATACTGATTTTAACATTAATATTATAAATGCGAATCCACAATTTATTAAAGTAAAGTTATATGCCCTTAGTAAACTTTTCGATTGACTTGCGCTTTTAGAGGCCTGATCTTTTGATAATAAACTATTCCGCCGCTATAAATCCAACATTACTAAAGAAAAAGACCGTTAGTTTGTATACCTACTATATTAAAGTCTTTGCCCTTTATAATCAATAAGTACGGATTAAACCTTAAAGTTTTTATACCTAACCTATTTGTAAAATATGATTAATAGGTTAAAAACCAATAAACTATTGTTTCGACCAATCCATATAAAGGTTAATATAACGTATTACTATCTAGGCTGGAAACTTATCCAATTCTTTCGTAAATTCTAACAGTATAATCAGCTGAAAATCGGTGGTATATAACGTATAAATTTACGTTATATTCCGGCCATTAAGTGTAAATTAGCCGCTTACACGAACAGTCAAACTAGCAACAATTTTAACAATCAAACATGAACTTATTTTCTGAAATATAGGCGATTAAGTAAGGATCCAATCTCTACCCTTATTATAGTATCCTCAAATAGTTAACCGTAACTTTTCGTACGGCCGATCCATGATATTATCTTCAACCTTGTAAATTATTTTCAACTTGAAAATAAGAATGCTTTAGCTTTCAAATTATATTAACTTTATAAGTTAAATAACTCCTTGTATAAAAAAGCTGGTAATTTCATCTAGTCGTTTTTCTGAAAGGG
The DNA here is from genome assembly GCA_038502455.1 of Anisogramma anomala. Taxonomy (NCBI): domain Eukaryota; kingdom Fungi; phylum Ascomycota; class Sordariomycetes; order Diaporthales; family Gnomoniaceae; genus Anisogramma; species Anisogramma anomala. The sequence continues at coordinate 10,034,708 of JASMMZ010000007.1, read as the reverse complement.
TTTATCTGGTATATTAAGAATTATATTATCACGTAATTTCAAAGTTAATTCTCCGTTATACGTTTTCTTTTAAAGTACATATGCGGTTATTATTGCCTTCCTAAACCTATAATTCCTATCGCTATTCTTCTCTTAGGTATATATCCTCTTTTTGTATAGTGTTCCACGCTGTAGACGTTTCATTATCTTATTAACAATCGGATCGAGAACGCTATGTTAGATAATTTGATCAACTCGAAATTTATCGACGTTAAGATTTTCATCAAACTTAAGGGTTTTTTTATACGACTTAACCTGTGTAATTCGGAAAGTAATAAAGTTGTCAACAGTTTGAATTACTACGTTTGGGTTAGTAATATTTAAAATCTTATACGGCTTATCCTATGTACGCGGATTTTGCTATATAAAAACTTTACTTAAAAAGGAGAGAAACCATACATTTATTATCGATAGCTCGTTTCTGATATTAAGGGTATTATTAACCTAATGAAATACAGATTATTTTTCCAATTCTTTTAAGGTTTTGCTATAATGTTTTCTTATCATTCAGTATTACCGGTCAGTACCCACTATATAGCTAGTATAGTGTGACCCTCGCTAATGTTAAGTTACATATGCGGGTAGAAAGGTTCGTAACTTAAGTGCTCTTACCCTATAATAACAACCCTATTCGAAATTGATTGTTGTTTCCAAATTATATCGTACAATTCATTAAATAAACCAATGGAGCTAAAATCTGTATCTCTAACTAAACAAATATATAAGGTTGAAAACCTAATTTTATATATTTGTGCCAATTCTAGGGTAATGTATTATATGTATGTGTTAAATGCCGTTGGAGGTTTATACTTAACCGTATTAGTGTTTATTACGTGTTACAAACTTAGTGCGGATTACAAATATAGACTATATTTGTATAAGTTTGTTTACGTATCACGTAAAAAGAGGTAGATACTATTAAGTGTTTGGGGGAAAAGATTTCAACCTACTATACTTGTGAAAAAGAATCCAACGCCCTTTACAACCTTTATTTAAAGAACGACAACATAAAAACAAAAAGGAAACATTGACTAAAATTAGGAATCGAACCTTAAGCTAGCCTTCTAATCAAGGCCTTAAAGTAACCTATAATTTAGAGACCCTTAAGGGTATGAAAACTATAGCTTTGGCCCGGCCGTATTATGCAGTTATCTTAGTCCCCACTCGACTCCTATTTGTATTAAGAATCTCACATTGGTCTTAAAAGAGTAAAAAACCTGTAAAACACATATATCTTGGTTGAAAGTCTGTGGCAATAAGTGATATATACTTTATAACTCGGTAAAAGATATATTTTGTAGCCCGAGATACCTTTTAACCACGGATCACAAGCCTAAAAAATGTTAAATAGTCGTAAAATGGGGTTCACTATTAAGCGGGTAGTATGCCATAGGGATTCTTTTGTGGAAAACTAAACAAATGTTTCTAAAGTGAAGTCGAAGTTTCCGTTAAGCAGGTGAGGCGCCGGTATAAGTAGTAACGGCTTAAAAAATAGATAGAGTTGTTAAATGCGAGCGTTCATAATGAATGTCTCTTTGAATTTAAAGTGTAGAAATAATTAAACTTGTAGTTTGCAAGTTTAAGTTTGAAGGGCCACGTTGATATAAGTAACGAGGGATGGAATCGTTGGTTGTAGGGGTTGTTTTTTTGGATACATCGTTATGCGGGTGGTGTACCGTGCCGACAACGATTTCCATTGCCAAAAAAGAAGTCGCCAGCAAAAATTCAAGTGGTGGTAAATCCGATTAGTGATATTGTGGTAGAATAGGGTGTATGTGAAGTGATGGTGTTGAGAGCGGCGGAATTTGAAAAAAAATCCCCAAAGGTGGGCACTATTAGGGTTTACAGTTTAGGTCCCTAAACTTTTTTAAGAAGGTGGTTTATATACTAATGACAAGGAAGTTGATGTCAGGTCGAAGATGCCTTACTATATATTACAACACGCTTTTAAGTGTTTAACGATCGTAATAACATAGTTGTTATATGAAGGTAGGCTCCAAGTACCAATAAAGTTGGCACCATACCATTAAAGCTAACAATATTGTTAAGGCCTTTTACTGCTATAGAAAACCGGATATTTAAACTGGTAAAAATTTCAATGTCCAACGTAAATATATTGTAAGCCTTTCGTAAAAAAACGTAAGTCCTTTCGACCTTACCAGTACTATAGTAAACCTTAGCAGAAATTTTTTTACACTAAATCCCTATCGACTGAATATCAGTTTAAAATTCCATCGTAACAAATTTAATACCGGTATTGTAAAATAATACGTTTGGTGAACTAAGGTACGTGTTAATTTATAAAATACGTAATACCTCTCCCGTTATCCTTGCCATAATCATTTTAAGGAACTTGATGCTATAAAAAGCTATAGGGAAGTCTATAACATAAATTATAGGTTACCATCTAGGTAAAATACATTGAAGAAAACCTTAAAGTTAAAGTTTTACTTTTCTCTTAACGTAAATTTAAACCTTAAAAGGGTTTGAAAGTGTATTTAGAAGTGATGGTAAAGCCGTTCAATTGCTTTTAATGTTAACAATTCCACATTTTCGTAACAAGCCGCTTCCAAAACCTTATGAAATGTATTAGTCGCCAGGTAGTTAAATTTACGATGTAATTAACGAAGTTCCGAATTCATCAGATTGAATACCATTACTTTTTAACGTTAAAGATGAAATTGAAAATATTCATTAAATGATATGGGGGAATTTTTTACCTCTTTTGACTTAAGCTAATTTATCAATTTAAATGCCAATGTTAATACTGAGGTTCTTTATATCTTTAAATTACAGGAAGAAAAGGGTAAAGAATTCCAAGACGTTGAAAATAATATGACCAACAATAATAATATTAGTCGTCAATTCTGGTAAAAAAAAATTCTAGAGCTCAAGCCGACATTAGCTTTACTAGCATCCGTATAATTAAGTTTTATAGCTATATTCGTATCCTTTTGAAAAGTAACGTATAGCGAATAGCCTTATGTTAAGTATCGTACTATTTCTATATCTGGCATGATATCCCAAAAGACTTGTTTCGCGTAACTATCCTAAATGGTAAAGAATTATATGTGGCTAGGGTCTTTATCGTTATGTCGGCGATAAGGGTCTTTACCTATTAGGTGGTATAAAAAAGCGTGGTCAGTAAGTTATTACGATGTTTTTAAGCCGGTATCAATGTTTTAATGCTAACTAATAGCCTTAGGTTTATTTTCTTCTTTGAACTTTATTAGCTTTATGTTTTGTAATGCGTAATATATAGTCCCAGTTGAATGTAAATAGTAAATACATGTCATGTATTACCTGCTTTAATTCGTGTTAGGCAGCAATATGACGTGTTAATAAACAGCTCAATTTACCCAATATTCAACATTTCTAAGCGTTTTAATTTAGAATGAACTTGTTTAACTTACTTAAAGATCTCAAAGAAAAATAATACCTTCCTCCTTACGTTATTTAATTACGTCTTTGGGTGCAAGCCTTCCGTTAATTATATTAATCGTGCCTTCTGTACGTTCGGTCTATGTAATATATATGGAAAGGGTCTTTTTTATCGTTTCTAAATTCCGGAGATGAAAGGTAAATACCAGTCGAGCTGGAAACTTAAGCCGTTATAGTCGTTAACAAAGAACGTGACTAGTTAAAAAATCCTTAGTAGATAGCATCTGGATACTGAAGGGCGAATTCAAACTCCTTATAACTCGTAACGGCCTACCAAACCTATTAAGTAAGGTGCCTTCACCATATTCCACGTTCCTTATTACTTATTAATAAAACATTAGGTTGTTAAACATCTAATTAAGGAGATTCATTTTACTTTCCGTGCTTTTTATAATTTAATATGTAAAACCACTTAATAATATGCTAATCAAGATGTTATTGGGTAAAATCAATATCGTATTCGAATTAGTCCTTCAATTTATTATAGATTTCGATGAAAGAATAAACATTCGTTAGATACTGAATGTAGTAATTCTCGGCTTAGTCGGTAAGGATGATAGGAAACAACGAGTAAATGCTTGGAAATTGAGCCTTCATCGGGTGGAAAATATTAAAAAAGAGCATAATTTAATGTAGAGAAGTTTATACGGCTTACCTTTATAATTTCATTTTCCTTACCGAATCTTAACGAAGGTAGTGATTACTGTATATTTCTTATCCACCTTGGTAATATAACGAAGGGAAAAGGTAATATATTAATCGTACGGGCCTTCTAAATATATTGGCTGGAGAAGGTTCTGATATTAGTGGGTAGGATCGTTATCTTTAACCGAATTTGGAGGGGAAAAGACAGAAATTGTTATTATAGTAAACTTACACTTAAAGTCACTCCTTCCTTAATTCGGCTGCTAAAACGGGATGTGCTAAAAAACTTGGGGGAAAGGGATTAAAAGGTTTCCGCATACCTAGTAATACTTTTCTTATTTTCAAGGGGTACATTGTGATTTCTGATTAATTAATTAGTAGAATTGAAGGCTTACAGCGCATATGTTAATTTACTCATTATAGCCAATAGCATTGGACCGTTGATCTTACGTAAAAGGGTTTAAAAAACTTATTTTTGCTTGGGTAAGTTCTTGAGAATAAGTATATAAGTGTTAAGAGATATTATCGCTAGCAATACCTTTATCCTTAGCTTTAAAGATCTATTAAGGGTTTTTATAGATGGCGTATTAGTATAGTATATTACTTTGGTTGCCCTCTCTCCCTTTCTTCATAGGGAGGTCCAATCCTTAGTTAGCGCATTAAGTTTTTAGCCTAACCTTAACATATCTGTTTGCTATATTTCATATATCCAAGTTTTATTTTTTGACGGTTTTTTTAAAAATCTCCGTGAGTTTGTGAATCTCGAACAGTTTTAATAGTATTTAAATCTGAAATGTAGGAACCAATTATATTAATAAGGTAATCGACTAAGGAATGTTCGTTGGGTTTAATAAACCAGAGGTCTTTATAGTAGTATTTTTCGAAGGTGATGTTGAGGGACGTAATTGTTTCTTTTTTGGTAGGATTGGTAACAGCATTAATTCCAGTAAGTTTTAAAGCTATCGTGACAAATATTGAAGAGTAAAAGGAAGAAAAGATTAATATGAAATATCAAATGGTAAATTTACCATTAAAGTTGGTGTTCAACGTTAAAATTCGTAGGACTTGATCGTTTTCACGATTTGAAATTTGCAATAATAATACCCGTAGTAATAGTAACCGCAATAATACTGACTTAACTGTTTGTCAACTTATCGACTTGATAATCCTGAAGATTTTAAGGCGGTGGATATTAACACCTTTAAGAAGGATTAATAAAGATTTCATAGTGTTTTCAATAGTGATACTGTCGCTTACTTATAAATTACCGCATACAACTGATATAGCTTATAGGTTTTCCCCGATTCTTTCTGCGATTGACCAACAAAACATATAGGAGCCCTTCGAAAAAATATTTCCTTTACCCTTAGTCGTCATTTAACGTAAATTGTAACCAGAAAGTAAAATTTCCTTCTACCTAGATAATCTGTGATTAACTTAATAAATACTAATCAGTATTGGTAGGCGGTTATTGTTGCAACATAATCGATCGGAATTACTATAGTTGAAATAACTAGTGCTGCATTGAAATTGGTTGATTATTGTTGAAAGTTTTAAATTGGTCAAACCCCTAGCCGGTCTACAAACTAATTTATATATACAAACTCTTTAGCCTGTACCCCACTTTCAAGTGTGGACCTACGTCACTGCACTTGTAGTGTAATCCCACAAATTTTGACTAATTTGCAGTCAGTATAATCAATTAAACTGATAGTTTAGTTGACTTAACTGTACTTTATTTGACTGCTATTCTAACACGAAGTGCCTTTATATGCTATTCAACTGTTTGCGGCAGTAAGTAGGGAGAGTTTATAGATTTTGTATCTGTTCGTGAGAGTTAATAAGTGGTGATGGTATTTCTATTATCGAAACTACCAAAAAAAAAAAATCATTGGATCAGTTTTATAAGTATTAAGTTTAGCCACCTGAAATTCTTGAAGATTGTTTAGTTATTAAGTTAGAAAACAACTAAGTTAGTAGTGTTACGGGTGTCATTATTTCGAATTTCCCATCTCAAAACCAATTGAGTTCTACAAACTTCAATTATAATAACAACTTTAACAACAAACAACCTACGGCTTACTTGCCCCTTTGAACCAATCTTTTACCCCTTTATACTCTCTAATTTACGTTATGATAGCTTTCAAAACGTTTAGAATGACATTATTATGGACCCTTCCAGAAAAACAGAGATTGAAATCCTTGGATTTACGTTTGCTAACCACTTTAACAATAATCCTTGGTAAAATGAACTTTACTGAAGACTTCATCCTCGAGTACATAACTAATTATATAGGCCACTTTATTTTGGACTTAAATCTTACTGGATGTTATAGATATAGAAAGAAATGGATAAACAAGTAAAAACCTTATTAAATATTAAGTAATATAAAAGAGAAGTTTACCTACTAACGAAAAAAGGGAAAATTATAATTTATAAAACTTACTCGACAAATGAGTAACAAATAAGGACCCTTGGTAAACCTATAAAGGAAAAGACAAAGGTATCACTAGCGATAAAGTTTCTTAACACCCTTATACGCGTTTGTAAGGACCTGTTTAAGTTTGGATAAATTTTTCCAGGGTTTTTCGCTTAAAGGTTTTATGGGTTAGTGTTGTTGGTTCATAAAGACGAATTAACATATAAGTAGCAAGTCTTCCAGCTTATAATTAGCCTTTAATTGAACAGTTATTCAAACATGAAGCTCGAGAAACCATTTAATATTATTAAAATTATTGTTGAGTTCAATACGCCATCTTAAACCCCCTGACAAATATTTTACGCTTTTTCTTCAATACTCCAAAAAGTTTAGTTTTAGTAAGTTAATTAAGGAAGTTATATCTTTATATTCAATTTTCGTATATGTACAACTATTAGATTTTTTCATTTAAAACTTTGCTAAAGGAAATGGTTTTTCTTATTAATACTAGCACTTTTTATAACAAAGGTCGAAGTATTCCAAAAGTCCCTACGGATAATATGTATTTTTTCCCTTCTAAATTTCTTTGAAGTAGATATATATTATAAAGCAATTAAAACTCTCGTTAAGACTTTGAAAGAAAAATAGAAGTATCATAGTAATCCGTATCACTCTGTTGACGTAAAGTTACGACCTTCTTTTAATATTTGAAGTTAGATAAGAATTAATTGTCCAGGCTTTCATTTGTTACTTTCTTATATTTTTACTATTCAAGCCGAATATTATCATGTTTATTATTGAACGAATGACTTATTGTTTCCATAAATTTACGATAATCTTCAAAGTTACCTCTGATTCAAAGTTTACTTCGTATAATGCATAATAAATTAGAATAAAATTGATTTTTTCTTCATACTTAATCATGAAAAAAATAATCGAAAATTATGAACAACCTTATCAATAAGATGGTCAATAAACGGATATATAGTTAATAAGTTATATGACATGTGGAAGCTGGTGAAAGAATATTGTATCATTAAGTTTACCAGATTTTCACGGGATATAAAAACTTTAAATACAATTTAAAATAACTTAACACCACTTACAAAATATTTTTATTTAAATATGGGTCTCGTTTGCAACCGTGGTAACATGGGTAACAGGTTTGACTAACATATTCTCCCAAGCTTACAAGTTTAAAGATGCAATGAAAACCTTTTTATACGTATTATATCGATTGTAAGTATGATAGGATCAGGTAATATGGTAAATAAAAAATGCAAACCAGGAAACATAACCACCGAGCCACATAAGGAAAATGATATTCTTTGTCATTAAGAATTTTAAGTAAATTACACAAGTCTATAGAAACATTGAAAGATTTTAGTTTTGCAGCAAATAAGGATGTTAATAAAAAATGTATACCATTGTAAAATGAGGTTCAAATCGGATAATATATCATATGTAATATCCCTCCACTTTTGATTGAGAATATATTAAACGCATTATAAATTTTGAAGGTGCACAGGTTAAAAAAAAGCAAATTGAGCCCATGGTTATCGATCTTCATAAATATATTTGTATCGGTTCGGAAACAACGTAATAATCAGCCTACCACGCCTATTTATACCGCCTGATAATTGAAAACCATTGTCGTCATCATAAAGATAAAAACGTTATCTTTATGTACTTCTTTATTATTTTCGATTTTTACGCGAAGTAAGTTTTTAAAGGTATTATGTCAGATATGAGATTAATATGATACTTAATAGGAGGCTATTTGCAGTACGTTGAATTACAAAGAGATATTAATACTACTACGAAACTTGACTACACGTTAACCAATAAAACTAGAATTAGCTTTAGCTTTGGGGAAAAAATCTTTTCGTTAGAATCAACAATCATTACTACAGTCTTTGGGTCTATTATCTTCCATATTTTGGAATTCATTACCCCCATGCTTCTGAAATTTGAGAATATGAATAACCTTTACGTCAATTTCGATATTAAAATTACGTATTGGTCAAAGTTAATAATAGCTAACGCTTTCTATTTAGCTTTAAATAGAAATAACTTTGATTATAACTTTGAGGGTTAGAAATATTATTGTTAAATATAAAGAAACTATTACTTCGTTAATTACATCAATGATTCAATTACCCAATAACCAATGGGTTATATAAAATCATTAAGGCAACTAGCTATAAAAATATGGTATTATTAGCGCTGAAGGCAATTGAACAGCTTTTCCATTAACACTAAATACATTTCCAAACCCCTCTAAGAGTTCAATTCATATGAAAAGAATGAAAATTTGAAATTTAAAGTGTTCATGAAAATATTCCGCTTAGATAGTAAGCTTATAATTTACGTTATAAACTTCGTAACAGTATTCTATGATACCAAGCTTTTTAAAACCATTATAACGAAGGAAATATGAAAGGTATTACGTATTTTATAGACCAATACATACTTGTAACCTCTAGATATTCTTCTTTAAGATGTTAAAACTAACTCTCCTACAATAAAGTTTTAAATTGATATTAAGTTAATAATGATTTAGTTTAAATAGGTTTATGTTAAAGCTTACTAAAGTATTAACAAGATCGAGAGGACTTATGCATTCTTATAAAAAGCTCACGATATTTTTACCTTAAGATTGAGAGTTGTATATGTTCAGAAAAATTGTTACAAATGCTAGTAAAAGGTCTTAACGATACTGTTAACCCTAACGATTTTGCACCAATTTTGTTAGTATTTAGAGTTTATTCACGTATGATGATTGAATCGCTGTTATCTCTCAACACTTAAAAGCAGTCTATAACATATGATAAAGTTTCAGAGAAATTGGAAAAAAAAACTGGCACGCAATTGAATTAAAAATTCCATCAATATAAAAAATAGATTATCGATAATAAACGTATTGTTTTTACCTTTTTATAGAAAATTCTTTATGAGAAGAGAGTTAGGTAAATAAGATGAACCCTATAGAATATGAAGTATCTTCAACTTAAATATAGCGGTTTCAATGGTTAAAGATTCCGTTACTTTCCGTATTACCTATATTAAGCTGTATAGAAAAAACGATTGAGTCAAATAAAGATTTTTAAACCAAAAACCTTTAAACCGAGAGAATAAGTTAATATAAACTTTTCGAACAGATGATCAATAAGCTATTGAAAGTTCAACAGCCTCAAAGACCATTAAAAAGAAGGATATATATTGAAGATAAGGACGGTAACAAGGATTTTGATCCTGTGAAGATATATATGATTGCTTGGATATCTTAAAAGAAGTCAAATAAAAACCTCCCTTTTGAATTATTAACTAAATTCATTATGAATATATCGGGTAAAGTTTCTAATAAAAGCGACATAGTAGAAATCTACGACCTTTTTATACGAGGAGTTGTTGAACTTATCCTGTGTGTGTAATTAAAAAGGTAAAAAGTTATAATTTTCAAATTGAAAATAGTTTAATTATTGGAATTGCACTCAAATACAGTTCCGTAAAGTTAACTAAACTGTAAATTTGGTTGATTGTACTGATGTTATAACCCAAGGACCAACTGCAGACTATGGAACAGACCAGCGGCCAGAAGCTTGATGTCCAACACATCAAGCGGGGATATCTCTTATGTAAGGACCCAGGGTTAGGGTTTGGACCGACAGGACCGCTCTCGGTCCAGTCGACAACATTGGGACCGAAGGAAGCGACATCGACTTCAGCGGTCCAGTACTGAAGACGGTATGAAGGCACGGATATATAAGGACACAGTCATCACCACACAGATAGTATTTCCTTCATAGCTCTTCAGTTTTCAATCTAAGTATTCAGTCTACATATTTGAATAGCCTAACGGCTAATGATCATCCTACATCACGAATACACATCTTCTTGATATTGCACCTTTGTTATCTCTGCTACCTTACTGCTAACATAAACCCTCTGACACCTTCTATTTACTCACGGGTATTTAGTGTGATCATTACAACTGACTGAAAATTAGTTGCAGTTTGTGGGACTTCAATGCAAGTACAGTGCAGTAGGTGCCCACTTTTAAGTAGGGCATATATCAAAACGTTTGGACATATAAATTAGTATGTAGATTGGCTAGGTGTTTGCCAAACTTAGAACTTACAATGACATAAGAACCGATTTCAATACAGTATCAGTTACTTTGACTATAGTGATTCGAATCGATTATTTTATAATGATAAAAGCTTATTAATACCAATTAGTAATTATTGTGTTAGGTATATATTAGTAAAGTAGAAGAAGAAGTTGCTCTCCGGTTGTTACATGTTGTTTAGACAAGGTAGATGAAAGGGTTTTACAAAATGCTCTTATAGTATTGTATCAGTTTTCGCGATGATATGTAGGAAAAGCTTTTGAATTAAGGTAGTTTTCGCAGAAATTTAGGAGAAGTCGTTGGTATCACTATTAAAAATACCAAGAAATCTTTATTAATCTTTTTTGAAAAGTGTTATAATTAATCTATAAAAGTCTTAAATCAACAAGTTGTCAAACGATTGAATTAGTATTATAATGAGTATTACTAATATTGAAACAATGAAATTTTACGTTAAATTATAATAATCCTTTACCTTACTTTTTATTCAAAACTTTACTTTTTTTATTACCTTTCCCCCCTTTTACATTTTGAATTTCTTCAAAATGGTTTCAACATGTATAGGAATTAATACCGTTATTATTTTTGTCAAAAGGAAATCATTTATAGATTTTGGCGTTATTTTTGTAAAGTATTATACAAAAGATTTTTGGTTTACCGATTCTATTTAAAACTAATTCTTTAGTACTTTAATAACGTAATTGGTTATTATATATTAGATTTACAATCTATCGGACGTAATACGAGACCTATTGTTTTTGAATACTTTTGCGAATAGATCAATAAATATATTTTTAGTATGTGGAAAGCGATGGATAAATAGGTTAACATTAGGTTAAAAAGTAAATTGGTTAGTAAAGGAATCGACTTTCTCATGAGGATAGGGTAAGACTGTAACTTTACTAACCTATTATATGAATATTTCATAAATAAAAGTTTTTAATGGATTCGCGTGAAAGATTGAGGTATTATTAGCGATAACATTTTTAAAGCTTTTACACGCGTTAATAAAACTTTATTTAAACTCAAATGTGTTTTTCAAACCTTTTTTCGTTAGCTTCTCAACGTATTAGTGTTATTAGCTGTGAAGAATTAATTAATCTACGTATCGTAAGCCTTGAAATCGACTAATTAATTGAATAGAAACCTTAACGTATCCATTAATATTAAATGGAGTTTTATAAAGTTTCTGGCGGAAACCCTTAAGTTTCTTTTTCTTAGGCCTTTCAATATGATTTATTTTAAGATTTAAATTAGGGAAGAAGTAGCTTTACGCATAAACTTATTATAGGTATGACTATTGTTTTTTCCCTTTAAATTCAGCTTAAGGTAATTATCATAACTATAAATCTTAGCTTTAATATAGGTCGAAAGATTGAATGGGTTTTTATAATTAGTATATCACCTTTCCCCCTCAAGATATGCTTATATTGGATACGGATTATAAGGTTATTATTATTTTCGTTAGGATTTAGGGAAGGAAAAGGATATATAACGGTAAGTTGTATAACTTTTTCAACATCAAATCACGTCCATTTGTTCAACATTTACCGTTTAATAAGAGTTATATTGTTAGCTTTTTATTTGTTATATTTAATATTCCTACTAGCTAATCCGCAGACCATTACCTTTAATACCTAATGAATTGTATCCTTTTCTGAGAAATGTACGATAGCCTTAATGGTTATTTTCAATATGATATTGATTATACCAAATATTATACCGATTAAAACATTATAAAGTGGGTTCACATATTTAATTACAGAAAAGACGGCAAATGAAATTGATTTCCTTCATTATATATTCAGTAGGTTAATATTTGACAAATAAGCAATAGATATTGTGGAAGTAGGTGAAGATATAATACTTTAGCATGTTTGATAAGTTATACCAGGTTATAAAGAGTTTAAATACACCTTATATTGCGCGGAAGGTATTTGCGAAGTGTTGTTTAACCAGTTGCGTTTTTCGTTCAAGATCGTAATAGCTCGAGTCTCTAGTTCTATTAGTATATATTCCCAAGTTTTAAATTTTTAAGACGATTAAAAGACCTTTTACACGCGTTGTATATTGACTGTAAATGTAGAAAGCCCGGCTTATGTGTTTAAAGGAAGGTCCGGATCTAAGTACGTAATTAAGCTAAGTACGAAGGAAGGTATTTCTCTTTTTTTAAATTTTCAATGTTAGTTATGTAAGTTTATTCTACATAATAAAAGATGTTGAATTTGTAGTAAGTTTAGTTGTTGGTTAATTCGTTGTCGTTCGATTGAGAGTTATAAATAGTAGGTATTATATTATCATTAATACCTTATTGTTTTGAGATAAGATTTAATTAATCATTATAGTCTCTAAAGGGAAGGATGTTCAGTAGGAAGACAATAAGCCTAAGGTTATTAATTGGTTTCAAGATATCAGTACTAGCTCGGAAATAACGTAATAATTTATCGACCATATTTTTCTCCGCAATAAATACCCTAACCTTATATATCTATTTACCATTCGCAAATGTTATACGGAGTTGATCTTCTAAGGTATTATGTTAAATATTAGGGTAGTAAGGTATTGAATAGGAGGTTGATCGTAATATGTCTAGTTATGAATGTATACTAATATTGTTACAAAATTTAATTATACGGATGCCGGTAAGGTTCAAGTTGTCGTTAGTTTTAGAAAAGAGTTATTTTTAATAGGATCGAAGATTGTCAATATCATCGTTGAACCCAATATTATTTAAATTTTAAAATCTGTTGGAATAGCAGTCAAATGAAGTAGAGTCAAGTCAACTTTACTTGCAGTAAAGTTGATTGTATTTACTGAAAATTGACTGCAGTTTGTAGGACTGCACTTCAAGTGCAGTGCAGTAGGTGTCCACTTCAAAGTGGGGCACAGGCCAAAGCGTTTGACCATACAAATTAGTGTGCAGACCGGCTAGCAGTCTGCTAAACTTAGAACTCACACATCAATCAACAATATCAACTCAGCACCAGTTACTTCGACTACAGTGATTCTAATCGACTACATTGAAACGATAAAGGCCTAATAAAACTAATCAGTGCTTATTAGGTTAAATACAAATTGTCTAAGTAAAAGAAGAAGTTACTTTCCAGTTACGCTTTACAATTGCGCAAGGTAGAGGGAAGATTCTTATAAAGAGCCTCTACTACTGCGTCGGTTTTCACGGCAATAAGTGAAAAAGACTTTTAAGTTACGTCGATTTTTACGGTAGCTTAGAGGTAGCGACGGGATCGTTATTCTAAAACACTAATATATAAACGTGAAAAATTAGTTAATTTACATCTCTTAAGCCCTTAAACCCACCAATCAATTAAATAGAGACCTCGAAGAACCCTTTAACACCAAAAGAATTATTTCCAAGTCCTCCGCAAAGGAGACCCTTAGGCCTATTTACCCTAAACTTCTTAACATGTCCAATTCTAACAGCAAAATCAAGAAAAACCCGGCTTTATACGCGAGCCTACTGTAGGCACAACAATTGGATTTTTCACTCTAAACTTAATTAAAGGTAATTATCCCGCCTACTAATACTAATAACAACCTTAGTCTCTCTTTTAGCTAAAAGATATAAAACATCCTTACGATTGGTATATTACCCTTCCTTTTCGACGTTTTCATATAATAGATACAGAATATATGGTAATTACTACCTTTGTTAAGATTTAAAGAGGAAAGGAAAAGTATGACGGTAAGCCGTAAAACCTCCTTAACATTAAGTTACGCCTATTTTCTAACATTTTCCCCCAAATAATGGTTAAACTATTAGGTTTTAGCTTGCTATTTCCCAATACCATTACCGGCTAAACCAAGGATTACTACCTCCGATACCTAACGAATTATAACTCTTTTCAAGAAATTTATAATAGCCTAAAAGGCTATTTTTAATACGATATTGATTTTGTCTAGTTTTACACCGATTAGAATATTATTTAGTAGTCCTATATACAAAATTTTAAAAAAAGTCGTAAAGTAAAATGGATATCCTTAATCAAATACTTGATAAGCTAATGCTTTACCGACAAGTAATGGGGAACGTAGGAGCTGGCGAAGGCATACTACGCCAATAGTTTCGGAAAGCAATTATAGGCCATAAAAAGTTCGAATACGCCTTATAATACCTTGATGCCACCTTTAAAAGGTTTTTTAACCAACTGCATATTATAACCCAAGGACCAACTGTAGGTCATGGAATAGGCCAGCGGTCCGCTGCGCTATCAAAAGCCTGATATCCAACACATCAAACCAGTGATCTCTCTTATGTAAGCACCCAGGGTTAGGGTATGGACCAACAGGACCACTCGCGGTCCAGTCGACAACATTGGACCGAAGGAAGCGACATCAACTTCAGCGGTCTAGTACTGAAGACGGTATGAAGGAACGAATATATAAGGACACGATCATCACTACACAGATAGTATTTCCTTCATAGCTCTTCAGTTGTCAATCTAAGTATTCAGTCTACACATTTGAATAGCCTAACGGCTAATGATTATTCCACAGCACGAATAAACATCTTCTTAATATTGTACCTTTGTTACCTCTGCTACCTTAATACTAACATAAACCACCTGACACCTTCTATTTACTCCCGGGTATTTAGTGTGATCATTACGCTGCATTCCTCATTGGTGACCGTAATTACTCGAGTCTCCTGCTTAATTAGTATATACCCTTAAGATTCGTAATTCAGTAACGAAAAAGAAACTCCTTTTAATTCGTATTATATTAATCGATGGTATGAAAATTTGATCCAATACAGTTAACGAAAGGTCCAGACCTTTACCTACGGAAAATGGTATGCCTCTTTTGCAAGGTCTTTAAATAAGCTAAAAATTCACATTAGGTGTTAAAAATGTTGGATTTATGGTAAATAAAGCTATTAGTTAATACAACACATTGTTGACGAGCTTAAAACAAAACAAATAATATATTTTACTAAATTACTCTTTACTTTTAATTAGGATTAAATTAAGTAAGTTACATAATTGAACTGAAATGAAGATTGAACAGAGAAAAATAAACGAAAAGCTATCAGCTAGTACAAAGATATTAGCATTAGCACTAGCCCAAAAATAACTTGATAACTAACCGACTACGCCTTGTTATACCGACTTATAGGTAAAGACCCCTATCCCCGCCACAACGATAAAGACACTGACTCTATATACCTCTTTACCATTCGAAACTATTACTCGAAACAAGTATTTTAGGGTATTATATCAGATATGGGGGCAACATGGTACTTAACAAAAAGCTATTCGTAATACATCTTGTTACAAAAGGATACTAATACTATTACGGAACTTAAGCACGCAGATACTAATAAAGTCAAGGTTGGCTTTAGGCTTAAAAAAAGCTGTCATTATTGGGATCAACGACGGTTAAGATTATTATTGGTCCTATTGTTTTTTATATTTTGTAATCTTCTACAGCTTTTCTCTTTTACCTAAAAAATATAAAAAACCTCGGCGTTAACGTTAACGTTTAAACTAAAGAACTAATATAAGTTAAAGCCAGTAAAGGGTTTTTATTTAAATTTAAGTAGGGGTATCTTTGGTTTCATTTTTAAAGGTCAAAAGTAATGGTATTAAACCTGACGAAAGCGAAACTTCGCCAATTATATCGTAGATTTAACTACCCGGTAATTGAAGTCTTTACAAAGCCTTAGAGGCAATTAGCCACGAAAATGTAAACTTGTTAGCACTAAAGGCAATTAAACGCTTTTACCACTACTGCTAAACATATTCCTAAGCCGCTTAAGGTTTAAGTTTACGTTAAAAAAGACTGAAACCTTATCTCGGGAGTATTCGTAAACGTACTTTACCTAGACGGCAAACTTGTATTACACGTTATAAACTCCGCCACAGCTTTTTACGACGCTAAGTTCCTTAAAAATATTATGGCAAATAATCATAAAAGGTATTACGTACTTTATAAATTAATACGTACCTTAATTCACCAAAAGTATTAATTTATGATACTGATACAAACTCTACTACGATAAAGTTCTAAGCTAATATAAAGGTAATAGGTATTTAATGTAAATAGGTTTTCGTTAAAACCTACTAAAGTATTGGCAAGATCGAAAAGGCATACTCCTTTTTACAAAGGGTTTATAATATCCTTATACTGGAAATTAAAAACTTTACAAGTTAAAAAAAAAGACTTTAAATAACGGTAAAAGTTTTTATTGATATTATTAGCCTTAACGGATTTATATCAATTTTATCGGTATTTAAGGCTTATTTACATATTACAACTGAATCGCTACCTTTTTAAGGTACCTAAAAGCGTGTTATAGTATATATCAAAGCTTTGAAAAAACCGAAAAAGAAATCGGCACGCTATTAGGTTAAGGATAACTTTAATGCTAGGAACGGACCTTTAATAACAGGCGTACTTTAACTTCTCCTTTAAAGTAAAGTCCTTACGTAACACGAACCAGGCAAATGAAACAACCGTATAAGATCTTAAATATTACCAACTTGAACGTAATAATTAAAACTGTTAATGGCCCGGTAACTTTCTAAGTTATATAAGTTAAGTCGTACCGAAAACCCTTGATTAATTTTAAGTTCGATGAAAACCTTAACGTTGATAACCTCCGAGCCGAACGAATTAGCCAACATAACCCTTCCGAGCTCATTGTTATCAAGCTAATAAAACGTTGGCGGCGTATAAAACCACCTAAAAGGAAAATACACATATAAAGAAGGACGGCAATAGGAATTACAAGCCCAGAGGGGTATAAATAACGTTGCAGGTATTTTAAAAGGAAAATTTCAACGGAAAACTTACGCTTAAGTTACGTATTGAGGGAATTATAAATATACCAGGAACAGCATTTAAACTAGGGAACCAAGTGAAAATGAACGGAATTTTATTATAAGGGGTTATACAATTTATACCATTAACGTAATTTAAAAGCCAAGAAAATATTATTTTTAAGTCGAAAATAATTTACAAAGTTAAGGGCTAAATGTAATAATCACACTAAATTCCTGTGAGTATATTGAAGGTGTTAGAGGGTTTATGTTATTAAGAAGGTAGCAAAAGTGCTGAGTGAACAATATCGCAACCGTGCAATTAATGATCAAAAGCCGTGAGGCTATTCAGGGTAGACTGAATACTTAGATTGACAACTGAAGAGCTACGAAGGAAATACTATCTACGTGGTGCTGACTGTGTCCTTATATCTTTAATTCTTTATATGTTTTCAGTGCTGGATCATGTTGGATCGAAACATGATCCCAATGATCCTGGATCTGTTGGATCGAAACATGATCTCAACGATCCTTAGTGCGTAACCCTAACCCTAAGGTTGCTGACATAAGAGATATCCTCACCTGATGTATTGGACATCAGGTTCTTAGTAGCTTAGCCCCATACTGGCCTATGTTCTGACCCTCTGATGTTCTTGGGTCATAACACTAAACTACGGACCAGACATACGAAAAGTTACAGTTAATCGTTTAAAGATACTGTAATAAAAGTGAAAATTAGATCCTTACTTAATCGTCTATAATTCAGAAAATAAGCTAGCGTTTGATTGTCGTTATTACAACCAGTTTGACTATTAGCGCAAAGAGTCGGTTTATATTTAATATCCGGGATATTAACTTAATGTATACGCAGTTTTCCACCGATCTTTAACGGATTGTATTACTAAAATTACTAAGAGAAATAAGTGATAAATTTCTGGCCGGCACGGTAATACGATATTTTAAGCCTTTATACTGATTAACCGAGTTAGGCGTTTACTAGTTCCTAACATACTAGGCGTATTTTGAAAACAGGTTCGGTATAAAAACTTTAACTTTTAATACGTATCTATCAATTACAAAGGGAAAAGACTTTGGTATCATAGGTATGTAAACTAACGATACATTTTTCCTCGGTAATACTGGGTGTGTGACAGCAAAACAACGTGTTATCGAGGAGTTAGGCCTTTAAAAGTATAAGCCAGTTAAAACGTTGGCTGAGGGTATATAACTTAACTTCCATGAATCTTTAATCCATATACATAGTTTAAAGCTAAAAACGGCACTTATATTAGCTTACATCAAAAAGAATAAGCCACGAATATAATAATTATCGAGAGGACCAACGAAGCAAAATTACAATAGTATTTGGAGTAAAAGACCTATACAGTCTACATCGCTATGTAATATTAACTGAAAACATCATATGATCGTTCCATTACAATACAGGTATAAAACCTATAAGAGGAAGACTTGAACAATTAAATAAGCGAATTTAATAGAAATAGATTACGTAAAAGAATTAATATAGTTTTTATAAATCTGATGAATATAAAGCTAATAATCTTTACGAACGGAGTTTTTACCATCAATTATAATCTTATATCGCAACAAGGCTTCATAATAATGCTTGTTAATAAGGATGAGTCTAAAAGACAATTCATCATCACTGGAAACCTTATACACTAAACATCTGTTAAATGTAAATGTGTAACCTGGAGTATACTAGCCTTAAAAGTTTATGATATAATAGCAGGCTTTGACATCAGAATAATAACTAACGGTATATTAAGGATTATCACTAAACAGCTAGGACTGCCACTAATACCTATGGTAGTGTATACCGACTCCCGAAGCCTTTACGAATACCTATTAAAAAAAGGCACAACTAATAAAAAAACGCCTAATAATAAACGTGATAACGTTAAGGAAGGCATAAGAAGCACGTAAAATCGATAAGTTACGGTAGATTAACGGTAATGATAATCCCGCCGATACCATAACTAAGGCCACCCCCAATAACGCCTCGAAAAGGTTTGTAGATAGCATTATGCTAACCATACGAATCGAGGAATACGTGAACCGCCCGGCACGTGACGTAGAGGAACAGGGTTGCCCTGGAAAATTGGAAAACCACCAGGGCAATAGTGGTAATAGCAGTAGTTTAAATTACTTGCAAAAGATACGTAAATGGTGGTGTACCTAATTTACGCGGGTCTATAGCGAAAGATCTGTGTACGAGATTTGAGGAACGGAGGTCTCGGGGGGGTAAAGTAAAAGGGCCACGAGAGGCCGTAATCGATGTTAAATTCAATACAGATTAATCGGAATTGACTGGGGTCCGGCTCATTATTGACTTACAGATTAAGGGGGGATTTCAAAGGTTGCCACCAATTGATAGCAAGCTACGCTGACGTAAAGGCACAAAATAAAAAGCTGCCAGTATTAGAATAGCAGTCAAATATAGTACAGTCAGGTCAACTTTACTTATAGTAAAGTTAATTGTACTTACTGCTAATTAACTGCAATTTGTAGAACTTCACTGCAAATGTAGTGCAGTAGGTGCCTACTTCAAAGTGGGGCATAGGCCAAAGCGTTTGACCATACAAATTAGTGTGCAGACCAGCTAGCAATCTGCCAAACTTAGAACTCACACACCAATCAACAATATCAACGCAGCACCAGTTACTTCAACTACAGTGATTCGAATCGACTACGTTTCAACGATAAAGACCTACCAACAAAATTACTTTTTCTTCTTTGGTTTAACATATGAAAAACATCAGCGTTAATGTTAATATTTAGACTAACAAATTGTTTTAAATTAAAGGAGGTAAAGGGTTTTTCATTAATTTTAAATAGGGATATTTTTGGTAGTACGTTTAAATAATGAAGTGATAGTTTTAAATTTGACAAAATTCGAACTTGGATTACTATTTTATAGGTTTAATTACCCGGCGACTATTAAGCTTTATAAGGTTTTAAAAGTGATTAGTTTACACAAATGAGATTTTTTTAACGATGAAAGTAATTAAACGGTTTTGTTATTACTAATAAACATATATTGAACCACCTTCAAGTTTAAATTCACGTGGAAAAAAATTAAGATTTTAATGTCAAGGTTTTTATAAACGTGATTTACCTGAATGAAAAGCTAGTAATTTACATTATAAACTCCGTTACGGTTTTTTCCGGAGTTAAATTTCTTAAAATTCCTTCCACAAAGAAAATATTCAAGGTATTACGTACTTTATGAATTGATATATACCTAAGGTTACCAAACGTATTGGTTTACCATATTATTACAAACTTTATTACAATAAAGTTTTGTGTTAATATTAAATCGATATGTATTTCGAATAAATAGGTTTTTATTAAGATTTATTAGGGTATAGATAAAGTTAAGAAAGCTTACAGGTTTTTACGAAAAAATTATAATATCTTTACCTCAAAATTAAAATTTTTCCAAGTCAACAAGTATGGTTTTAAATAGCAGTAAATAGCTTTTACAATATTATTAACCTTAACAGGTTTATATTAACTTTATTGATATTTGGGGTTTATCTATATATAACGATTGAATAGTTATTTTTATTAAATACAGAGAAACGTATCACTGTATATAATAAAGCCATAAAGGAATCAAGGAAAGCATTGGTACGCCGCTAAATTAACGATGCTTTCAATACTAGGAACGGACAGTTAATAAGAAATGTATTATCCTTTTCCCTGTAAAGTGAATTTTCAACTTAGCGAAAGCCAGGTAAATAGGATAGGCCGTATAATATTTTGAATATTACTAATTTAAACGTAGTAATTAAAATTGTTAATAGCTTTATTAATTTTCGGATTGCATAGATTAATTCGTATAAAATAATGTTTAAATTTAATGAAAATCCTAACATCAATAATTTTCAATATGAGCGAATAAGTTAATAAAGTCTTCCTAGACCAAGAGTTGATAAAGTAATTAAACGTTGATATCGTGAAAGCCTATTAAAAATGAGGATATATAGTTAAAATTAGCACGTTGACGGAAACTATAGTGTTGGCAGAGTGTATATAACGATGTGAGTATTTTAAAAGGAAAGATTTGAGGGAGCTTTTGCCTTCAACTTACGCGTTGGAGGTATTATTAATATATTATGTAAGTTTTTGAAGGAAAGAGATTATGTAAATGTTAACGGCCTTTTCATAGTACGGGATATTCAATTCGTAAAGTTAACGTAATTCAAAAGATAAAATATTTTTTTTTTTAGGTCAAAGATTATTTACGAAGTTGAAGATAAAATTATAAATAGGTTATTTGAAATTTGACGGTTAATTGTTGAAAGATACTGAAATGAAGACAGGGATTAAATACTCAATTAATCGTTGATAACTTAGAGGAAGAATCAAAATTTAATTGTGGTAATTATTTTCAATTTAATTTTCATCGTGGAAGATTCATTTAAATTAAATAATCAGAATATAACGCAGGCATATATGAAATTTGTCACCGTTTTTTTGCAGATCATACTATTTAAATTACTCAAAAATATAACTGACTGCTTTTAGTTTAATACTATAATATATTGTATTGAAATTTTTATGGATTGATAGAAATGAGTGTTTATTGTTCTTTGACTTATTAAATGTATTTTCAAAATAGACTGGATATAAAAAATTCAATATTCAATCTACATTTATTAATTATAAAGAATAAAAACCTCGGTATCGTAGGAATATGAATAAAGAGTATTTTTTTTTCTCGGGGATATTAAATTTATAGTGATGGAATGACGTGTTTTCGATAAGTTAGAGCTTGAAAATAGTTAGTTTATGAAATCGTTAATTATTGGTATATAATTTAACTTTAAAAAGTTACCAATCCGTATTTATAGTATTAGGATTGAAAACGGAATTTATATTAGTTTACGTTTAAAAGGGTTGATTACTAACGTGAAAATTATCAATAAAGTCGATAGAGTAAGATTATGAAAATACCTAACGTAGAGGGCCCATATAACTCATATCGTTACAATACGTTGATTGGAAGTATCATTTGACTTATCTATTACGATATAAGTATGAAATTTATAAAATGAAGACTTTATTACGTTGAATAAGAGGATTAAGAAGTAATTGTTTTATTTAAAAAGAGAAATTAATATGGTTTTCATGAATATAACGAAGATGAAGTTAATAATTTTTACGAATGGTATTGGTAGAGCTTTAGACGTTGCAAAGTTGTCGATTCGATTGGTCGAAGTAACAGTAGTATTAAGTGGTCAAGTGGTAGATATATTGGTTTAGGCCTAGCTGACCGCTAGACGGAATGTATAGTAATTTATATAGCTAATTACTTGGCCCATGCCCTAGTGCGAAGTGGGCGTATACCATACATGACTTATAGCCAATATAGTAGGCTCACAAATAATATACTTGACTTGCTATTAGTATAGTTAACTTTCTTATAAGTAAAGTTAACCTACTACACTATAGTTACTATTATTTCAATACTGGCGGCTTTTCATTTTTTATGCGTAAATTAGTATAGTCAACCAAAATTTTCCGGTTACAGTTAAATTGCCCCTTTGTTAATTGGCCAGACTGTAGATATTACTATATACCCTTATAGCTAGTATATATAAGCCACGTAGAAGTGCACTGCATTGCAAGGTGCACTCTTGCAGAGTATACGATAACGTGTCATGCTGCAGGCTGCACTCTTGCAAAACGCAAAGTGAATCATGCGTAGAGCGGTCTAAAAGGGGTATTCCAGAGCGTATGGCAAAAGAGACACTGCCCGGATAAGAGGTTTACAACCTCGTATCCGTGGCGTGCACTCTCTGGAATGATTTTTTCGAATCGATCTATTTATCGTTTACTAAAAATACCAATCTAACAATTACTCTGTTACTTTTTTAATTCGCGTAAATTAGGCGGAAACATTACCTATACGAATGAGTAGCCGACTCGTTCAACTATAAATAGCTTAAGAAATAAAAGACAAATATAAGTTAAATACTTATAACAAGATATAATAACAATTTTATTTATTTGTGCTTAAAAGTTTCGTTTTCCCAAAAAATATTTAGAATATGTATAAAAACTATAAAAGATAAGTAAATTCAAAATGAGCAACTTAGTACAATATTATTAAACCTTATTTGGCGTTTTGTTTACTAAAATCCCCGTTATACTTCCATTAACCCTTATTTGGCGTTTTAACGTACCCATGCATTTCTTGGAAAAGCGTCCTATCACGTACCAGGACACGTAAAACAAAACCACTAAGTTTCGAAACCCTTCGTTAAAACCCGTCCGATGGAAATTCGACATTCAAACCATTTACGAAATATAGGAGCGGTTACAAACATAGTATCTAAACTGTTTACGAAACTTAAGATCGGCTATAAGCGGAACAACTAAATCGCTCGTTTTAATAAAAACGGCTACGATACGATAATCCGAACCGCTTACCAAATACGAACCAAAACCCATACACCAGACTATATAATACACATTTTTACACCTACATTTTGCTATTTTTTATGTTTATTCTATTATTCTTCTCATGTTCGCCTTACATATTCTAAATTTAATATCTACCAAGTTTTACTTTATCCTAACCGCTGAACTAATAAAGCGTTACTAAACCATTACAAAATGAATTGGAAATACCTAATTAGGTTGTAATTACGTTCTATCGATATAGTATTAAAATTCATTTATGTTGACGAATGTTAAAAAACTTTTTCCCTTAGCATTTACGTATTTTCATGCTTTTAAACGTATCTTACTCCTAGCTACGGTACTAAACCACCAATTTACGCCGTTCTAATATACTAGATATATATAGGGATAACTATCCCCAACCGCCCCAAAACACTAACAACTATAACCCCAACATTAATAATACTAGAGGAAGCTAACACTTACTTCGACCTTTTGGTCGAATATATAGAAATTGAAAAAGATATAATATATGAAATAGACCTAGATCTTTAGGACAATATTATCGATATACTAGTTTAGGAACTAAACTTACATACGGCAAATACGTATATATTAACCGTGATTTTCCGCTATAAGGAGGAGAAAACCCAAAGATCTAATATACTCGATACTTTCCATAAAAGATTTTTGAATTGGCTGTTAGACATTCAACAAATATTAAACCTTTTTATTACCATAACTTTACGAATTTAATTGCGAAGTAAAAGTATTAATACCTTAGGAGGCGGGAATGGCCGCCTTGTAAAGGCCCTATTCCAAATAACACGGTGTAACGATTCGCCAACCAAAAAAGATAAAGATGTATACGAAAAGAAATTTATAAAAGGATATTACCTAACAAAACATAATAAACATATAGTAAAGGATATAAGGACAAAACAACGAAATATACGAATGAAAAACTTAAAACAACCTAGTAATATACCCGTACTCCAAATTGAAAATACAGATTTCAAGAAGAAAAAAACGGCTACAATTATTATTAACCACACCAGTATAATATACATCTATACTAGTATATATAATAAAGTAAAATTAAATACCAAATCATTCCCTAAATACGGCTAATAACTCGTTTGGCTATAACGGGAACGGCTGAAACATTAAGAATGATCCGCTTCAAAAAATGATAAAGGGTATAAAACGTTAATATATACCTTACGAACTAATACCAACTAACTACGAACCTTACCATAACCTTCCACTATACCGCTTTCCCACTAATAAGAACTACCTTATAAGGCTTATTAACTTTGCCAGATTATAGGATAAAGACGAGAATTATAACGGTAAATCATACGCTATATTCGATGACAAAATACGTGCTATGCTAAAGATATAAAAAAGACGAAATATTAAACTATCCCAACTTTATGTTATTTTATGCGGTATATTATTGAGGTCAACTAAAAATTAAAATATATGTCACTTGATGTTAGTCAATATGTTTACAAAATATTACAACCGACTAGAATCTTACTTCGATATGAAAATTAATTACGAACTTTACGATAAGGATGAAATCGATATAACCTGTAAATCCGTAAAAACCTAATGTAAAAACGACGATAAAAACGCATAAAAAGTTTTTACCGCTTCATTATATATGTTTCTAAAGTCTTAAGTAACCCTTACATAATAATATAAAAGTAATAAGCTATTAATCCAAATAATAATAAAAGAATATCGCGGAAACACGGATTTCAATCTTATACTTTTTAAGTTTAAAAAGGATTCAAAGTCTTTTTTTATAAGTTTTAATATATTGTTTAAAACCATTATACGCCAATAAGTGGGTTTCTAAGCAGCACTTATAACCGATAAAACCAAAGGCGAAATTCAAATTACTAAAACAGACCTCATCAAAACCATTTACCATATTTTGGATCTAAGATTTCAAGTATACCTAAAGTAAAATGAACGCTCAAAGTACAGGTATTAAGTAAGGATCCCTAACAAAAAAAGGCAGGGACGATCGTTCGAGAATTGGTGAAACGTACCATAGCTATAGTAATACTTACGAAAAGGCATACGAAAGCCCTTGAATTTGAAAAAACGCTATATCGTATACGACAAAATCGGTTACTAATTTACTAACCACCTTGTTTACGAGTAAATTCGCACTAAACGACAGCTTTAAACCAATTTTATATTTAAGGACCGGGTAAAAGCTAATTTCACAGTATATATAGTCGAAAACAAAGATGTAAATATTTACATTAACGTTTACCCCTACGAATCTACTTTCTGAGAAAAAGACTTCCACGGTAATAATATTTAGTTAACAGTCCAAAACGACGAAATCGTTCAACGTATTTTTTTGGGCCTACAAAACGCACTTTTCATGCATATTGTAGGCCTAGACTGCATAAACCGAGTATTTAACGCCTACATAGCGTTATAATTTACGTTTTCAAACAGATACGATAACCGGTTTCTGGATATTATATCTAATACTAATGTAGCGAAAACTTTAACAGTTGAAAAACGATAATTCGACGCTTTTATGAAGAATTTCCCGAGGTTTTAGTTAAACCAAATAAAGAACACTGAAAGGTCTTATTTAGTAAAGGCGAAACGTCGTCATTTGAAACGGTCATTATAAATACACGATTCGAATCGGTTAAAATTTACGTAATAAACTTGTAAATACTATTTTTTCTTTTAATAGCTAATATATACGAACTCGAAATTATAGTCCGAAATACGACTAATTAGTTTATCCGTGCCTCGAATAACGTATTCGTATCGTTTCGACATAAGTTTGACCACTTATGGTTTTTTCACAAAGCACATATAATTAAGGCTATTTACTTAACGTAACCGGAATTACGGATACTATGCCGAAGATTTGGATACCCGATTATAAAACGCCTTTTAAGACTATTTTACGTTATAGATTATATAGATATTAAAAAAGTAGTAAAAGCTATTAAAATTTTTGTTATAAGTATTGTTTATACTTATAAGCCCTATAACGATTCAAGTTCCGGTTTTAAAATAATGTAGACTTTAATTACGAGATAATTATTAATATTATATATTTAGATAACTAATTGGTACTTTACGCTATTAACGCGGTAATATTATTTTAGGCCGTTCAATTTATACGAAGCTTTTCTGTTATAAACTGCTAGGACATTTTAGTTAATCGTTAGTTTAACGTTGACCTAAGGCCTTTAAATTAGATTATATACAACGTTAATATGGCCTTTAACTTTACGAAATAACGTATTAAAACTCGAATAGCCAACAACAAATGTAAGTAAATTTTAGTAAAAACCTCACAGGGTATTAAAAATGTAAGCGATATTATAAACCATTTTAAAAAACGTATACAAGACTATTAAAGAATTAAAAGTATTAGTTTTAAAGAATTTATCTTTCATAATAACGGTTAACTTCGTTAATAATACTTTCGGTTTAAGTAGGCTTATCCTTACACTCTTTATTTTGAATTTTTACCTAAAACTCTATATAAAATTTGTATCATTATCAATTACGGTATAAATGTGAAATATTATAACAAAGCCTATAATAGTATTACTTTCCTTACGGGTTAAGAACGATGTATTAAAAACATTGGCTATAAGCAATAGCCTATGCGAAACTGGAGTTTTGAATTTATTATTGCAATTTGAGGTTTTGGTTTGAAAAATCAAGGACAGATAGATAAGCTTTAAGAAAATCAATAGATTTAGAGGTTATAATGTATTCGTTAATTCTCTATATGGTACGAGTTCATTTCGTTAAATAATGGTACGAAATTTCAAAAAAAAAAAAAAAAAAGGATAAAAGCGGCCAAACATCGTATTCCAAATAAAACTACTGACAAAATACCCCTTGAAACTACGAGTCCGAAATCGCTTTTAGCTTTTGATCACCCTTCAAATTACACTTTCAACCCGTTTTCACTAGACGAAAGCAGTCTGTTTGTACCAACCTTATCAATATTTTGTCGTCAAAACCGCTTTTTTAACTCTAAAATAAAAATAAACACCCCAATTCCTTTACTGTAAGCTTCTTTACTACTTAAAAAGAGATAACAAACCACGAGATTAGCCTAAAACTCCATTACAAAGGTATTATTATTACTTTAGGCACCCCGTTGAAACAAATCACATAAATAGAAATTTCTATTTAAATTAACTAAAGCGTATTTCACGTTAAACGATTCGACTTAATGATGTACGGCGCTTATATAATTTTCCTTACTTACTTCTTTTACTAAATTAAATATAAAACCAAAAACATTTACAAAAAGACCCGCCTAATTGTCTTAAGGTCATAATAACGACAGTAAAAAGAATATTATAATCCAGTTGCCTACTTTACAACGGGTTCGTTACCGTTGAAATTTTACGTTCGTAGATTCCCTCAACATATTATATAGCTTATATGTATAATTCCGTAATATAACGTAAATATACATTTAATTTAAAAAACGGTCCAAACAATGTATTTACACCGATATATCTTTATATTTTAGAAAATAACACTTCCCTAAAGAGATTTTACGTATTATAAAATCACTTCATAGTCTGTATAAAGTTTGTATTCAATTTTATGACATTTATTAAAAATACTGTAAAAAATGGCTCGAATTAATTAGCTTAACTTTTGAACCGTATCTATTAATGTAAATAGCCTATTTTAAAGGCTTTATATTAATAGTTATATAGACAGAAGCCATATCAACGTTGTATAACGCTTCGTTTTCCGTATTTAAAGAAAAGAAAACTTTTGGAACCTGGCTTAAACGCGAAATTTAAGACTAACCTAATAAGGTACCATATAATTAACTTTAATAACGTTACTATTACTTTCAAAAACGGCTTTTGAGATATTACGTAAAAAGAGTAATTGGATAAAGTTATTTTTATCGTTTTGAATAACGTAAATCGAGCCGATAAATACAAATGCTAATATATACGAGGCGTTTAGATTACCTTAATAGTTTAATTTAAATCGGTATTTAAATTTTTGGTCGCCGCGTAGTACCAAACCGTTTCGTCGGATAATGTATATAAAGCGTTTAACATGAACCTTTTATGGTGAATACATAATTTAAAACGCAGTTTACAATTTTTGTCGTTAGATATATATACTTCAAAACTATTCGTTTTTACTAACGGTTTCTTCGCTCATAATAACGATTATAATTTGAAAATAAGCTTCGTTTTAGTTTTTGGAAACGGAATACCGGACTTAAACGGCTTTATGTTTCGTAGAAATATCATTTATTAAAACTTTACGAAATATAGGTGGATTAAGAGAAGCGTTTTAACCTTGGAAATTTATAGTACAGTTCAAGATTTCGATTCGGATATTACCATAATAATAACAATCCGGATAATTATTTCTAACCTTGGTTTACACTCTATCCCTTTTATTATGTACATTGAATTTTTCTTGTTTTATAAATATTTGGTCAAAGTGAGTATTACAGATGAAAAAAGTGTAATAATCGATATTATAACTTTACGCGAGTTATATAAGCGCCTAGAAACAGAGGAAACGAGGTGAATCGATAGAAAATCTAACTTAAAGAACGTATTAATTAAGGCTACCCCAAATAGGGTATTAAAATACTAATATCGATAAGTATACTATTTGTCAAAGTAATTGAAAGGGTTTTGCGACCCTAATAAGCTATTACACTACTTTTACAGATTCAAAGCGGTTTAAAATTAACTATTCGCTCTCCTTATAGATTTATACTACGGTGTATAACTTATATTTATACCGACCCTATTAATTTGCCTTTATTGAACTTTATCATTTAGCATTATCATTAATATATTTTTATATTTCGTTATCTACCTTTCGGGTTAATTATATATTTTATTATTTACGCTACTTAATGCGGATTGACGACTTCATACCGCTTTAAATATATTATTACCTTTCAATTTACGTACTTCGGCTTTTTGAAGTATTTCACCATTTGCTCTTTTTTGTTTATAAACGAAATTCTGTATCGTTTTTAGCGTATTGTTACTTTTGATTTTTATAATTTAATAATGTTTTTTATTTTACATTCATTACTTATGTTACAATAATTTGTGAGGAAAGTAATAATATTACTGTATAGAGTGTTACATTATAGCCGGGTATGCTGGCCCAGCCATAAGGGGTAGTTATTCATTTCTAAAAAAGAGAGAAAAGGTGATGTCGTTACGTCTTTACCGTCTTTTCCGTAGCCTTTCCTCTTTGTATTAGCGTCAGCATTATTACCATTATCGATTTTATCGGCGTTATCAAAGATGTATCCCTACGCTTTAGGTCATATACTCTTATACAAAGGCGTAAGGAGGTCTTTACCCTTTTGATGGCGACGTGAGATAACGTCGTTAAATTCGCTTACGTAATATATACGTAAGCTCCGTTTCTAGGCGGTAATAACGGCCTTTGACTTTTTAATCCGCCGGTTATCGTTTATTATTAATTAGCATCGGCTTATTTTGGTTATTCGCGAACGCGGTTGTTTTTTTAAAGCGCTCTTGAAATTACTTTTTTCATAAAATGAATTTTTAGAGATCCGTTGAAACTTACTATAAAGCCGGCGGGCGCGTAATACGGCTTCGGCTAACAGCCCTAAGATCAACAAAATGGGGGCTTATTTGTTATTTGTTTGTTTGCCATAGTAACAACGGGTTAAACGATCCCCATTTTCATGGTAATCGTTAACGGACTTACCCGCGGCCGCGGACGCAATATACTACATATAGGGTGTTTGTATTAGCAGCCTGAGATTACG
The DNA here is from genome assembly GCA_038502455.1 of Anisogramma anomala. NCBI lineage: Eukaryota > Fungi > Ascomycota > Sordariomycetes > Diaporthales > Gnomoniaceae > Anisogramma > Anisogramma anomala. Next base: position 10,003,994 of record JASMMZ010000007.1, on the reverse strand, counting down.
GACCCGGGTACGCCATTTTAACGCTTTACGCATTAAAAAGGTTTCGCGGTGTATTTTAACGATACGTAGTTTAAAGCGACAGAGTAGGTTCATTTCGTATTCCTTATCTGTAGTAATATTAAAAGAAAATAAACGGGTGGATTAAAGAAGTATAAACCGCGAAAAAGCTTCGTAAAGTTACGTTTACAGCGTTGGGGCGCTCCGCGGATAAAATAGTCTTTATCCACGGGGAAAATGTAAGGTTTATAACCTTAGAAGCCTTTCGCTCTTCCATTTAGGAGTTTAAGGGGAAGGGGTGAGGAGAAAGGGAAAAGAGGGGGTAGAGGAAACGGCGGGGGAGGGCGAAGCTAGAAAGGAAGCGGTAGTGGCGAGGCTTAACAGGGCCGAAGGGGAGGCGGTAGTGGCGGTACATAGCGATGCGGGGGCGGAGGCGGTTATAAATAAAATTATGCCTCATAAGGGCAGGCTATTGGCGATAGTGGTGGTAGAAACTATGATGGCGGCGGCGCTCCCGCACCAAATAATACCTGATGGACCTGTTTTTACGCGGTATTTATTTTAAGGTAAAGCTAATATATAGATATCTGTCCAGTAACCTATCCATTAATACGGTTTAAATGAATTAATTGGAATGAATGTTAAATTAGGTTCAAATAGGAACTTATATCAGTTTTGGGTACGCGCCTTTAAAGGGGAAAAGAAAAGAAGTTTTGTCTAAACCGATAGCGATAAATCTTTTATATTAACCTTAAACACGTAACAGCGTCATCACCTTTAAAGTAATCACGTAATGACACCCCTGTCAGAAATAACAAATGACGTTATTAATAATTATATCGCTACAAATTAATTATATCAACCAGGCCCTTATTACAATTACTATCGCGGCTCGAAATTACTAATTTGAACCTTTACTATTAGTACTGTAACCATACTGTTATGATAGGGTTACGTATACGGAATTATTATACTTACACTATTGCTATTAGGCTATAGATACTGAATATATAAGGAAGGAAAAATAATGCCTGTGTGGATATTTGTAGATATTATTATATACCTTCATAGATAGTATATTTAGGTGGCAGTATATTACGCTGTGAGGTATAATCCTGTAGCATGCACAATAACATGTCATGTTATAGGCTGTACTCTTGCATAGTATATGATAACGTGACATGCTGCAGATTACATTCTCATGCGTGGAGTGGTCTAGAAGAAGGTATTTCAGAGTGGTACGCTCTAGGCGAGGGCTTATAACCCCTCATCTGTGTCGTACACCTCTGAATACTTCTTCTTGATAGAAATATCTTAATTTATACTACAATAACCATCTTACTTTATACTACAATAACAATTATCTTGATTACTCTTTAAAGATCTTATGTTCTCGTGAATATTATAGGCTTGAGACCTTACCTGTAATATTACTATATACCCTTATAGCTAATATCTATAGACTAAACGGCAGTTTACTATATTGTAAGGTGCACTTTGTAAAGTATTCGATAACGTGTTACGCTGCAGGCTACACTATTGTAAAACGTAAAGTGAATTATACGTAGAATGGTATGGAAGGGGTATTCTAGAGCGTATGGCAAAAGGGCCACTGCTCGGATAAAAGGTTTATAACCTCTCATCCGTGGCATACACTCTTTGGAATGCTTATTTTGAATCGATCCATCTATTTTTTACTACAAATACCAATCTAAAGATCACTCTTCTACTCTTTTACTTCACATGAATTATATAGAGACTTTACCGACACAGAACTTTGTCAATTCCAGTTGACTTCCACCCCCTAGTTGACCTCATTTACACTTTATTTACCCCAGCTTATCTTTAATTACCATATAGCTCCAATTTCCAACTTTATTGGTTTCCATTCAAAGTGCTTCATTTACAGGCTTGTATAAACTTCCAATTTAACCGTATTAATCAAAGAGAATGTTATCGTTAGTTTTCTGACAGTTTATCAGTTTAACAACGTATGATTGTCCGTTTGCACGTAATTGAATTGTTAGGTGGCGTATTAATGTAACCCTCGATGTGTATGGTTTGCCTATTGCTGTTCATAAACCTTTTAAGAGCCTTGTTGGGTAATACCTTTGTTATAGCGTTAGCAAAGTTGTCTTTCCCATTGATTTATCGGAACTCATCGATTTCCCTAGCTCCTTAGGCTTCGCGGAGTGTTATTACGGCGATTATTAGGCGCTTTTCACTAGTGGTTCCGAGTTTTAAAAGGCATTCGAATATAATTTTTCGAGTCGATACAAATTACCACTGGGATAAAATGAATCTTTAGCTGCCTGATGATAACATCAGGGGTTTTCTCTAGTATTATACCTATATTAAATCCATCCATTATACCGTAGACTTTTAAAGATAGCACGCTTCTTATAATCCTCTTACATTTAACAATCGTTTAATTAATGAAGTTGCCGATGATTTTCAATCGATTTTTCCGCCTATCTTTCTTAACGAACGTTATTAGGAAGCCGATTTAAGAAGACAAGTCGGTGTTATTTTTAAGGGGCCCATTTGTAAAAAATATTAACTTAGCTCTCGACAGGTTAATCGAAACTATATTAATCCCTTAGTCCATATTTTGCATTTATTTCCCAAGCCTTTTATTTAGCTGGTTAAAGTCTTAACTTATTAGATTTTATGTTTATACTGTGGAAGATAGATCGTAAAATACTTTCGGTTGGTATAAGGTGATAATAAAGCTGTTACAAGAATATTATTTTTCGTACCGTCAAGTTTTAACCACGTTCATCTTGTCGAATATACTTTAAATAACGCCTTAACCCTTTTATAGAAAACTTAAGCTGGTATAAATAGTAAATATACAAATTAACGATCTGTTAAATTTAAGTTAATTCTTCTCCATTCACATCATTATCGACTTGTAATTTTAAAACTTAAAGTCTCTAATCGCTTGCTATTTCGATGCCATATAGCTAGCCGTTCCAACGAATAAGTTATCGTTAGTTTATATACCCATTTTACCGAAGTCCTTATTTTACGTTACTAGTAGATACGAGTTGTATATTAAAGAGTTTATACCTAATTGTAACCTAAAGTGCAACTAATAAGTCGGTAACTAATAGACGTTGGTTGAAATTGATCCTTACAATAACATAATATATTGTATTACCGTTCCTGGAAGGTAGGTGATACGAAATTTCTATTACAATTTTAATATTACGATATGGTGTAAATCTGTCACTAAATACGTATATACTTTTATTATATTTCGGTTATTAGATGTAAACCTACATTTCATTTCGTTTAGTAAATTTGTTGATAAAACGACAACTAAAAGTTAAGTAATTTACTAAATCGTTGTCGATTGCATAAAAATTTCATTTTTACCTTTATTGCCGTATATTCAAGCGATTAGGCGTGAATTTTCGTACGACCGCTCCGTGGGTTTGCTTTTCACCTTATATATAATTCTCGACCTAAAAATTGTGATATTTAGGTTTCAAAGGTTAAAATCGGTCTTATATTTGAATTATATCATATTTAGAATTGAAAGACCCTTAATATCGACCTTGTTATTGTTTATAGTGTTTGACGAAGGTTTTCATAACACCTTACACCCGGAGCTTTAATGGCAATTTTTTTTTAATTACACAAATAATATTATAGATACGAATTAGAGTGTATTCCTCCTTTTTAATATTTCTTTTTTTGAAGGTCGTCCACATCGGAAGCGTTTCATTGTTTTATCGATAACGGGTGGAGGAGGATTACGTTAGCTCAGTCGTTTGGTTTAAAGGTTCTTATCGTTAGTCTCCCTGATATCAGGCTTAACTTAAGTGGTGCGAAACATTACGAGGCTGTTAGCAGTTTTAACAACTACTTTAGAATTAGCGATGCTTAAGGTTTTATATAGGCCCTTTTATTTGCCTAGATACCATTACACAAGAATTTTATTTCACAACAGCAGAGTAAATATGTCAATTATCGTAGGGAAGTTTCTGATATCAAGGGAATCATTGACTTAGCGCCATACTATTTCCCTCCATAGTTTTTTTAATGCCTTTACGTAGGTTATAGCTCTTTTTGGGGTACTTGTCAATAGCGGAGATTTACTCGTTAGGTTTGGGTATGCTCCAAAGATCAAAAGCGTTAGCATTAAGCCATTAGGGGCCACAATGTTATGTAGGCTTTTTACCGCCTTTTGAAGGCGTATTTTTCAATTCGTAAAACTTTCAATCTCTAACGTAAGGATATTATACGTGAGGAGTAATGCATATACCCTTTCGATCTTTCCAATACTTTCTATAATCAAATTGTTATTGCTAAACCACGGATACCAATTACATTATAAATCCCACTATTATGACAAAATAACCAATACTAGTTATATTAGGGAATTAAATTATTACCTGTATAAATATTACTATATATCTTCATAGGTAGTAAGCAGATACGTTACAGATTGCACCTTTACAAAGTATATGGTAACGTGTCACTTTGCAAGGTATATTCCTGTAAAGTGCATAATAACGTGTCATGTTATAGTATACACTTTTACACATTGTATTAATACGTAGCGCGGCCTAAATGGGAGATTAGCAAATTGTATGGTAAATTGCCACTACCTGGGTGATAGGTTATAACCTCTTACTTGTGGCGTGCACTCTTCGAATGCTTCTTATACCTTTCGATATTTTATCTTTACTTCTTCAATACCAATTTTAATGCTTATTCTTCTGCTATGTTAACGTATTAGAGACTTTACCGACAGTTCAAGTCGTATTTTTAACTTAGATTATATTAAGTTATTCGATACTTTGACTTTAATCATGATATTCGTAAGTGAATGATTCATCAAAAATATATTTAAATAGGTTATCTCAATCCCCTATCAATTTTCGAACGACTTTAAAGCAAATTTTGAGTTTTTTTTATAATCCACCTCATTTTGAAGCGAATTATCAACTTACGTTATATTATAACTGTTACAAATTGTTTCAATCAATACGTTCCTTTCAAATTAATGGAAATTATAAACTTTATAACTTATATGAAATAGTTTTGAAATTATCATTAGGAAGTTTACGGGTTCCTTCACATTATTGCGAATAATCGAGGTTAAAATTGAATTGATGTGTTTTTGAAACCCCTTAACAACTTGATAATTGTAAAGTAATAGCTGAAAATCGTATTCTACCTCAAAACGGATTGTATGAACTAATATACTCAAAAGAAAATTTTAACGTATTTATGGTTTTATTTTTATTTTTATCTAATTCGACTAAATCCGCTTATTACCCGGATATTAATCAGCATCATACGATGAAAATTTTGCTAAATCTATAATAATCTATTTTATAATATATAACTATTACATAGATTTTATACAACCCATTCAATATTTACTTCTTATCATTGAAAAACCTTATATAGAAACTAAAAACTTTATCTAACATATTTATAATATTACGGAGTTTGTATAAACCATAAGAATAGCTACGTAATAACGCATATAAAAAGTTTCTAGTAAATACCATTTTTTAAAAAACGATTATAGTTCGGAAATAAAGTTTAACTTCTGTTTAAAAACCATGAACTGGACCAATTTTCCAAAAAAAAACTCTATGACAAATACTTTATTATATATATTATTAGTTCTTACGTCGTTAAATTTGACATCTCAGATTGAAAAAACCCGGTCCTACGTTAACCAACTCCTCTAAATTCCTTTCTAACCACTTTCAAACTAATTTATTAGCGATAATAAACTACCTTACGTCGATATTGATCACAACAATAACGCAACCAAACCTAAATACCACGTTAAAATATCTTATGAACTTATATGGAACGTTAAATAAAGGAACCCGCATCGAAAACTCCCTAAAACGATAGGTTTAAATCAAATCAATAAATTAGGTTTACCTAACTTGAAAGTTGTTTTCGAAATTCTTAAATATCGTAATCCTTAATACTTTCAAATCTCATTACAATTCAACCGAAAATGATGACGAATCCCGTCACTCGGATCGTAAACAGGCTTAATTCAAACTTTTACTAATTACTATACCACTCCAAAAAATAACTTCTTTACGAATACCAAACGTAACAAATAAACTTCCATTCATATTACAATTAAATCCACTCTATCATATCCTCATATTCTCCGATACCGTTATTTGAATTGAATTACAAAACTTTCTTAATAAATAACTCCTCCCCTATACTCATTAATTTACCTAACTTGTTGTTGATCATTTAATAACGTTAACCAACCTTTTCATCATATCAAATGAAACTCTTTACCCATTAGTTAAATATAACATATACGCTCAATACCAAAACGCTTTTATTTACTTCAATCTTACATTCCTTATTAAAAAGCTACATGGAGTAACAACGCCCTAAACAAACAGGTGCAAATGATATAAAACCGTTGTCACCGTATAAATCAGTTTACATTACGTAACGCGTCAAAATTTTATATCCTTCTTTATCACAATCTCCTAAACTTATATACGATTTAACCGCTTATAAGCACTAACGAAGCAACTAAAAAACTAAGCAATTTGCTTTGGTACTAAATAACAAATACAAAATAATCAATTAACAACTTTTCCATACCCTTATTCGTATCGGTATCAAAGTAAAAAAGATCATATATATAACCAGAATTACAGCCTATAACACTAACGATATAAAAACAATATCTCGCCTCAATATTTAATTACTCGTAAACAAATTTCTAACCACTACTAATAACTTACGTTTACTTTTAATCTCTTAACAAAACTTCCCCAAATCATACGTTATATAATAAACACACTCGAAACACATCTATTGAAGTATCCTATAAAATTATGAATTGATAAACCTTACAAAGAAACCTACCTGCTCATTAATACCGGATAAATAACTCCAAAATAATAAAACTTACATTGCGAATAGCTTTATCGCCTTGCGCAACCAAACTGGTATTTATTATTGTAATTCGGGGGGGTGGAGGTGGTTCATCCGGTAGATTAAAAGGTTGACGCCAATAAACATAAAAAATGGTACTATATAAGGTAAAAGGATATAACACTATATTGAAAAGAATGAAGTTATTAATTAAAATAAAGTTCATATATTTCAGATACTACGGGGACTATTTATAAGAAAAGTGAAAAAGAATTACCACCGACACCTTTCACAACATATCAAAATGATCTACGGCAAAAGTTTTCCACACACTATCATAATGTTCCACACCGCTTATAAGTAAATATCACGCCTCCTCTAACTAAAAAGGGAGGCGAGGAACGCCTTCCAAAACAATCTACAATAGAAAAGTACCTTCTAAACATCTCTATAACACTTTACGCCGCTCGTAAACAAATAACCCGCGGCTATCATTATGCCAACACCTTTTACCACCTTTTACAAGGTACTAAAATGCTCCACGAGCTGTAAACACCTTATACAACTACAAAAAAAAAACCCCTCCCCACCTAGTAGGCTAGGAGTAATATTGCAGGCTGGTACTTGGACTAGTAATCGCTAAGGATCTAACCCTAACGGTTGTTATGCTCCTACGACGCTCCCGAACCACTTATAAACGTACCCTCGCCATATAATCAGTCACGTAGCTGAGGTACTCATTTTCACTAGCACCATAGCAGTTCTTTAGCAGAGGTCTCTTCCTCTCTTCTTCATCGAGTTTTATAGACAGTATCTAACCGCCTTAAACGATAGGCTTGACCTAGTTCTTTCACAGATATAAGTATAAAAGTTGAAAAAAATATCGTTAAGTTGATAGTTTATCTCGTATGCTCAAGAACTATTACATGCTTGAAATAAGAAAAAGGAAAAGTGTATTAATTTTTATTAATTATTTCCTAGTATTTTAGGTGATGATTCAATTTTACAACATTCTTTTTATAATCCTTAGATTTTCAGACAATCGTTTATTATTATACCTATGTATCTTTCAGTTTCCATACCAGATTTCAGTCAGCACATTAAAAAACGCATAGAGGTGTTTCATTATATTAGTAGGGATAACAGTATGCTTGTATTATATCACAGACTAAGAAGGTAGGTACAGCTACATATTAATATAGTATTTGTAGGATTTCCCAGCTTATCAGGTATATTGGGATACCTAGAATGGTACCTTACAAACAGAGGCTGTATGCCTGCTTGTAAAGACACATGCCCATCTTTTTTCATGTTAAGTACATCTTCACTGAAATGGTAAATTACAAAACATTCATATGTATTTTAGGTAAAAACAACAGCTTAGCCATTGGAACTCAAAATTTAACATTGTAATTGTCAAATCAAAGGGAGATTAAATCACTGGAAGGCTTTGGAAGTACAACGATTCGCGATATGTACAAGGGTCGATGGCGAGAGTTCGTATTAGGTCTATGTAAGAGCTATTATTTACCCGACAGTCGCCTGGGCCGCCAGATAGGGCCACATTGTCCCTGATCGCCACTTCCTGCACACAAGATGACAACACTTGCCATCAGCTTCACCAGACACACACCTCACAGCAAAAGGGAGGAAGTCACGTATCAACATTGGCCGCATACAGCTTCACTAGAATGTTATCAAGTATTTCCAATAAATTGTACACTCAATCTCACAACAACACAAAATCATAACCCAAGTTTCACACAACTGCACCTCAACATTTTACACTCAACGCACGAAATTCAACAAAGGGATTTTCAACCATGCGAATCTCTACTGCCATCACCACTACTTTTGCAGTCTTCATCTCCATTCTAGCCAGCGCAGCCATTGCCAACCCCAACCATCCCGACCATAACAGCATGAGGCCCGCCAGCTTCGTCATCAATGTCGATATTGCCGACATGAACATCATCTCTGGCATAGGCCCTGTCGACCCAACCAACTCCACTGCCATGTTGGCCTTCCTTGAGCAGTACAGCGAAGGCACCTATGGTGTCACCTGGACTATTGACCATACAGCTGTTACCAATGGCATCGCTCATGAGGATGTCTCGCCTAAGTGTTTGAAGGATTGCCTGTTTGTCCTCTGGTGGGGCCCTCTGGTCTATGCTGTGTAAGTTTTTCCCCAATCTTCATGGCGCCTTATTGCATTCTTTCACTTCAAAGTTGGTTATTTATTGGCAACATAATAATTGTTTCAGGGCTGGGGCTGACATGATTCCAGCTGCTTGGCAAGGTGTCCTTCCTAGGTCTTTGGTGGAAATTCGAGTTTTCACAGCTTTGCTTTACAAAACAATTCATTCCATGCTATCCCAGATTTCCAAGGCAAAGGAGGAAAACACGCTGATTGCTATGGCACATACTGCAAGAATTACTGGGAATCGAGTGGCTGGAGGAGCTTGGCAAGATGAGGACTTGGTTGTGGGAACACTTCGAAGGCATTGCATATTCTCCAGAATTATTTGCGAGTAGCCTTTAGAGTATAGGAGATAACATAAATAACGAAAAGCAAGTGAAAGAATACGGAACCAGCTGGTGAATTGTTTATACGGTAACTTTCTTAACTATGTAATCGAGTGTTGTATGCAAACCCTGCAGAAAAAGTATACTGTTGGATGCAACGTGGGTGCAACAGTTGTATCAACATCCTTCCCGGCATATTCACGGGCAGCCCCCACATTTGTTAGTGCTGCCACCAGACTTGTATACGATCTCTTAACATCGCCGAAAAACTTTGTAAATGGCTCCTGCCGTAGCAAATGCTAAAGGGGCCGAATCGACACTAGGCGCCCTTAGCACGCCTACAAAAGAAACCCGGTCTTTGCAAAAGCGCCAAAAACCTTAGCAAAAGTGTTAGGCAACTAATTTGCCCCCCATAAAAAAGATATAACTATGTATTAATTGTAACGCGTTAATGTCGAAACCCTTTATAAAACCCGTAACACGCAAAAATACAACTTAAAAATTCGTAAATACGTATATTAGGCTAATAAATAAGCTATTACCGCTTTTATTATTCGTTTCAACAAGCTTAGTTATACTAAATATTGTATTTTAACATTACGTATTATAGCGTATACAATCGATAACATAGCAAATGAAAGCTTAGGCCTTGAAATAAAAGGGTTTCCTTTAATGTAAAACGAATAAACCTATAAAACCTTATATGTACCCTTTTTACAGCGTTCAATTACATTATTATACTAACCTCTTTTATTAATGTACTGTTGAAGGTACTACATAAGAAGATATTGTGTAGACTTGAAGATTCAAGTATTCTAGAATATATATAAAGAACTTGATATATGATCAAGTGTATCTTCATAGAGATCTCGATCAAAGGTCGAGATTCCATACTAGTTAATACTAGTATATACTAGTAAATACTGGCCCATGTAGCATCTCCGTGGTGGTCCTCTATACTAGTCAATACTAGTTCTGGTGAAGATATCTACAACTCCAGTGAATTCCTCATCCTTTGGTATTAAGAGGTTTAGTACTTAAAGTTTGTACCAAGTACTAACTGGCCCTATTAGCCCTATTGCTAAGTTGTATGTTATATAACTATACTCATTGTATATTTTAACACATCTCCTTAAGAGGTATTATATATTTAAAAAGAAGAATAAAAAACAGAAGTAAAAAACAAAAGGAAAAAGGTAAAGTGAAGGAAGTGTAGTGCGGATATAAGAAAACATCCGAAGATATGAAAAGCAAGAAGACCTGTATAATCTGATTTAAACCGATAACCTTTTTAATATATTTTTTGTCAATATCCCAAGATTATACCAAAACCACTCCACTACTCTATACCTATAATACCACAAGGTAACTTGAAACATAGAATTTAATAAACTATTAATTTAATCTAAACCCAGATTAACTAGGCTAAGCCGTTACATTATTACTTCGTATTTTACCCTCGGTAATGGCTTTATCAACTTATCAGCTAGTTATTTATCCATAGGAACCCACTTAATTTGTATAGTACCATGCTCCATTTTATGCCTTATAAAGTGTTATTAAGGGGTATATGTTAAGTGAGTTGGTGATACTCAGGTTCCCTAGATAATTTGATAACTGCTCTATTATCATGGTATATCGTAACGATAATAGGAATACCTAGCTTTGTAAATAAGTTTTTCATCTTTGGGTGTTTTAAGTAACCCTTATTACTGCTACGATTTTAATATCTAACGAAAAAAGGAATACTTTAAGACCTCCTTTAGATACACAGTTTAACGTACTATTAACGATCTGAACAGTGTATTAATAGGTAGACTTTCCGGTAACCTTATCCCTCTTTCAGTCGGAATCGCACTAGTAGTTGATTTAAAGCCTTTGTGTATCTTTATAGTAATTTTTGCTAAATTTATAGCTTTTTTATGCGAAATTATCAATGACTCTTTACTATCTATATATAATACATAGTTTCTATATTGTTGAGTATGAAAAGGCGTATCTGATATATGAAATGTTTTTATGTAAAGGATTAAGGTAAGAACGTAAAAGTATTAATATAAAGAAGTCAATATCTGGTCTAGTTCAGCAAATTATATAGCTAAAAGCCCCTACATTAAACTGATACTTCCGAATCTGTAATATATCAGTCTAATCTCTATGTAATATGGCAGGAACAAGTGATTCAATTGTAATAGGGATGTAAGCTAGAAGTTTACTTGGTTCCTCTACCCTAAAATCTAAAACCCTTGGGATGTACGTATCTTGTACTAAAATAATCGTATATAAGTCCCTATTACTTAAGAGACGTACCCCTAGGAAGTTCTCTGCCTCTCCTAGGTCCTTATACTTAAAGTGCTTGACAATATTCATTGGAAAGATCTTCATAATATATAGGTCAAATCCTATTATTAAAAAGTTATCAACGTAAATATATATAATAAGTTGACGACGATAATTGATATATATCGCGTTATCAAAGATTGACCTTTTAAAATTAAGGGTATTAAACATTTCCCTTGGCCTTTTTAACTATTATCTTAAAGCTTATTTAAGCCTATAAAGTAAGGCGAATAGCTGAAAGACTTAGTCAACTATAGTATTAAAACCCACAATATTTTTATCTTGATATTTCAAGAAGAAGTCTCTAATAGTGTCCGGGATCTCTTTCAATACCAATTCTTCAAGTTCCCCATTCAGAAAATTCGAGTTAATATCGATTTGGTAGATATTCTATCTATAGTAAATAATAAGTGTAACGAGAACTCTCTACGTACAAGATTTTGCTATAATAACAAAGGTTTTCGTATAGTTAACATTATACATTTACTCAAACCCTTTTATTACTATCATGACCTTATACCTTTCGATTTGAGCTTTGAAATCAGTCTTAATCATTATAAGTTCTTTTGAAGTTAGAGCATAAGAGTTGGTATCTCTTTTAATAGCCTTAAAGATTCTCAAAGACAATAAGCTCTGTATTTCACTGTAAAGAGCCCTTTTCTAGTGATTAGCATCTAGGCTATCCATATATTCCTTTGTAGTTAGTTGTTTCTCTAGTTTTCCAATTGAAAATACAAACTAAACTATATATTTATTAATAATACCATCTGTTAATACACTTACCGGTATACTATTTATTATTTTTATGCAAATTAAAGAATACTCCTCTTTTGCTTGAAGTTTGAAACTACTGTTACAATATTGAAAGGGATACCAACCTTAATAATCTCAATATCATCTTCTCTTACAATAAACCTATGGAGTTTCGTCTATCAAATGAAAAGTGTTAACGATTTTTTTCGTCAAATTCTCTGGCTGATTTAGCAAATAAACCTTAAAGATATAATAGGTATTTGTAATATCTAAAACTGTCATAAAAAAGGATTGAACTTTTTTATATTAAATAAGTCTTTTAACCCTTGAATAGTTTTGAAAAATATATATGGATAATAACGTTAAAGATTGGAATAAATGCAGACTTAATGTTGGGCTTTTAACACTTATATCCCTTTACTTTATTATAAAGACTCTTATAGGACATATTATACCAAATCTTGCTTTGATTATTAACCGTTAAGTTCATTATAATAACAACTACTTAAAATAGGTAGGTCTATAAGTGATATAGCACCTTTCCGGTAATGATTTAAATACTTATATTTTTTAAAATCACTTTAGTAAAGCGTTTGAAACTACTGTTCTTTTTAAGGGCATATAACGAAAAAAACTTAGGGATGAAAGCGTAACTAATGAATACTTTCCTAACTAAATAGTTAACAAGCTCCTTACCTCTGTCGAGGATCGAATAGTCTATAATATACCTAATAGATTCAATTATTTAATTTAATACACAACAAACAGTTTTTGGTCCCTTACCAGGGAATATAATATTAATATCACAGACTTTATAGTTATACTTAACCTTTATAACAATTAAATTACAGTGCTCGCCTTTTAAGCCAGCATTCATTTCCAGAAAGCTATTATAGGTCTAGATAAACCCTTTCTTTCCTAGGGAACTATATTAGAAATTTAGTCGCTATCGAGTCCTTTTAGAAAGCCTATAAAGAGTACAAATAGGATCGAAACGCTTTATTTTCTGATTCTTTTTAAACCCGTTCAATAAGTGAAGTAATTTCTCAATCAACTTTGAACTTGTATAATTAAATCTAATATACTACAGGAAAGCATCGAAAGACTTAGTAAAAATTATCGTAATAAAGTTGCAATAAACTTGTTACGAGGCCTAAATAATAATATAATCGCTAATTATGGTAAAAGTTTTGTCCTTGATTAATAATTTAACCAACAATAGGTTTTTGACTTTAATACCTAAACTGTAACGCTTTAATTAGCTTATCGAGTTTATAATGAACTGAAGGTAATAAAAACAGTTGTAAAAATTTAGGGTATTGTAATTGTAACCTTTTTTGATATAATTGATATCTTAATTATTCCTTTACCAATAAGCTAAATAATAACACCCCCTATTCTTTATCTGGGGTAATTTTCGTCTTATATCTCGAGATATGACAACCGTTTCTCGTTGTTGAAAATATGGCAAAATAAGCTTAAATTAGCTCTAATATAGTCTCTGAAAAGTTTTATTAATTGTAAAAAAATGTCATGATGTATGTTTAAAAGGGAAAAATATTAAAATTTAACTTTAAGTTTTCATGGCTTAACATTAAAGGTAAGGCCTATATATCGGTACTACCCGTTTCTTTTAAAGCTCTTAATAAGCCGTTTCAGCGAATTAATGTAAAAAGTGGAGCCTTTACGGTTAAAAGTAAATACTTTAACGTTAAAAATGAATATTTCAACTTCTAAAGTCAATACTTTAACGTTAAAAGTGAATATTTCAACGTTAAAAGTAGAAACTTTAACGTTTAAAATAGATACATTAAAAAGGGTACATCCATGTAATACACGGCTTTCAATTGGTCAAAATCCTTCAATATAAAGTAATGTGTAAGATCATACATAATAAACCTATCAAATAGAATATGTAATTACGCAATTAATAATAGAAAAATTATAAAGTTATAATGTTACAAATGACGGAAAGTTTTCACTTTATTATTATTGACTAAAATAACGTTCGTTTTTTCATTTTTACTAATAAATTTACCAGTATTGAAAGGCTCTAGATTTGTATATAATACCTAAAAAGTTTATGCCATATATCTCTAATAAAAGCATATAAGATAGTTCTTTTTAAATTAACTAATACGCTAACTATAGTTAATAGGTAGTGTTGGTAGGCCTTAGATATTGCAACGTTGTCGATTCGATTGGTCGAAGTAACAGTAGTATTGTGTGGTCAGATAGTGGATGTATTGTTTTAGGTTTGGCAGACCGCTAGCCGGTCTGCACTATAATTTGTATGGCCAATTGCTTGGCCCGTGCTCTAGACTGAAGTGCAGCATACTGTACTCAACTTATACCCAATGCGGTAAGTCTATACAAAGCAATACACTTACAGTACAGTTAACCTACTACACTACATGTAATATTATTCCAATACTGGCGGCTTTTTAGTTTGTGTGCGCACGTTAGTATAGTTAACCAATTTTTTCCAGTTAGCGTTAAATTGCCTCCTCGTTAACTGGCTAGACCCCTGTCAATTACAGTTGACTTCCATACTAAACTACACGAAATTGTATGCAGATTGAACCCATTTGGCCTTAATCGCTCCACCGCTCCAAGGTCCGAGTTTATCAAACCCCACAAAAAGTTCTTTCGCCACAAATCTTTACACACCTCCACTTCAACTATGCCACTTAAAAAAATCACCATTTTCAATCCCCTGACGGTCTTTTAATTTGTCAACACACCCTTATCCGTTGTTACATCACTTTTGCTTTCCGGTCAGCCTATCTATGTAACCCTAGATTCGTACAGTTAGCCTATTGCTATTCACAAACCTTTCCAAGGCCTTATTTAGCGATACTTTCATTATAACATTAACAAGGTTATATTTACTATCGATTTATCGGAACTCATCGATCTCCCTCCCTTTGCAGGATTTGCGAAGTGTTATTACGTCGATTATCAGGCTCTTTTGACTAGTAGTTCCGAGCTTTAAAAGGTATTCGAAAAGGCTCCATTAGTAGATATAAATTACCACCAGGTTAAGAGGAATCCGTAGCTGCCTGGTAATATGGTTAAAGGTCTCCCACAATATCATACCTATGTCAAAGCCCGTTATTATACCATAAACATCTTAAACCAACACATTTCGTGTAATCCTTTTATACTTAATGGTGATTTAGTAAATTAGGTTACTGGTAATATTAAATTGGGTTTCTTGACTATCTTTATTAATAAGAGTTATCAGGAAGCCGATTTATAAAAACAATTCGGTGTTATTTACAAATATCCCGTTCGTAAAGATTATCAGCTTAACTTTTAAAAGATCGATTAGTACTATATTGATTTCGCGGTTTAGGTTTCGCATTTGCCACTCAAACATTTTATTTAGTCGATTAAAGTTTTTATCCGTTAGTATTTGTATTTATATCGTAAGAGATAAATTGTATATGGCTTTCGGTTAACGTAAAGTGATAATATAACTACTTCATACACGTTATTCAAAATACCGTTAAGCCTTAGCTTTATTAATCTTGTTAATTATAGTAAAAATAACGCCTTAGCCACTTTAGCAAAAGTTCAAGCCTATATTAACACTAAGTATACAGATTAACGATTTATTAAAGTTGAGTTAAATATTTTATATTAACGTCGTTACAAGTTTAAAATTTTAAAACTTAAAGTTTTCAATCGCCTGCTGTTTTAATACCATTTAACCAACAGTTCCAACGAAAAGGGTATCATTAGTTTATATATTTGCTACGCTGAAGTCCTTTTTTTATATTATTAAAAAGTACAGGTTATATATCTAAAACTTGATCATTAGCCGTAATTTAAAGTACAATTAATAAGTTAAAACACTATAAATATTTACTTTAACTAATCCATATAATGGTTTAATACAACGTATTACCGTGCCTAAAGGGTATGTGACATGGAGTTCCTATAACAGCTTTAATAGTACAATCCGTTATAAATTCATTACTAATTATATATAGGCTTACGTAATATTACAGCTATTAGGTATAAACTTACTTTTAATCTTGGTTAGTAAATTTACTATTAGAGTAATTATCAAACGCTAATTAATTTTCCAAATCGTTCGCGATTATATAAGGATTCAGTCTTTACCTTTATCGCTGTATCCTTAAGCGATTAGTCGTACTTTTTGATGAAGATTCCCCGTAATTTTACCTTTAAATTCTTGAATAATCCTCGACTGAAAGATTATAACGTTTGGGTTTTCAAGGTTAAAGTTAGTTTTTGATACAAATTATATCACACCTCGAGTTAGTAAACCGTCGATCTTGACCTTATTGTTTTCTTTAAAGGGTTTACCGATATTCTTAATAATCCCTTATACCCTAAATCCTACTATCAAGTCTTCGTTATCTTTTTCTTTTTTACTTACCCAAATAATATTGTAAATACGACCCGGTATATATTCCTCCTCCTTAACATTCCTTTTTTTCGGGGGTTGTCCGCGCTGGCAGCGCTTTTATTAACTTGTTAATAATGGGTAGGGGAGGTTCATGTTAACTCGGTCGTTTAGCTTAAGGGTCTTTATCGTTAGTAGCCCTAATATAAAGCTTAACCTAAATAATTCGAAAGGATACAGGACTGTTAATAGTTTTAATAACAACTTTAAAGTTTATGATACTTAATATCTTATATAGCCCCTCCCATTTACCCGGCTGCCACCACACGAAGACCTTACTTTACAGTAGCAAAGCAAGCACGTCGATCATTATAGGCCTGTTTTTGGTATTAAAGGCGTTATTAACTTGCCGACGTTCCGATTCCCTTCGCAATTTACTTAAAGTTTTATTATAGGTCGCAACACGTTTCTAAGTACTTTCTGAGGGTGGAGATTCACTCGTTAGATGTGGGTACATTCCAAAAACTAAAAGCGTTGGTACTAAGCTGTTAGGGCTCACAGTGTTATTAAAGCCTTTTACTACCATTTATAAACGTGTCTCCGGATTTGTAAAACTTCCAATCTTTAGTGTAAAGATATTATAAGCTTGGTGAAGTAGGACTTATACCCTTTTAATCTTCTCAATACTCTAATAAGCTTTTATAAGTACATGTTTATATTAAATACCTATTATCTTAGTATTTTCATAAAACTCTGCCGCCGCAAAGTTAGTACCAGTATTATAAACGACGATGTTAGGTGAGCCCAGGTACGTATCAATTTACAACATCCTTAAAGTTTCTTATATATTTTTTGCTAAAAGGGACTTTCAAAACTGAGCCCCATAAAAAAGGTAACGAAATTAATAACGTAAAAAATAGGTTTATTATTCAAGAAAAATATATTAATAAAAATCCCATAGTTGAAGTCCTTGTCGTTTTTCAATATAAATTGAAATTTTGGGGGGGCTTATACAGTCGTTCAACAGTGGTGATATAATCTTTTAATAACTTCGAGGGTAACATATTTTATATCGTTATATCTTATGGACTTTATGACTTTATATAGCCTATTAATAGTTAGATAATTGAAATTTAGGTATAATTAACGCATTTCCGGCTCTTTTGAATTTAATACCACTGCTTTCAAGCCTTAAAGATAAAACTCTAAGTACCCCTACTTAAGGACAAGTGAAAACTTTGACCGTTTTCAACCAGCTCGTCTACGTTAACGTTAACATTAACGCCGAGAGTTTTTATATCCTTTAAGTAAAGTAAAAATGAGGTAATTAACTTAAAGATATAAAACGTGATCGTTTTCATAACAATTTAAACTACCGTTATCCCTAGTAATAATAGCTATTCGCCTGAGATAAAGCCAACTTTAGCCTTATCAACATCGTAACGATTAATTTTTATAACTGTAATGCTTTCCTTCCATAATGCCACATACTACAAATAGCCTCTTATTAAGTACCCTGCCGCCATAATGTCTGACATAATACCTTAAAACATATGATCCGCGTAACGATCGTAAAGATTAAAGGTATATAAGGGGTTAGGGGTATAGTTAGGGTAAAGGTAAGGGTTTTTACCACCTAAACGGTATAGGAAACTATAGTCGGCTAGTTATTGGGTCGCCGTACTAAAAGCAATGTCTTCGTACCATTTAATTTGTTCAGGATCGTTAGCGACATCAATTAGCTTATCTCCTTGAGAATTTGAGACTTAATCCAAGTAATATTATTTCGAAGCAGTAAGGTACTAAATATAGTACGTTATTTTCCCATTATTACGTTCGGTGGAGATGCGGCGAGTTAACTAGTAGCTAGCCTTACCATAGATCTAATTTTTTTGCCACTATTACGACGATAGTGCTTGCGGTGAATAGGTCCGCTTAAATTTAATTAGCGCTGACATAGGTACTGCCTTTAATTTAGGGCTGAGGTTGATGAGCCTAACCTTAGGCGTTATAGGCGCCCGTACTTACGTTTGACGTAATTAACCACCGTAAGGTTTTCCTTATTTTCATTGAGGAAGTTTCCGGCTTAGAAATACATACCGAGCGAATTTAGTATACGTGTTATTACGATGGTAAACAAAAAACGTAACTTGCTAAAAAAGCCTTCACAAGTAGTATTTAGGCGTTATAAGGTGTATTCGAACTCGTTAATACCCGTGATTATTACCCATACCTACTCACGAAGTATAACTTCGATAATGTGGGCCTTTTCTATTTCCTTTTGACATATTATTAGTTTGTCAAGCATTAGATTAAGGATATCTATTAGTAATTTATCCTCTTTTTTCTTTAATATTATTGTAATTTACCACATAGTAACCTAATTTATATGGTATTACGCGAGGTGAATGTCGTACTCGAAGAGGTCCTTTATAATATCGTAGATTTAGTGAAATTTAGTAGAGTTCTTTAGAAAAGTTAAGTAGTATTTTTGGCATAACCTATAAGGATTTCAGGATATAGTAAGTAAAAACCAGAAGGTAGGACCTCCATTTACATACAAATATTTGAAAAAGGCATTATCTTGGTGTCGAAAAGATTATAAGGCTTCCCGTCATATTTCTCTATATTATTCCAAATCTTAACGAAATCCGTTATCAGCTTGTAATTAATATTAATTATTTTCATAGGTTTTGAAGGAAGGTTGCCATAATTATCCTAAGTGTAGTTAGTGTTTCCTGGCGATTTAAATTTTAAAGGTTCTGAGGCATAGTGCTAAGGGTAATTACTAGTCGTCTGGCCCGAGGGGTATAGTTTTATAATAGGACCTATAGTTGGCTTTTGTACGTAATGAAACCTAAAGGAAAAGGGTTTTTAAGTTATTTGGAGGTTTTGGGAATTTTAAGGATCTTGTTTAATTAACTGGTGTAAAGCACTAATATTAATACCTCTAGCCGCGTTAGCAACCCTCGTTTCGCATGTTATTCCGCCGCTGAAGGCGTACTTTGCATTGTCACGTAAAGGTATTAAGCCGCTGAGCAGGTTAATAGGTTTTTTATTGTTATCGCTTGAAAAGGATTAACTTAGCTAATGTTAAAAGGAAGGTCTTTTAAATCGCATATAAGGGGCAGTGAGGTTTTTTAACAGCTTTTCTTTTATGCTGTGTGTTATAAAGGTATTCGTTAAGGTAGAATAATTCGAGAAGGGCTTAAGCTAACGTTTTAATTCCTCATACTTAAACAAAGACCCCTCGTTCCTTTAATTCGGATCTAAGCCTTAATTTAACCCCTTTTAAAATTGTTTTTACATGTTAATTATCCAGTCGTTAAAAAACGTACAATATTTGTTAAGGGTACGGTTAGTGTCATGGCTAGCTTTATACTTAATGATAAAGCATCAGACGAAGTTGGTAAGGTGTTTTTCCATAAATTCTTCGTAGATATTTTGAATCTAAAGGTCGTTATTGTAATACTTAGTGAAAAAATGTCCAAGGGTTTTAATTGTTTCTTTCCACTCGGGGTCAGTTATAACTTCAAACTAAACGTTAGCGGTTGATATTATGGAGTTTCAGCCTGTATAGGACTTGGTAGGCGTATAGAGTAAGGAACTTGGTAATATTTTAGCCATAAGGACTTGGTGTTTTGGCGTAAAGTTGTGTGGGAACTTAGTAACTTGGTGACTTGGCGTAAATACCTGGTGTTTTGACATGAAGTCGCGTGTAAACTTGGCTATTTAAAGTAGAATTACGTAACGTAGCTTTTTTGGCGTAGCTTGGTATTTTCGCTTAAATCAGCGAACTTAACGATTAAGGTGATGTAGGAAGTGAAAAGAGTAAAGTAAGGGGAAAAAATTGATATAAAGGGTAAAAACGAAGGTTGTTGTTAGTAATGGAGGTTGTTTAGCCGTATGACTTCGTTGTTTATATAGTAGTAATACCCGCAGTGGTACTAACTTAGCCGTTTGTCAACTTGTCGTTTAAGACTTTTAACGGTCAATTTTAACGCGTTTTAAAAGAGATTAATAAATATTTCTTGGTGTTTTCAAGTAGCGATACTGTTGCCTACTTCCAGATTGCCGTTAAGAACTAACGTAATTCAAAAATAATTTTCTATTTCCCTGCTGTTGAGGACTAACGCAGTACTAATAGAGGCCCTTTATTAAAATATTTTATCTACCCTAACAGTCGTAGTCACAGAGCATAACAACCGGAAATGATCTTTCTCTTCTACTTAGCTTATTTGTGTTTAACGTATCAGAAAAGCACTAATCAGTGTTGGTAGGCCTTAAACATTGTAACATTATAGATTCGATTGGTCGAAGTAATAGTAGTATTATGTAGTCAGATGATGGATGTATTGTTCTAGGTTTGGCAGACCGCTTGTCGGTTTGCACTGTAATTTGTATAGCCAATTGTTTGGCCCGTACCCTAGAGTGAAGTGTAGCGTACTGCACTCGACTTCCACCCAATGCGGTAAGTCTCCACAAAGCAATACACTTTCAGTACAGTCAACTTTACTGTAAGTAAAGTTGACCTACTACACTGCATATAATATTATTCCAACAGGTAGCTTGTTTTTCAGTCTTTCTTTTTTTAAGGAGAGAATTTAATGTTTTCTTTTTCTTCTTAAAGCTGGTTTTCGTTTTGGAAGTCCGACTATAGTTTTTGAAGTAATGAAGGGACGGATTTACTCAATTTACTTCATATACTAATAGTCTAGACTAAAAACTCATACTGAGTATAGGTTGAAAATTGTAGGGAATGCTTAATGTATTCAACCTAACGACATCAATAAATTAAAGTTCTTATAGTATTTTGAAACGCTACCACGAAAAAAATCTAAGGCTAATTGATATAAGGGTCCTAAAAACCAATCTTTCAAAATATTTCTTAATAGTAAATCGTTTTAATACCTTCAAATATGTCAATTAACTTTAATAAGGCCTTATAATGGTCTTCAATACCCACGATAACTGTTAAAAGGTTTAAAGTAATGAAATAAGTAATAATCCTACAGGTTTGAATTTATATAAGTATAGTTTTGGAAGTCTTTACATTACTGTAGTCGATAAACGTTAATAAGTAATTATAATTTATTTTGATAAAAACTGTATTTATTTTGATTTTAAAAATACACTTTAAGCTTTTAAAATAATTATTACTAATAATATAGCCTTCGATTACTGTTAGCTATAGGTTAATATTTGTAAAGGCTAATTCTTCATAGTCTTTTAGTAATTATAACTTGGGCTTTGTAAGTTGCCCCCTTTTCTTAGCGTTAAAAAGGGTTTTTTAAAATTTACCTCTTTCTTTTTTATTGGTGTGATAATGTGTATCGAATTCAATGGTTCTGGTTTCTTTAGTCTTATTAGACTATTTTAAATATTAGCTAATAGCTTTTTATACAAGTCGATAACTTAAGCCTTACTAATTCTAGTAAGTTAGAGGAAGCAGTAACTCTAACCTGAGCCTTTACCTCCTTATCAGCAAGATTATTATTATTATTAACTTGAATTTATTGCTTATCTTTGGCCCTATAGGTTTCATGAACTTATTCCCTTCCTTTCCTTAATAAAGCTTAAGGTCTAAAGCTCCTAAAGTAATAGAAGTAGCCTTTAAGCATAGGAATCGAAGGGATGAGAATTCGGTTGAAACAAAAGAACCTGTAGGTTTTAAAGGACTGGAAGCAATAATAGTCCTCTATAAATAATTACCATTATTACTAGTACTGCCGTAGGATAGCCTTGGTAACAGGAACAAGCTACGTTTTAGAGATGCTAATATAGCATTCTTAAAGGTATCAAATAATCCCAAAAATGTATATTTAAACCCGTGTAAAGAGGAAGTAAACTAGTTAAGTAAATGGTAAAGTGTAATCGTACTAATGATTAGTTTAAAATAATACACAAAAAAATATCGTATAAGCTTGTAAATTCAAGTATTTTAAAATTTATATAAAGGACTTGACATTTAATTTAATGTATCTTTATAGAGATCTTGATCAAAGATCGAGACTCTATACTAGTTAATACCGGTATATACTAGTAAATACTAGTCCAGGTAGTATCTCCGTACTGATCCTCCGTACTAGTTAATACTAGTGCTTGTAAAAATATCTACAATTCTCGTGAATTCTTTATCTTTTGGTGTTAAAAGGTTTGATACTTAAAGTTTGTACCAAGTACTGACTAGCTCTGTTAAC
This sequence comes from Anisogramma anomala, assembly GCA_038502455.1. Taxonomy (NCBI): domain Eukaryota; kingdom Fungi; phylum Ascomycota; class Sordariomycetes; order Diaporthales; family Gnomoniaceae; genus Anisogramma; species Anisogramma anomala. The sequence continues at coordinate 9,980,906 of JASMMZ010000007.1, read as the reverse complement.
CCTATTGTTGAGTTGTATGCTATGTTATTATGCCTATTATATATTTTAACATGTAACGTTTATTTAGATCCTGTTTACCTTTTACGTTGTTTTAAGAACTTTCCCCTCGCTTAAATAAATATATATATATAAATTACCGTAATGAAATAAAATAAAACACTGGTACTTTTAACCTTAAACTAAGCTTTACCGCTTATACGGGGATTATGTGAATATTACTATATACCCTCATAGATAATATACATAGGCCTAATGGTAGTACACTGTATTGCAGGGTGCACTCCTGCAGAGTTCACGTTAACGTGTCACGCTGCAGGCTGCACTCTTGCAAGACGCAAAGTGCATCATGCATGGAGCGGTCTGGAATGACTATACCAGACCAAACGGCAATTTGTGGAGTGGTCTAGAGTGGTACGCTCTAGGTGAGAGCTTATAAGCCTTCACCAATGGCGTGCACCTCTGGATGCTTCTTTTTTACGACTATCATCTTTATTACTACAAATACTAATCTAACGATTACTCTTCTGAATACCTTATTTCACGTGAAAGACAAGGTTTTAGACCTTATCGACAGATTATAAAACGTTACCCTCGACTATTTAAAACACCATCCCCTTTAATAAACCGCCCTTTAACAGGAAATGAATAAAACGAACATATACGTTTATATTAACATTTAAAAAGAGTGAATATAATATTAGGAGTTATTTCCTTTTATTTACCCTTTAGAAACGTAAATAATTCAATATATCCATTGTTGAAACGGTAAACAAAACTCTATAAGGTTCTTTGTGCATTATAATAATATAATTCTTATAAAAAGACTATTTTATTTTAAAAAAAAATACCAATATCTTTTCTACTTTTTAGAAAGAACCTTTGTTGCATTACCCTAATTGTGGTATATTTATATAGTTAAAAATATACTTTTATGGTTAATACTTCATTAAAACAATCCCGATTAAAATTCCAGAAGTAATAAGAAACTCAATCTCATTTGAATCTAAACCTATAATAATTAACGTTTATTTATTAGATATCAAATAAAAAAATACAAAGATTTAAAGATCTAAATTGTTTTCTTGCTTTAGCTTACTACGTCTTTACACTTACTTGGTATTAATAAATAGACGAAAACAATGAAAAACGATGCAAATTCCAATTTTATAATGTGTTTTATTTGTAATAATATGGAAATTTTCGTTTATACACGTAATTCTATACTTTAATTGCACCATTCAAATAAACAAAATACATCTTCAAATCGTATAAGTTGGCGACTTAATATAATAAATATTACAGAGTTTTCTTTTTAACTAATACCGACTATCTAAAAACCCTAAACCGAAATTGAGAAAAAATTATTCGACTTTTAAAACGCCGGCTGATTTTTTTAAATACTTTCGATAGAGCTCGATATAATATAAAGATGACAGTAAAAAACTTGATTAAAAACGTTACTGCAACTATTCTCGCTATAAAAATTACTCAAAAAACGAAAAAAAACTGGAAATCCGAATTTTATTACATTAATATTCATAAATACTTCGATAACAAAAACGCGAAACTGCCTACGTTTCCCTCCTGCGCTTCTGGGTTCTTAATCCCTACAATTATATACATTAACAACATCTTTTTGTATAACACACCTCCATCAAAACTCGCTACAAATAGAATAAACGGGGTTATTAACGCATTCAAAATGTCATACACATGGTTCTTAAACGTAAATAACCTTATCTTTTTTATAAAAATCACTAATAACTTTGAAACCTATACAAAATTCGTCTTAATGGCTAAAATACACACCTTTATATCAAGCCGCGCAATTCGCGGAAATATACTCGTTAAAATCATTACAAGCACTAAAACCTATATATTGGGCTATAAAGCCGTCATGATTACAAAAACGGATACTAAAGCTTTTAAAACTCTTGTTACCAGGTTACACACCCAAATCGTAGCCGTTATTATAACTAAAGCCCTATATATCAAGGCCTTTCCAATAATGAAATCGGTTATATTTATCCGACTTTCCTCCCCTTCCTATTATAGTAACCTATTAATAGTTCTTTATAAGTAATTCGGATTAAAACAACCTAATAAATTAGAAATTAGTTATCTGTTAAACTTTTACTAATATCAATATCCCGAAATATTAGCCATATTCTTATCAACTACAAATATAATAACTAAACGCTAATGAATGCTAAATATCAATACAAAAATTACAATTACATGGATAAATATAATTAAAATAGTTATTATATATCAGATTTTACCTATGGGTTACTCTGATAAAAAAAAGTTAATATTATTAATATATAAAAACCTTAATACTATAGAAAAGATAATAGCTAAACATTTACATAACGGTACTCAGATTATAATATCTCTTCATTTATTTGAAATTAAAATCGAAACGCATTTATTTAGAAAACCTGGCGCAAATAACTTCCAATTACGTAGCCTCGGATTTTTTTCCTACATTTAAAATATGACTTTTTAATTGTTATACAAATTCGGCCAAATCAAGGGGTAGGAATTTATAGTTATATGGTAATGGAATCGACATGACTAATATGTATCATGATTTATTTATTTACTAAATATTGATAGAAATTAATGATTTAGCGTACTAATTCCCAATTATCATTAATAGTAGTTTTTACTACGTATAAAACCAAACTAACCCAACTTTTAGTAATGTACAGAAAGGGTAAAATTTAGATAGTTAGGCTTCTGTAACTAGTATACATTTTAACAGGAACGTGGAAATTTCTATATACCATTTAAAACACGTCTTTAACCTTAGATTTATAAATATTACCGAAGTTATTACCGTAATATAACTGAGCTTTAATAAATATTTGAAATATAATTACTATCAATTACCCTTTCAATCCGTGAATTTTTCATAACTTCAATCGCTCCTTTTAAAGCACCATACACATATTTATCGAGGTTCGACAACTTAATCGCTATGAAATAATATTTTTACTACATATAACAAAAATAATAAACGCGGCATTCATATATATATAGGCGGAAATTTTTACGTAAATATATGTTAACGCTTTATGGGCGGTTGGTAAACCTACTAAAACCTATATTAAAATAGTAACGTAGTAAATATTTAAACTCGATCAAATTTGTTATTTTATAAAAAGTGAGGATTTAGTATATCTATAAGGCATCGTGTTCATTAAACGTAACAATTTGTTTACTAATATGTAATAAATTCGAACCGATTGATTGAAATTTTAATTCGAACGAGTTACCGACTTCGAAAAGGTTTATAAAACTATCAATTGACATAAATCTCCTTTTAAATTATAAGAACCTTTATTCGAAGTAAACGAACACTTTATCTTTAACACCTATCAATCAAATTAAGTATTACGAAAAGAGATCTTTTATAAAATTTCCGTAAACAGTAATACTGTATATTATTTTAAAACCAATTAATACAAAATTTAATTCATTATTGTTTTGAATAAAAATATCATTAATAAAAGGATATATTATAATACCATTTTTGTGTAGAATATATTAGTCGAACCCGATGATATAATAATCTATTTGTTTAAAACAAACTATGAATTTATAGTAGAGATTTTCAGTACATTTTACAACGAATACTTTCGCCTAATAGTTTTTCCACAAATTTGAAGATAATTAAAGGTGTCAAGAATACCAAAACTAATTAATAGAAAGCTGTTACAACTCTATTCGTAAAGGTTTATCATTATAATCCTAGTTTAATTTAAAGATCTAAAACGTATCATGACTCGTAAATTATTTTAAACATAAATTACCCAAAGTATAATCAACTAATAATGTGGTAAAAGTATACCTAAGCGATTCGTTTTGAACTTTGTAGCTTCTTTTACCTATAATATCAAGTTGTCCTTCGCAAAGGATAAAACCGCGTTCATTCTCTTTCGTAATATACAAGAAGTCCCTATGTTGTGCTGTATATATGTACGAACTTATATTGGTATTCCGGTCTGTATTTAAAGTTAAAGACTAAGTTCAAGATAGGAATTTACCAGAGTAGAATAAAACAATAAGTACTTATGAGTAGGTAGCACAATACAACAAATGCCGGGGGCCAAAAAAAAGAAACAATGATGTCCTCGTCATTGAAGTCCTCGCAATATTCCCATTGTTCCCCTCAAAGGCCTCAGTCAATTCCGGGCAATTCAATTTTGACACCAGTTTCCATTCGTCGTCACGAGCCGTAAAGCCCTTCCATCTGAGAAGATATTGAACTTTATTCCCTTTGCGGCGGCGTCAATCCACTCGTTTAGCTAATATACGTTTTACGTCTCAGTTTTCTACATTTGATCTATTGTGCTCGTATTTAACTGGCTTGGGCGCTGGAATAATTCTGTTAAAGAGATCGTTTACTAGGTTCTAACAGGGTAATAAATAAGTAATGCTAATAGTTGGATAAACACGTAAATTTGGTGGGAAGTCCAACATATAAGCCAAATTATTAATTATTTTTACAATTGTATATAGCCCTATACGTGGCGGTGATAATTTTCCCTTTTTGTATAGTGGTTTGTAGACTTTCACCATCTTTAGCCCCACTTCATTTTTTATAAAAAATTTATACTAATAATAATTTTAATAATATCGTTTTTTTACTTCAATAACTACAATATCTATCGTTAATTATATGTTTCGTTGCAAATGTTCCCGCAAAAATCTAATGTCTGTTTTTCGGCGATGTAAAATTATTATAAAAACATTTACTAATACCGTAAACTTAAATCTAAATAAAAACTTATATAAAATGGCTTCTAAGGTACGTAAATAAATATTGTTAAGGTTTTATTATAGGGCTAGTATAATATTTTCCTAATATTATTTCGGATATTTTATGATAAAGTGGCGTAAAGCTAATTTAATTGACTAATTCTTTCTTTCTACTTACCTATCCGCCTATAAATAATAGGCTATCGTTATTATTAAGCTTATTTTAAATATTTTTTAAAAACTTTACCAAAAAGCTAATATTAACTTAATTTTTTATCCGAGATAATTTATTGTAGATAAGGTTATTCGTATAATAGGAATCATCGAATCAAATTAATTACCCAATCTTCGGCTATATACGTCGTATAGCAAGGAATTAAAAGCGTTCATTTAGATGTTTCATATATAATAGGTATTACAATATCGAAAGATTCTTTACCAAGTAACATTCAAGGTGTACCTTCAAAAAATACTATTGGAAATACGACCACAAAGTCTATGTAAATCATATATATTAGTTCTTTAGATATTTAAATAGGTTTCAGACGACTTAGTAGTTTCTGATTATTGTTGTGTAGCTTTTCGTAATATATACAATTTTTAACATATACTTTCATAAGCTTACATTTTTAACGAAAATACACTCTGTCTAAGTTATTTATTATTCTCTTGGGATTGAAGTGGTGTTTCTTATCGTATACCTCAGCGAAAAGCTCCTGTACAAGTGTTGCAAAAACTATAAGTCTTTTACAATCGCTTGCGTTGCAATTATATAATAAGCGATTAATCAATCGAAAAGGGTATCTAAGCTTAAAAGCATCAAGAGGAATATCCTTATTGTTTTTTTAATTTACGAGATCTTGCAAAATTACACGTCAGATAGAATCTTTGTTGGAAAAGTATTACATGCAGTGAATTAGGTCAACTTTACTGTAAGTAAAGTTGACTATACTGAACTGCAAGTTGAGTGTATTGCGTTTTGCAAACTTACCGCATTGGGTGTAAGTCGAGTGCAGTACGCTGCACTTCACTCTAAGGTATGGGCCAAGCACTTGGCCATACAAATTACAGTGTAGACTAACTAGCGGTCTATCAAACCTAGAACAATATATCCACCATCTGACTACGTAATACTACTGTTACTTTAAAGACTAGTCGAATCGACAACGTTGCAACATCTAAGGCCTACCAATACTGATTAGTGCTTACTTGCCTATTAGGTTAAGCACAGATAAGCTAAGTAGAAGAAGAAGCTATTTTCCGGTTACGCTCTACGTTAAACAATAGCGGCTATGGTAGAGGAAAGATTCTTGTGAAGGGCCTCTACTGCTGCATCGGTTTTAATGGCAGCTAGTAGAGAAGACTTCTAGGCTGCATCGGTTTTAACGGAAGCTTAGAGGTGGCGACGGTATCGCTATCGAAAATACCAAGAAATCTTTATTGATTTTTCTTAAAGACGTTGAGATTGACTGTCAAAATTCTCAACGTACAGCAAGTTGGAAAACAGCTAAGTCAATACTATTGCGGGTGTTACTACCGTAAGGAAAACGACTAAGTCCCTACGCCAAAACAACAACCTTCGACCTCTACCACCACCAACAACCTCCGACCTTACCCTTTACATATCAAACCTTTGCCCTACTTCACTCTTTTCACTCCCCACGTCACACCAATCGTCAAGTTCGCTACTTTAAGCAAAAACACCAAGCCGCGACAAAAAAGTCACGTCGCGCAACCTTACGCCAAGTTATCAAGTTGCCAAGTTCTCATGCAACTTTACGCTAAAACACTAAGCCTTTACGCTCAAGATTACCAAGTCACTCGCTCTACACGTTATACACAAGCTAAAATGCCAAGATGGCTACCGCAAGCCCTGACTTTTAAGCTATTACCGACCCTTCCAGGAAAGAAGTAATTAAGGCCCTCGATTATCATTTCGCCAAACACTACAACCACGAGCTTTAGGAATACGAAGTTAATAAGGAGTTAACTGAAAAGCACCCTAACAACTTCGTCGGCTGCTATATTATTAAGTAAAACGGCGGCGAAGAACTTAACCGCAGTGACTATGCTTTCCGTAAATACCGTAAGTTTTTCGAGGACTAGACTATCGATATGTGAAAAAGAGTTTAAAAGATTGTTAAGTACAAACGAAGGGAAGAACTTAAACGTCGAGGGATCTACGTGTTATAAAAGAGTTCCGCGAGGCTGATAAAAACTCTGTTTAACCTAATATAACATAAAGAGTACCCTTAAAACCTACGATCTAAAGGAAAAGGTATTAAAGAATCTCACTACCCCTATACGCGATTCAGAAAAACTTTCTTTTAGTCCAAGATAAGTTAAACCTCTTTACGCGTTAACGATAAAAAACCTGTTAACCTACTCAGTAGCTTAGTACCTTCACATGACAGTACGAAGTACGCCGTTAGCGGCAGAAAAACACATGAAGCGAGGGCTACCAACACGGCCAGAAGTATTGACGTCGGCACTTTATACCAGTCAATTAAGAAAGATCGTTAGGCCTTTCAAAACCTATAAGAACCCATCGATCCTCAAAGCTACAATCTCCAAGACTAAGTACATCAAAAACTCTTTCCATTCGGACCCTACGCATGTGAACCAACCATAAGCCCTACTACAGGACTTTACCTATCGGGTCAGGCGACTGGCAATTACCCTTAGCACCATGCCTCAAAACCTCCAAGACTTAAGCCGCCAGAAAACACCAATCAAGTTTGGGATGATTATCGCGACCTCCTTTTAAAACTTGTCAGGATAGTTAATATTAATTACAAGTTGATAACAGACTTCGCTAAAATCTGGAGTAATATAAAGACGTATAACGAAAAGACTTACAACCTTTTTAATACTAAAATAATGCCCTTTTTAAATATCTGTAAGTAAATAAATATCCTATCTTCTGGTTTTCACTTACTATTTCCCGAAATCTTTATAGGTTATGTCAAAGACTACTATTTAACTTTTTTAATAAATGTTACCATATTCCTCGAGATTTACAATGGTATAAAGGGTTACTTCAAACACGACGTCTACATTACTTAATATTATACAAACTGAGCTACTATGTGATAGATTATAATAATAGTAAATGAAAAAATGAGGAATTACTAATAGATGTTTTTAATTAAATGCTTAGTAAGTTAATCATATTTTAGAAGATAATAGGAAAGGCCTACATTAACGAAGATACATTTCGCGAGCAGGTACAGGCAGCTATCACGGGCGTTAGTAAATTCGAATACACTCTATTCTGCCTGGATGCCACATGTAAAAGCCTTTTTAACTAGTTACGTTCCTCGTTTACAACCGTAATAACACGTATACTAAACTCATTAGGTATATATTCCCAAGATAACAACTTCCTTAACGTGGATAAAGAAGACTTTTCCTTGGTTAACTACGTCGACCGTAAATACTTACGCTTATAACGCCTAAGGTTAGGTCTATTAATTTCGGCACCAGACTAAAAGCAGTACCTACGCTAGCGCTAAGAAGATGCAAGTGGACTTGCCGACCACTAGTACTATCGTCGTGATAGTAGTAAGAGATATTAGATTTGTGGTAAAACTGGTTTCTGGTTAACCCGATACCCCCTTACCGAGCGAAATAACAAAAAGGTAATGTATAACATTTAATACCCCGTTACTTTTAAATAAGAATACCTAAACTAGGTTATAAACTTCGAGGGGGATAAGATTCTAAATAGTAATGTCTCTAAATAGATTAAATGGTATGAAGATAATACTTTTGATATGGTAACTTAATAACTAGCCGACCATAACTTTCTGTACTATTTAGGTGGTAAAGACCTTTACCTTTATCCTAACTATACCCCTAATTTCTTACGTATCTTTAACCTTTGTAATCGTTACGCGAATTATACGTTTTAAGGTATTATGTTAGATATAGAGGTAATAAAGTACTTAATAAAAGGCTATTCGTAATACGTGGTATTTCGAAGGAATACATTACAGCTATTAAAATTAATCGTTACGATATTTAATAAGGTTAGAGTTAGATTTAGACTAAGCGAATAATTATAGTTATTAGAAATAACGGTAATTTAAATTGTTGTAAAAGTAATTACGTTTTACATCCTCAAGTCCCTTACCACTTTCCTACTTTCCTTTAAGAATTTAAAGACATTTGGCGTAAACGTAAACGTTAATGTAAACGAATTGGTTAAAAACGGCTAAAGGTTTCCACCTACCTTTAAGTGGGGGTATTTATGGTTTTATTTTTAAAGTCTGGAAGCGGTGGTATTAAACTTAACGGAGCGGGAAATACGTTAACTATACCGGCGTTTTATTTACCTAGTTATTAACAGATTATATAAAGTACTAAAGTTTATAAGGCATAATAATGTAGAATACTTTGCCCTGAAAGTTATTAAATGGTTTTGCTACCATTGTTAAAGGTATACTTGAGCCCCTCGAATATTTAAGTTTACATTGAAAGACAAAAAAAACTTCAACTATAAGATCTTGATTAATATATTTTACTTGGATAATAAGCCTGTTTTTTACGTCGTTAACTTCGTAACTTTTTTTTACGCGGCTAAGTTTTTGAAATCCCTTTCGGCAAAAGATACGTGGGAAACGTTAAGGATTTTATAAATCGATACGTACTTGGGTTTACCTAAAATCTTCGTTTACAATGCCGGTATCAACTTTATGGCGGCGGAGTTTAGGGAAAATTCCAAGATAATGGGTATCTAATATAAATAGATACTTGTAAAAGCCTACTAGAGTATTAGGAAGGTTAAAAGAGCATACGCCTTACTTCGCCGAGCGTATAGTATCTCTACGTTAGAAATTGGAAGTTTTACGGATTTTAAGGTACGCTTATAAATAATAGTAAAAGGTTTAAACACCATTGTGGGCCCTAATGAACTGGTGCTAACGCTGTTGGTTTTTAGAGAGTACCAACGCCTAACGAGTAAATCTCCACCTTTGGAAAGTACTTAAAAATGTATTACGGTTTATAGTAAAGCTTTAAGGTAATTACGAAGGGAATCAGCACATCTTTAAATTAATAATACCCTTAACACCAAAAACGGGCTTGTAACAATCGAAGTATTTATTTTGCCATTGTAAAGTAAAGTCCTTATATGATAGGATCTGGGTAAATGGAAGGGGCCGTATAAGATATTAAGTATCGCAAATTTTAAAGTAGTTGTTGAAATTATTAACGGCTTTATGTTTTTCCAAATTACTTAGGTTAAGTCCTATATTAGGGGTACTAAAGATAAAGACCCTTAAGTATTACAAGTAAAACGACCGTGTAAACACGACTCTCTTTTACCCGTTATTAATAAGTCGATAAAGCTCCGCTAACGCGGACGACTCCCGAAGAAGAGGGAAAACATTAAAGAGGAGGAATACACTCCTGGACGCACCTATAATACTATTTAGGTAAGCAGAAAAGAAAAGGATAACGAAGACTTAATAGTAAAACTTAAGGTACAAGTGATTATTATGACTTCCAGTAAACCTTTCAAGGAAAGCGATAAAGTCGAAATAGACGGCTTATTAACTTGAAGTATGGTATAATTTATGTTAAAAGTTAATTTTGACTTTTAATATCCAGACGTTACAATCTTCAAGTCAAGGATTATCCACGAGGTTAAGGGTAAGATTATAGGGTGGTTTTATAAAAAGTTACGATTAATCGTTTAAATATACGTCGATAAAAGTAAAAGCCAAATCCTTACGTAATTATTAACAATTTAAAAGATTAGCTAACGCTTGGTGATTGCTTTAGTAATAAGTTTTCTAATTTCAATTAAAGGTAAGTTCACACTTAATAGCCGTAATATTACGTAAGCTTATATATAGTTAGTAATAGATTTATAGCGGATTATATTGTTAAAGTTGTTATAATAACTACGTGTTATTTACTTATTAGGAACGGTAATACGGTGTATTAAACCACAATATAAATTAGCTAAGGTAAGCGTTTATTAGTTTCTAACCTACTAATTAAACTTTAAGTCCCGGTCAACGATAAAGTATTTCATATATGATCCGTATTTATTACTAATGTAAAATAATAACTTCGGTATAATAGGTATGTAAATTAACGATACCATTTTCGTCGAAACGGCTAGCTTTATAGTATTAAAATATTAAGCGATCGAGGAATTTAAATTTTAAAATCGTAAACCGTTAATAATATTAACGGAAAATAACTAACTTGATTTCAATCAATCGTTAATCCGTATGTTTAGTATGAATGCCGGTCTAAGCTTTTTCCAAAAGGGTTAAGACACTGTTTTTACCATAATCAATAAGACTAATAGGGCTAGAGCTTAACGGTACTTGAAATAAAACGTACAGGATAGCTATATTGCTACACCATGCCAACCAAAATCCTTATACGATTTATCTATTACGGCGTAGGTTCAAATACCAACAGATAAAGACTTTGACCGATTAAATAAGAGGTTGAAGTAGCAAATACAAAACCTGGACCGCGGGATTAATATAGTACCAATCGATTTTTTAAAAGAAAAGTTAATGATTTTTACGGACGGATCTTTTATAAACAATACCGACTTATCTTTACAGATCGGTTTTCTAATGACCTTCGTTAACGAAGATAAACGGGAAGATCAGTTTAACACTATCGGTAACCTAATCTACTAGACCTCTGTTAAGTGTAAGAAAATTATACGAAGCGTATTAGCTTCGGAGGTCTACGGAATAATGGCGGGATTTGACGTAGGTATGGTATTATGGAGAACCCTTAACCACATTACTAGGAAATTACGAATTCTTTTTATTCCGGTAGCAATTTATACCAACTTAAAGAGCTCTTTCAAATACTTATCAAAACTCAGAACTACTAGCGAAAAACGTCTGATAATTGACGTGATAGTACTCCGCGAAGCTTATGAAAGGGGAGATATTAAGGAATTTCGATAAATTGATGGCAAAGATAATCCTACAAATGCCATAACCAAAGCTATACTAAATAAAGCCCTAGAAAGGTTTATAGATAATCATAAACTGACCATACGTATTAAGGGATACGTGAATAGACCGCCCGGAAATCTCAGATCACGTAATAGCGGATAAGGATGTGTTGACAGATTGAAAAACTGCTAGGGGATTGATAATGGCGATCTGTTTGAGTGGCATAGTTAAAGTTACGAAAGGCTGTGGCGAAAGAACTTTTTGTAGGAGTTAATAAACTCGGACCTCGGAGCAACGGAGATATTAAGGTTAAATGGAGTTAATTTACGTGTAATTGGGTGCAATTCAGTATAGGAGTCAACTGGAATTTACAGGGGTCTGGCTAGTTGACGATGGGATAATTCAGTGGCAACCGGAAAGGATTGGTCAGCTACACTGACGTGTGCGCGTACAAACTAAAAAGCCGCCAGTGTTGTAATAGTATTACATGCAGTGTAGTAGATGAAATTTACTGTAAGTAAAGTTGATTATACTGAACTGCAGGTTAAATGTATTGCGTTGTATAGACTTACCGCATTAGGTATAAGTCGAGTGTAGTACGCTACACTTCACTCTAAGGCATGGGCCAAGAACTTGGCCATACAAATTACAGTGCAGATCAGCTAGAGGTCTGCCAAACCTAGAACAATACATCCACCATCTGACCACACAATACTACTGTTACTTTAAAGACCAATCGAATCGACAACGTTGCAACATCTAAGGCCTACCAACAATTTTTATAATAACCAGTCCAAAAGCGAAGTCGTATATCGTCGGGTACCTATGCCTTAATGAGGTGTATTATTTAACCTTGATTTACCATTAATAAGTTATTAAAGATTTAATACAACACCGATATATTAGTTATATAAGGTTATTAGTTTTCGTTGGAAAGTAAACAACTAAGGGTATTTAGTATGAAATCAAGGCGTATTAGCAAATTAACCATATCCAGTAAGTATAAATTGAGGTAAATTAACGTATTGACTAGTAGTTGATTTACCCTATTTATAAATATCGTATTTAACAACGTTTAGTTTATAATACCTTAAATAGATTTATAATCGGTAAAAATAATAGTTGGAAAATGGTTGCTAATTGAAGTTATTTCTAGGCGTTTACATATCTATATAAAACATATAACCTTATATTTTAAAAAATTATAATTTAGTTGAGCTCAAATGAATTAAAAATTAAAAAATATTATTAGTTTGATAATAATGCCTAAAGTAAGCTTACTTTGTTATCGAAAATAACATGTTTTTAGCTAAAAAAACATAATAAAAAATCCGCATTTAAAACTTCCGTTAATCTAAATAAAAAGTTAACGTATTTGATTGAGGTGGTATAACTTAAGTTATTTACATAAGTAGGCTTGTCGTAAGCTAAATAAAAGTAAAATACGTATAATATAATCTCTTCTTTCGGTTACCAGTTTCAAGTTATCCTTGTTTTTTTATATTAACAGGTTTTTTAAAGTTTTTAAAATAGATCCAACAATTAGAAGTAATAGGGTATTATTAGTTTCAAAAACCCTATTACCCTTGGCTATATTTCGAGGGTTTTTAAATTGCTAGAGAAAAAAAGATTTCGAAAACCTTAAGTTTTCTTTTTAGTAATTAAAAGTCTAAAAGCATCTACGTAAATCCCAAAATTTCCACTAATTAAAAGCAGATATAATATTTATTTAACAACAAGAAGACGCCTTTGTTGGTAAAAGGCTTCAATATAACTTTTAAATAAATAAGGTATTTTTCGACAGAATTGGAAGAAATTATAATGTTGTCGATAAAAACGCGAAAAAAGGGCCGAAATTCATTTAATATTAGATTTATAAAATATTAAGCATAGGAAGGCGAATCACGAAAACCTATAGGAGTAATTTTATTTCGTTCGAGTTCGCGGTAGCTAATAAAAGTAAATCGGTTACGAAAATCTGGATATACCAAAAGTTAAAAGAAAAACTTAGTAGCATTTATAATTATAATATATTTTTACCGCGAATGAATTTTATTGTATCCTTTTGTAAAGGTAATTTATAGGAGTCTAAAATAGCCTATTTATTAAGTAGTTGTAAATCTACTACCACTCAACCTTTATTCATTTTCATATAATTTTTATATTACGAATACCGGTAACGTAAATGGTAAAATTTCGTTCAAGAATTTTATACGTTATTATTTTTAAAAAGTGTTAAATTATTAATCGAGAAGTGTTTCATCTCTTTTATATATAGGACAAGGGTAACGGTTAAATTTAATATATTACCAACCGTTAATTAGTAAAACCTTTGTTGTTCAATTTACAGGCATTTTAATTAAACTGACATCCTTTTATATTATTAGGTATCGTTTGTAAATATGTTGTAATTAAAAACATTTCCTTAGGTTAATCCCTTTAATGTAAGTACCGTATATAGTTTTTAGCATAGGTATATTTTCGGGTGTTTTTATATTAAAGGAATTCTTTCGGTAACATAGTTTGTCGCAAAGTTTAATAAAACCTGGTTTTATGTTAATAAGGTTTACCACCTTAGGGATCCCAAATTATCAAATCAAATACGTTATTACGTTTAGAAAAGAGGTGGTATAGTAAAGCTTTACAAAGGCTGTAGTAAGAGAAAGCGTATTCGTGGGCGCAACAACAATATGAAGAGTTAAAGAATTCAACTTAAATTCGACACTAATTGCCGGAAGAGGGGTGGATTTATCTAATGTTTTAATAAAAGTAAAAAATATTTGATAGTTACCAATAACTATTTCAGTAGGTTATACTACTACAAATAATACATTACTAACACGTATAGCCTATAAGAGAGCTTATTTAGCTCCCGCCTACTTTGCCTAAAAGTAAGCATTATTTTCTTATTTTACGATGATTCCTAGACGCATATGATTGGTAAGGTGTATAACATTAGTAATAAGGCTATAAAATTATCTTATATGAAAAGTAGTAACATCGATTAAAGTATTGAAAATATATAAATATTAAGCGGTAAATATAAATTATTTGCCCTTGAAAAGAGTAATATACTCGATTGAGACGTATATCGTTTTTTTAGGTTGAATAACGGCATTAAGGTTGGAAGTAAATTTATAAACTATAGGTTATATAGCTATTTTATATGCTGAAAAGGGAATTTCGAAGTGGTTATTTTTAAAATAAACTATATTTTTCGATATTAGTGAATTTATACCACGAGGTTTTATCTCATAGTTTGTTAACGAAACGCACATATTTAGGCTATCGACAAACTAGGCTTTGATCATTTCCTATAATAAGTTAAAGTATCGTTAAATTTATACTCGGGGTTATAAAATATTTAATGTACCTTAATAGCAAGGTGAATAAAAGAACATTTTACTCCGTTAATGGTTACGCGTTGAGTTATAGGTACGTTTATCGTAATATATTCGAGAAAGTTTATATTTGGCCAAAATCTCAATACGAGATCTTTACTAATACCTGTATCGAGATAAAACATGTGATTTTTGCCTATAAGGCTTACTCGTACGGCAATTTATAAGTAACGATAACCACTTATAACGAATGTTAGCTCTTCGTTAATGAGCTTAGCTATATTAATGTTAGGATTATCTGTATTATTTACAATATTATCCAAACCAGTTGTAGTAAAAGGTTATATACGATCCAGCTGTCGTATACACCTTTTCATATCGTTAAAAATCCTATTTTTCCGGGTATAGGCTTTTAAATATTTAAACAAGGTATTACGAAAGTCGTAATTCTTACTATAATATATATAAGTACGTCGGTTAAAAGGCGTATAGGTAAGCTTTATCATATAACTCACTTTATTACTCGAGTAATATGAACTTACCTATAAAGGCGTTCGTAAATAATTAAAATAGTCCTAATCTAAATAGTTAGTATCGTTTGCCTTAAACTATATATTATTAATTTTATGTTTACTATTATGTTCGTAATTTTGACTTTGATCATTACGAAGACGGTATTTATTACGTTCTCCCTTATTAAGATTATGTTTTTGTTTATCCCAACCATAGTCTCGGTCGACATATTTACGAAAACAATAGTTATATCGCTTACGATTGTATTACTATAAGGGTCGTTTTTCGTACCTCTTGGTGTTATTCTCGGATTTACAGGACTAGTATTTGTTTCGACGAGATTAGTACTCGTCCTTCCGAAAATACCGCGAGTCGTAATTCTTGCGTATGTTTTTTAATAGAGGCTAATGGTTGAGATAACGCCGAATTTCTATTATTAGCAATAAGTTTTTCAATCTTTCGACTTTAGTTAAGTATTCCTTTATAATGTACTTACGATATAAAGGCGATAGGTATCGTGAAATACCTAGGTTCAATACGAATTAAATGTCGATTATAACGTTATACTAATTGTTATTATGGCAATTTAGTATTTCTATAGCTTTTACGTATTGTATTTTAGTTTATATATACTTACCTACCTTATATTTATCGTTTGACAGGTCGTATAACAAAAACTTAGCCTTCTTTAACTTTATAGTAACTCGTTTAGGGTTTATGATAAAATGGTCAACAAAAATATTTATAATATAAGCGAAACTACGACGAGAAATTTTACGTCGTTCGTAAAAAGTAACCTCGGTATTTCACCAATATACAGCCGATCTCTGTAATGAAATAAAGAATATTTCCACGATTTAACCTTTTAAAGTTAAAAAGGTATTTATGAAGATGTTTAAACTTTATTGAAAGCTTTATACGTTAGTAAAAATTACGTTTTTGCCTATTGTAACAATACCTATATCCTAAAAATCAGGATATTCGGGGTTAAATATTCTAATATCTTTACGCTTTAGGCGGCGAGTATCACCTGCCGAGTATTGTGTAGTTATTATATTCGGGGTTCGGAAAAGATCGCGACGGCGTCGAGAAAGTTCGCAGTGGCAGCAAGAGGGTTTGCGAAGGTCGCAAAAAAGCTCACAGCGATAAGGAGAATCGCGACGGTCGCGTGAAGGCTCGCGGCGGCGAGAGGAATCGCGGCGGCAGCGAAAAGACTTACGTTTTTTCCTTTTACATAGGCGATAGCGGCTGGCCTTAGAAGTGTCTGAGGAGATTATGGAAATAGGCGAAGGTTGGCGATAATAGCGGTGAGAAAAAAGTTCGCGGTTACGAGAATGGCGACTTTTAATTATCAAGCTGTCGAGGCGCCTTATGACGGCATCATGCTCTACACGTCTCATAACGTTGCGTTCCTTAAACTCGCAGCGTAAGTTTTCCACAAGTTCCATAGCTTTAACGTTGCTAACGGAGCCAGAAAATCCTTCTTCTGACTTTATAGGAATAAAAAGTGTAAATAAAAAATAGTTCAAAGGGGTGTAACAACGTAAACTCGCAGGCGAAAATGTAGGTAAAGGTAAAAGTATACGCGTAGGCGAAAGTAGTGCTTTTGGCGAAAGTAAAAGGAAAGTGATAGTTGACTTTAGCGTAGCAAGTGCAGATTTCTTCGTTTTCTGGTGTGTACGACGAGGGGTTTATAGTTTAATTAGTAGTGTGATGCCCAGTGTTTATAACTTTCGCTAGCTTATATATCGATATTAACGACTCGTATACAAAGTTGAACAAAGATAAAGTAAGGTAGAAGTAGAAAAAAAGGAAAATGGGGAAGGTTGAGATTGGTGTTTTTTGGTGGTAGAACTGTATGGGTACAAGTCTGCGTTGGAAACTTTTTAATTGATTTATAGCAATCAATCAATCTGTTGCCAAGCAGAATCTCAGCTTACAGCTACCATTTGTTATTTTACGTGTACGTACGAACGTATGGTGGTATTCCGGTTTGTATTTGAAGTTGAAGACTAAGTTCAAGGTAGGAATCTACTAGAGCAAAACAAAATAATATGTACTTATGAGAAGGCGCACTCGTGAGAAAGTGCACTCATAAGTAGGCAGCGCAATACAACACTCCGACATCCTTCTTTATAAGTGTCTTATATAGAGAATACGGAATTTAACTTTCCATTCAAATTTATTTACCTTAATTAAAGTTTTTTTTATTAGAAAAAGTGGTAAATATTCAACATTGAATAATGACAGGAGGGTTCATAAAAATTTATTATGAAACCCTACAAGGTTTTCTTCTTTTCCCAACATTATATATAATTTACATGCGGAACATCGTTAAGTTTTACTTTAATTGCATTTTTTTTACGTCAAAAAAGCTTTATTTATCTAGGTATTGAAATTTTTAAAACCCAATATTTTCAAGAAAAAAGAGACCTATAAAAAAGAATCAATGAATGAAAAATGACAAAATATTCCCCTCTAAAAACAGTCCAAATTTATTTACATTATACGCTATAGGGGTCTTTTGAACTTTACAAAATATATCAATCCACCTATATTAATCGGCGTAAAATCGATTTACTCAATTACAAACCCTTTCCCAAATATTAAAATCCCTAACCTACGTTGGCTGAATTTTTGGTTTAACCGGGTTATATTAAAGCAGGTATATGTTGGGAAATGCGTGATAAAATTTTCAAAGTTCGTGCGGTACTATAAGGGATTATCCCGTATAAAATACGGACTCACACCGCACTTACTTCAAATATTTATCATCTTTATAATAACCATATCTATACTTATTTATTATACTGAAAACTAGTATAATCATCGCGGTTAATAGGGTTTTTAAAAATCAGGTAATAGCCCCTTTAATTGCCGCGGAAAAAGTAGTTCATTCGGCGTACAAAACTTTGCTAAACACTATTGCCTTGAAAAATGTTAACTTATCCTTTCATAAAGTAGAGTTAAAGTAATATAGAATTCCATTCGTTTTTCGATTAAAACCCATTAATGCCAATTAACCCTATATTTATTGTATTATGATTATGCTAAACGTTTTATCGTTAATAATTATATACCAAGACCCTATAATACTGATGCATAAAGCTACTAAACCAAATTAACTCGTACATATACCTAAACAATTCATACGGTTTCGCACGACAGCAACAATATTACTATACGTCTCCTTTCATTTAAGGAACCTATTACGATCTCAGTGTGTAGGTCGCAGAACAACGCACCTTATATCACATTTAATAATGATGAAAAAGGAAGTTTTCAACTTTTCTACAGATTTTATTAATACTGCTATAATTTTCCCCTAGGTTTTTTGAGAGCCTAACGAGAAATTTAACTAAAGAAAAATATCATTTTAGTCTTTAAAAATGGTTTAATAACCTCGACGCGAATTATACTACAATTATGGCCGATAAATTGGAATAATATTACAATAACAAATAATATGTTAGATACAGGCATCTGGTTTTTTATAAGGACAACGTTGTTATATAAAAGTTTAACGGTCTTTATCTCACTATAAATTTTTGCAACGAAAAAGATATTAAAATACTTTGATATTCAAAAACGTTTATACACGTTTTTTCCAAGAAGATTACAGTATATATTAATAGCACTTTTTTAACTTAAGTTATGAAAGACGATACTATCACCTTGTTATAATAAACTTATAACGGATTGTACATTGTTTACTGGACTTTTTATGGATTTTTAATTATAAAATGAAAGGTTGAATATATAGGTATTATTAGGAACGAGATCGTAAATTAACTTATAATCGAGAATGTTAAAATATATATTCTTTTATATAACAACGATTATCTAATAGTTAAAGTTGTTAAACTCATATTCCAAATCAACTTTAAAATAGTTAATGTATAAATGAAAAACTCAAATAAATCATCCCGTATGTATAAATGTTCAAAATCTACATATTGAATTTAACTCAATGTAAAATTTATTAAAATCTATCACACGGGATACCATTCCCGTTCTTCACTCCTATTACAACCTTTTTTGCATCGATTCCTAACGATAAATTATAGATATAGGAATTTTACGTTATATAATAAGAATCTTAAACTATTAAGCATGAACGAGTATTACACTACATATAGAAAACAGTGTATCGCGTATATAATATATTATCCAATCTTTTTAAAAGTATAGAAATGAAAATTACGGTGAGCTAAGAGGGTTTTCTACCAGCGGGTAAGCGAAACCTATATATATAAGGTTGTTTTAAACCCTTTAAATTTCTAGGCTTTTATACATATTATAAATTGTTTTTTTTATGAAAGATAAGTTGAATTATGGTCTAAATAAACTTATATCTTATGTCTATGTGTACTAATAACGTTTTATGTCCGCTGGTTAAAAACCTGCTATTATCGCTATTGATATTATGGCTAACGCTAATAATGCCGTTATAATAACAACGCTGTAATTATAATAGCGCCATAATTATAATAACGTCAACTAATTATAAACTACAAATTATGAACATTTTGATAAATTAATTATGACGGTTATAAAGGTTTGAATAACTGCCGTATAACGTATATGACTTTATTGAAAAATGGTAAAATTCGAGGGAAAAAAAAGGTGAAACGATGGAACCGTCGTAAAAAAAAGCAACGAAGGAAGTAACGAGGGCGTTTGCGGCGATTTATTCTTAATAAAGTCCGTGTCGCTTTCGCTGTCGTTGTCGTTTTCATTATCAACACCGTCTCTGCCAGGAAAAAAGGTCAAGCGAGTTAATGCTAAGTGATGGCTGCCTAACAGTGCCACAGCTGTAGCCTATGTAATACCACTTTCCACTGCCTTAACAGTGGCGCGAAGAGGCTACCGAAAGGTAGCTAAATACCCAACCGGCTCCTTTATAGCAACGTTAACACAATAAGCGGCTAACGATCCGGCGACAACAATAACTACAAATTTATACCCGCTTTTACGTTTTATTACTATCATTTATTAATTTTGAACCTTTTTATATAAAACCAACCCAAAAAATATAAACATAAAAAACGCATTTTACAATTATCTTACCTCTTTCTATACGAACCTTATCGCTCGATCCCGCTAAAAATAAATGTTATTTGTATAAGATCAGTTTTCGAGGGATGAAATAAGGTTAACGAAGGCTAAGTTAATAGAGGTAGAGGAAAGGAAATTAAATTCGGTAAAAGGAGTCTTAAAAGCGCGTTTAGGCCTTTTAGACCTTATGGGATCCGTTATAGAGACACGGAAACGATGGTTTACAACGCGTATAACAACGGCATATATGCGAGTTATGTCTTTTTTACTTCATAAAACTACTACTTACCTTAATATAAGGATTGATATTATCAAAAAAATAAAAGGCATAAAGACCGCTTATTTATTAGGGTAGGTATTTAGTACAATATATAAGACAAGTTTATAAATAAGGTTTTGTTTTAAGAAGAATTTTGCGTTATTTTATTTTGGTTTTAATACGCGATGTATAGGCTATTCAATATATAAAGGTTTCCTACTAATATTTTATAAGATCTAACGACATATGCAACCCCAACACGTTTTACTTCCGCCTTTTATCACAGGCTATTTTCTGTATATTTACCTTATGTTATCCTTTTTTAAGGGTTCATATAATCGTATCTCCGGCGCAAGTAATTGTTGGGTGGAAACTAATTAAACCGCGCCTCTCTACTTAACCAAGGCTACAATTCTCACGTTTATGGGTATTTAACTTATGGGGCATCCTAAGGTTTTACTTAGAAGAATAGTTTAAAGACCTTAAGGTCAATATAGATCTTCAGAGAACCTAGGTTATGATTTTCCCCACCGGTATCTACAGGATTATTTTATAACAATTAATATTGCACTTTATGAAAGGTATTACTTAGTGATGGTAAAATACAAAAAACATGTTATTAGAATTGTATTCAAATATAATGCAGTTAAGTTAATTGCAGTACAGCGAAATTGACCATACTGACTATAAGTCGGTTGGTTATGAAGTACTCAATTTAGACTAGGGTACGGGCCAAGCAATTAGCTATACAAATTAGTGTATAGACCAGCTTTCGATTTACCAAACCTAAAACAATACATCTACCACTTAACCACTATAACACTACTATTACTTCGATCGATTCAAATCGAAAATATTACAACGTTTAGAAGCCTTTCAACAATTGTATCAATTGAAGTGCATACATAGTAGAGAAAGGTGAAGAGTTTACATAGTAAGTCTAAGTGTTTACCTGCAGCAGAGCTATAGGTCACAAAACCCTCAACCTTGACAGGGATAATCAACCTAAGATTGACAGGGATAGCGATTGTTGCCTCAATCCTTTTGGGGTATAACAAATACCGGGCTTCCAAAAATAATGATATCCTTCTTATACTATCATTACCTAATCCACAAAATAAAAAGATAATGGCTTTTGGCATAGGTAAGTACATTTGGTACTATAAAAAAAACCCAGAAGACGCCCACTTCAAAACCTTGGCAACAAAAGGCACTTGGGCTGTTTCTTTCAAGTTGTTCGGGCTGCTCTTCGAGGGACAAGACCTCGGGCCTTTCGAGGGTGGCGTCTCGCCGTCTCCTGCTCTTCGAAGGGTCGACCGTATACCCTGGCTTCTATATGACGATCCCACTCTTGGGCGTACATAACCTGATCGCGAGCACATCCGTGTTCTTCATAACACAGTGCATCTGCTGAGTAGGCCCCACTTGTCACATGTAGGGAGAAAGGATCTCAGCCACCTGGGACGTGGTACCAGCACCCTGCTGTCATGGCGAATGCGCTTGCTTGCTAGTCCACAGCGCAGACTGCTATCGGTAAGGAGGACGGCCCACAGCCAATCTATGAGAACGCCAATCATTGCATCTATAGTCCCAATGTCCCTCCCCCAAGCCCTGCTTTCCCGCGCCGGCTGTGGTAGCATTTTTTTTACTTCTTCTTGCCACCCTTCTTGGACGGACCCAGGGCTGCCTCGCGCTTCTTCGCCTCCTTAGCTTCGATTTCCTTGCGCTTCTCGGCCTCCCGCTCCTTGCGCTCCTCTTCCTCGGCCTGCAAAGCAGTCAGTCAGTCACATGGCACGGTACGAAACACGTGGGTGGTTGGCACATACATCTCGCACAGCCTTTTGGCGGGCGCGGTCCTCGCGGATCTTGGCCAGACGGGCCATATCCGCCTTGGCCTCGTCCGTCTTGCCCGCCAGGTGCGCCTTCATATAGCGCTCCTTGGCGGCGGCCGCCTCGGCCGACTCACGCTCCTTGCGGGTTATGCCGCCCTTGTCCTTGGCAATGGCCAGCTTCTCGACGCCGGCGGCAGCCTCCGCGACGCCGCCGCCGCCGCCGCCGCCACCGCCGCCGTCGTCGTCGAGCTGCTTCGGCGGGGCGTCGGCCTGCATGCGGGCGGCCTTGGAATGGTTCGGGTTGGCGAGCATGGGCCCGGCGTCGTCGGAGTCGGAGTCGTCGCTGGAGGGCAGGTCGCCGACCTGGACGTTGGCGCGCTTGGCCTTGGCGATGGCGGCGTCCTTCTTGGCCTTCTTCGCGGCGCGGCGCTCGTCGCGGCTGACCACTTGGGCGGGGGCGGCCTTGGAGGAGCCGGCGTCCTCCATGGAGGACTCTTCCCCGGAGGAGTCGTCGTCGTCGTCGGAGCCGTCCAGCTTGCTTGCTTTGGGGTCCCACATGGAGATCTCATTCCCCTCAGCATCGAGGGGTCGGAGGTTCTTGGAGAAGTTCTTGCCGCCTGTGGAGGGACGGAGTTAGGCGTCTGACGATGCATGAACATGATGGGGTTTGGAGTATGGAGCTGGGCGTACCTCCACGTGTGTACTTCTTAAACTTGCCGCCGCGGCCACGCGAGCCTGCACCAGGACGTCCTGACATGGTGAATGGGTGTTCCTCTCGAAATTAGGTAACAAGACTGCCTTGTTGTTGTGGTGAACAGATCTTGAGCGTGTAGGTATTGGAGTGGACGATGGTCTGAGAAGGGAAACAGTTTCCAAGTTCTCTTGTGGTTCAAATTGCCCCTCGCCCTCGCTTGCAGGGTTCTCCCCCATGACAGATACTTACATACTAGTAGTATCGAGCTGATTTATCTCAGTCCCAGCACAGTTAGAGCGTTGGAGCCCGGGAAAACAGGTCTGAGAAACGGGATAAACGGGCAGGCCACCATCAAAACTCCAACTTTCCCCAGCTTCGTAGCATGGTCGCGTCTTCAAAAACACAACACATATTTTCCGCCTTCCGTATATCCAATCGACTCGCACCTTCACTGGCAAGTCAGATGGGAAACGGAAAAGGCCAGATCAATACGTTCCTTACCTGCTGTCCTCTTATTTCACCTTCGAGGTCAGTTAAATGTATCAACGTGACAGTGACATGTACGCCTTGTGCCGGTGTGGGTCAAGATCAGGCGGCACAGACACAGGCACGGCGAAATGGGTCGTGGCTGACACATCTACCTAGTTTAGTCCCATAGTCAAGGCAAAGGCGACGGCGACGGCCAGCGATGGCCCCATCGCGTCATGCAGGTCTTCGTTTTCCTGCATCAACAACATTGCCGTAGCGATTGCGATTGCCATCCATCATCGATCTTCCATCATCCCAGATACTACAATACCGAATGCCGAATATTGAATAATCTCCTTCCACACTGAGCATCTTCGCCATGACCTCGTCAACCTCGGCGGCGTCGGCGGCGACAGACACACAGCCGCTATCCCCTTATGAAACTGACGCGGCCAAGGGTAGTTTGTTGAAACGAGCCGTTTTGTGGAGAAAGTTGTGGTACCGACTAGCCAAGGGAACGTCTGTCGATGCTGTCGATGCTGTCGATGGGTTTGCAGGGCACAACTAGGCACATGAGTCGCCTTATCCACGCAGCACGCTTACCCAGGATCCATACGATGTGAATACGTGGCGTGACGGAAAGGCAAGCTGGCATTACACCAGGCAGCACCCACTCGACCGAACTTTGCATGAGCTCTGGAAGCACCCTTACGCCGCCAAGTTCAGAAGCCCACGAGGCATGCAAAGCCTGGGCCAACTGGCAGCCCAAGTCACGGTGCGCGTGGTAGAGGACGTTGTTGCGCCGAACAAGATCATCATTGACTTTGTCGACAGAGGCCTCTGGATGGTCGCTGTACAGATATGGGATGCCATCTCCAATCCCCGGTACGCTTTCCAACACTTGTTGCCTTGGTGCCTTGTTTGACGTACTCTAGGTGTCTTTCCCTCGAGCAATGGATGGCTGTCCCCACTGCTCTCGATCCCGTGCGGCCAAAGACGCAAAAATCCGATGCGCCCCCATTGTTCGACTTGACGCCCTTTCAACTGACCCGTGCGCTGATGCTGTTGCAATCCGATCGCTTCGAGGAAGATGAGGCGAATTGCCACAAAGTCGACCCAGTCCTCATCGAAATGAAGCGGCGAATTGCAGAGGGTGTCGAGCAGGACAAGCAGCAGGTGCTGCACCACTATCACACTCAGATCGCCGCGCCAGAACATGATCTTAGCATCTACCTGGAGCCTTTGCGGCCATCTGCCGCGTCTTTCGAGTTCATCACACACCTCCGATTCGCAGGTCCCTGCAGCTTCGCCCCACAAGAGCTGATACTACTGCCCGCCATGCAAAACCTCGGCATTCTGGAAATGGTGGAGCTCACGCATGCTCCGAAATCACGTGTCGTTCCACTGATCACGGAAAGTGTGCTCCAGGCCTGGAGCCTTACAGAAAATTCGTTTCCGAAAATGCGCCTTCTCAAGGTTTTTCGCAAAGCGAAAATCACATATAAATGCTTGCCATGCGTGGACAGCTTCCCCAACTTAACCCTGTTCGAAGTTCGAGGACCTGGCTCTGGTCGGCTCAACGGCATGCCCGACGGCAGCGTGGACGACATCAAGACCGCCAAGCTTCTTGATGGGTGGGACTTGTATACCAACGGTGCCCTCGTTAAATACGAACATGGACGTCTGCGGGATGCTGGTCCTGGATCTTTGCACTGGGGATACCTGGCATACACGCAGATCGCCGGAGACCCACAAGATGCCACTGGCGAAGGTGTCATCGAACTTCACAGCGGACCTCCGGTCATCTCTTTGGGCTTCGAGACGAAACTGGACCCGGGGAAGCATGACTGTTTCGATGAACTCGGTGGGAACCTGGGACGGCGTGACTGCCGGTGTTGTTTTGCGCGACGCTCGAAGCTGAGTGACTGGCTGCTGTATCGTTCCTTCTTCTGGAAATCCCAAGGAAGGCTATTACTCGCGTCACGATCAAGCAGCTTTTCGAGGGCTTGGAAATCCAAGCCAGGAGCGAGGTCCACTGGTATCGGTCTCGTGTGTCCGTGAAGGCGGTTACCAAAGGCAGCTGAAGAATGTTGTTGAAGGGAGCTGAAGGAAGCAGTTCCTGACCGATGAAGCGTCTTTGCCCTGCCAGCTACTGCCGGCCTGATCAGATCCATTAGCGAGATTGAGATTGAATACATTCATTCTATCCGTGCATGACCAGACACAAGATGTCCATGTGGCCCGCTCGAGCAACTTTCTCTCACCAGTTTCCTGCACCAGATGCACATGCACTACAGCATGGGCTTCAGGTCATCAGCCACCTTGAAAGGCGCCTCAGTTTTGGACTTGATCTCCTCCACCGTCACGCCGTCCGCAATCTCGATGAGCGTGAGCCCGTGGGAGAAGTCAACATCAAAGACACCCTGTAGGATGCCGAGTCAGCACGCGACGTGGTCTCCCTGCAATGGAGAGGCAGACAGACACTGGATAGAAGAGG
>JASMMZ010000007.1:9942111-9953281 GCA_038502455.1 Anisogramma anomala | reverse complement strand
CTCGACCGCGCCCGTCAGGTACATGTGCTCGAGCGTCTTGTTCTCGCCGACGTAGCTGGCGACCATGCGGCGGATCTGGCCGCTGCGCAGCAGCCGGCCGAGCCCGGACGTGTCCGTGCCCGCGTTGTTGGAGACCGCCGTCAGCCCGCGCAGGTCGGGCCGCGCCAGCACCGCGCCGATGAGCGTGTCGGGCACGCCGCACAGCCCGAAGCCGCCGCAGAGCAGCGTGCTGTCGGGCTTCATGTCCTCGATGGCCGCGGCCGCCGAGGGCCACACCTTGTTGATCTCCTTGGCGCGCCGCGGCGCGGCAGAGAAGGCGCGCGCGAGGAGGCGGCCGTGCTGCGGCGGCATCATGAGCTGCGAGAGGCTGTCAGTTTGGTCCTTGTCCCTTGCCCTTTCTCTCTCTCCACAAGGAGCGTCGGGACCCGGGCTCGGCACGTACGTTGGAGCCATGCGTGGAGGATGCGCGGACAGTCCGCATGTACACACCTGCCGAGGGCATTTTGCAGGGCTCAATGCTCCAGACGAATAGCTCGAATACGAGCAGAGGATGTTTTGGGGTACTCTAGTACAAGACGCACGATACAGACAGCCAAGCTTCCTTCCTCGATGCCTGCCTATATCCTCGGAGAAAACTACTGCCAGCAACCGTAGAAGAGAGGGAGGAGCGAGCGCAGGTCGTGACGAGTCAACGCAACCAGGCCGTCGTGCAATATGTATGACACAAGTATTGCCGAAGTCCCGAACGATGTCAGGGCACTGTGGGAGAGAGTAGGCGGTATCACATAGTAGGAGCAAGGTTAGCGGAGCTCCGCCCCCTTCTCACGATGCGATGGGATGCCGAGTCCGAAGACGGCCAACGAAAGCGCCGGTCCAGCATCGGCTGTTGGCTTTTGGGATTAAGCTTTAGCCGACTTGGTGGGGCAGCCATAGTACGCCAGGTGACTGACTGCACGTGCCATCGGTGATGATCCCAAACAACACCATCCACACCATCCACACCATCCCATCATAGGAGTGTCACCTTGCCAATATCACTCGGCTGCCCGTACCAAGATGCCCTTCACGCAGTGACCTGGTCTGCTTTTCCAAATCCGAGGGGCTTCGACTCTTCGCCGGATAAATCCTTTAGCACCCGCAAGGCCGTCCAAGAGACGCGAACCTCTTCCGACTCCGAAGACTGGCACATGTGGCCAGGCAGCCTGGCGAAACATACCACTGTCCGGTCAGACATGGGTGCCAAAAGGCCATGGTCATGTAGGCTGAGGTCTTTCATACCGGGTCTACATGGTAACTATACCGCTCCACACGACCTACAGCAAGTCGACAGGTCAACAGAGATCAGACGCAGTCTGGTTATCCCCTACCGTTACCTAGATATCCCTTCCAAACACCGTGCCTGGTGTCACATGGAAAGAAAGCCCGAAACCCATGAGTATTCCACAATGCCCCAAGGCAAAACCCGAGCCCGCGTCCTTCGTGAAGATAGAAATGCTACTACCAACGAGCCCCCGCAAGCTAAGCAAATAACCCTCCTCTGGACTCCTGTGCAATGATGTAGACCTCTCCATGTCATCTATATGAATACACCACCACACCGTGCCCCATGGCTGCGGCCACGATGGAGGACCTGGGATCCGTGCGCAGTGTCAAAGAATCCCCACGAGCTAACAGCGCCCCCGGACCCTTCACTTCATCAGCTCTCCTTCAGCTCGCCGCTTATGTCCATAGCGTTGCTTCGCTAGACCGGAGACAGGATGGGCCACACCCTTCCATGAGGAACAGTGCGCGCCGCCGCCAAAAGCCAACACCAAAGCCAACGTCGGGCCTCCATCCCTATCGACGGCTGCTGTTACCAGCTGTCGATGCCCCCGGGGACTGGATGTCCACGTTGAACTTCCATTTGCCTGTCCTCGAATGTCAGTGGCATTCAAAGCAACAGTGGCTTGAGCTTGGGGAGTGCTCACCATTGGCTAGGTTTTCGGCAGTGTCGTCAAGCAGAATGACCCGCCGTTTGTTGCAGTAGGCCGTCTTGTCCATGATCTCCACCTTCAGCTTTGAATCGGATAGCTCGTTGATAGGCTTCTCAAACATCTCGGACAGGCCCTCGACGGCCATCTCCAGGTCCTTCTGGTTGTCCTCGAAGATCTCCGTCAAATTGTTCCTCGCCAAGTAGAACGCAAAGGCATAGGTCCACTTAAGAGTCTGCCGACAGGTCTGCAAGGCCTGTGAGGCAGCATTGAGGTACTGAACTTCGATCCAAGACATGCCCGATGCAGTCTGCAGCTGCACCATCTTCTTCTCGGTCTTGTGGTAGATGTCCTTGTCAAGGCGGGCAGACTGTTCATGGTTGGCGTAGCGATTGTAGTAGTGCAGGTAGCGTTCCAAGGACACCCTGGATTTTGCTTGAGCGTCACGAGCGTCGGTGCCGCTCTTCTCTTCGAAGCGGTTGCAGTTGTACCAGCTCGTTCCGTGCTCTGACCATAGACCCATACACATCCAGCAGAACTCGTACTTGCACTTGCGGCAAGTCATGTGGTTGCACCCGCCGTTCTTCTCGATGGTAGAGTTGCATTTGGGACACTCCTTGGTGTTGGCTGATATCCAATTCGCCGTTTCGCTGTCGTCGGCGCACTTCTTGAGCCATCTCTTGACCAGCTCACACGGAGCAGGCTGGTGATCAGTGAGAATGCAACCGAAGCAGAAGCGGAAGCCACACGAGCAGGCCACTGTGGGCACGATCTTATCGAGATCTTTCTTCTTGATACCACAACTCACAGCGTTCTCGCAATCGGGAGCAGGACACCACTTCAGATGATCGTTGTCCTGCACGTAGGTTTTGTTGAGGAGCTGCCGGTACCTATCGTTCAGTGACTCGGTAACGAGAAGATCCATGGACTTGGCGTCGATGATGCGAGGACACTCGTCCGAGGGACACTGGATGCGGGCAGCCTCTCCCTCTTCTTTGACCTTCTGGATGAGATAATGCTTGTAACAGTCGGCGCAGTAGCGGTGGCCGCACTTCATGGAAAACGTCTCGAGGTTGTCCTCGTCCTCACAGCAGATATCACAGACAAAGCCCGGTACGACTTCCAGGCGCGGGCCATCAGTATTAGCGGGCCCCACTCCTGCAGCGTCCAGGACCTTTTGTGCAGACTCCATGTATTCGTCGAGAAGCCTCTCCTTGTTCCAACGGAAGAAGCGCAGCAGTACAGCCGCATCGTCTTTGGGCAACGCAAGGATCATGTTGACTTCGTCAACTAGGTCGTCCTGCTGTTTTTTGATGTCTTGGGGCTGGAAGACTTTGTATGTGATCTCGTAGGATACCTTCTTCTTGGGGCTGAAGTCGGTCTGGCCGGGCAGGTCCTCTTGATCAGGCTCTTCCTCGAAGTCAAAGCCTAAGGAGTGCGCAGTTACGTTAGGCAAGAGTGTTGGTCAGGGCAGAAACACGGTGGGTGGGATTAGGAACTGGGGCAGAGTGGAGCACGGCAAACACACCGTCATCGCCCGAGTTATTGTCGCTGTCATCCTGCAGCAGATCGTCGTCGCTCGAAAGGTTGGAGAGCATGTCATCGTCTGAGTCCATGGTTGTGGTCAGCGGGGTTGGGGGAGAACCTTGGACGTGTTGGGCAGCTGAGGCGGAGATCCTCTTGTTGGGATGGATTCCTTTGGTGGACGAGAGCGTCGCCTCAGCTGCCTTTCTCTTGCAAGTTTTGGGAGGAATGATGACGGGGGGACTCGGGGGCAGCAGCCGAGTCCGAATGATTGTGAGGATGGATGGGTTGTTATTTGGGCTGGGTTGGATGGATAGGAGTGGGTGCCTTGAAGAGCCCTTGTGGAAGTCGGTGGAAGTCGGACGTAGGTAAGGAGGCCAAGTGTTGCAGTGGAGTGGTAGGACGACTGAGGATGACCAAGTGTCTTGTGCCGCAGGCTGTGATGATGACCAAGGCGAAGGTCACATGCCACAGATTGGAGACTGAGGCCCGAATGAACGACCGGACTGGTAGGTTAGGCCTCTCGGTGAACGAGGGGCAATTAGCCAAGGGCTGATGTGGTGAGGAACCGCAATGCGGTCCTTGGAGAACCGCAGCACCGCAGCACCACAGCACAGTGTACTAGGTAGGTACTGTATGTCGGTGCTCGAGAGGAGTGGCGAGCCAGGGTTGTTGAAGGTGGATTAGGTGACTAACGAACGAAGAAAGAGGAGGGTTGGGCTGGACACAAGAGGATGTGTTCAAGGCAGACAGTGAAGTATTGCTGGTGAAGTCACCAGCAGACCAGACCTACTTAGAAAAGGAGGTTGACTCCGACTGTATGGGCAAGTGCATTGGTCGGATCTGGCCTCTGTAGATGCTTGTCGCTTGTGGTGCCTGCCTCCTAGGCACGTCCCCATCCTTGCGATATCAAGCAGGGACCAAGGAACATTGTTGGTCTATAGAGGGTGATGCATGCAGCATGCCTTTGAGTTGCCTGGACCATTGGTTGTGCAGTCAGCTATTGCTGTTAGAATGAGAAACAAAAAATGGACCTGTTCATATGTGAATAAATGACATTGTGGCAAGCTGCAGTGGAAACAAACAGTGGTAATGCATCTCCATGTTACAGGGGTTGGTAAAGTGTGCTACTGTGATGTCATTTCCAATATCGGGGTACTGTCATATTGGAGTTGATGCGGAGTTGTAAGTGGGATACTCGAAATCTAGTTTTCACTACAAAGGACACAGCAATCGTACTGCGCATTCTCACCAAGTACTCTGCTCAGCACATCTACAAATCAATCCGATGATGCCGTTCCGATCCTCTCTCAGGCCCTTGCGTCTGGTGGCCCATTCGTCCATCTCAGCCACCAGGGCCTTCCACTCAACCCGCCCAGCCTTCGTCAAGGTTGGCGATGCCATTCCCTCCCACGAACTTACCGAAGGCTCTCCCGCAAACAGAGTCAGCCTTGCCAAAGAGTTCTCTTCAGCAAATGGCCTCATCATTGGAGTGCCGGGTGCCTTCAGTACGTACACGTACTTGTACACTGCCAATCCTGTAGCGAGAATATTGACCTCAAGAGCCACGCCCGAATTGACTCTCGCTTTCTCTTCCAGGTCCAGGATGCTCCCAAAAGCACATTCCTAGCTACCTCCTGCACCCCGGCCTCAAGGGCGCTGGCAAGGTCTTTGTCGTTGCTGTGAACGATCCCTTTGTGATGAAGGCATGGGGTGATCTGCTGGACCCAGAGGGACTTGGTGGTGTAGGTGGCTGCCACAAGTCTACAGACCATCCTGCCCTGGCTGACACCTAAGTCATAGCTGCGATTCCTCGCTGATTCCACCGGTGAGTTCACCAAGGCACTGGAGCTCGACTTTGATGCCACCAAGGTGTTTGGCAACCACCGCAGCAAGCGGTATGCCCTCGTGGTGGAGAACGGCAAGGTGAAGTATGCTTGATCCCTGCCCACTCCCATCTCTGAGTGAGCACTGAAGTTGACACAATGGCCAGATCGACTCACATTGAGAGTGACGGAACTGGCACAAATGAATCCATGGCCGACAAAGTCCTTGGCCCGCCTGCGGCCCTGGATTGGAATGCTTGACAATTGCCAGCTCGCAGACGGTGGATACAAACCCTGCACAAGACAGCATAACAGCTATCAAAATATCTACATCCTTTCGCACATCTGGCCATAGTCCATGTCGTGATTGTGCCTGTCAGTTGGGCATGTCAGGCTAATCATTTCCTTGGACAACCCTGCTTCACCATATCCTCGTGCTACCCTGGTAGCTCATATTGAGGTAAGATGCCTGGTGGAAACACAGGCAACCGCCAAATTCATGCTGGTGCCCTGTGATCCATCACGGTGCTCGCAGCTTTTGCCCTTGACCGCACACTCCGCGGCAACAGACTGACAGCGGATATGTGAATGTTGAGGAGCGTGCCATGGCTTTGTCAACTGGCGTATATATGCACAGTGACCTTGCCTGTGCATCAGGACCCACTGAATTCAGAAAGAAAACGGCCTGGAACAAATGAATTTAGCAGAATAATACATCCAAACCAGCTGGTTAATGCAGCATCTGCTAGCAAATGCCCAACGGTTAAGCAAGAAAACCACATTTTAGAAAATAATAAATTTAGTATAAAGTTTTCATTAGTAATTTCGTTTTACGTTTAATATCACTATTTGTATTTGTATGTGTAATTTTGATTTTTATAACAGGCGTTACGTAAAAAGTGCAAAAAGGATGGTGCAGCATCCTGTTAAAGTCAAAAACATCCGGCAATCCACACTATCGGTATCACGGAATGAAAATATGCCCTCATATCGCCAGGTCGCTTCCAATATTTCATGTCAGTTGGGCATCATTCCCACATAACTCAACGGATGAGCCAATTTCGATTGTGAATGGCTTTGATGTAACTGGAGGATAACCTGGCAATGGGCTATGCCTTCTACGGGATTTTGATCCACTAATACCAAAGGATGGTGAAGGTAAAATGCAGCCTTGGACACTTGAGGCGGGGACCTCCCGCATCTGGGGCGAGATTGACCATCCTGCTGCCACCTCTGAGCAAGGCCTACGAATCGTCTCCTTCGATATGCATGATTTGTGTCAATATGTTGACTGTGGGCGTTGGCTCGTTCATATATATGGGTGACGACAGCCATCACTGGTGCCTCTACCAGCCCCTAAACCCCTGGAACTGCAACGAACAGTCAGTGAGCCAGGCCCTCCCTTCACCAGACGGAGTAGATGGAAACACTCCTTCATTGCCCGCCTCCTCCGGCCCCAGCAGCAGCCTCCCCCAGCCTCCGCAACAAGCGGCCCACGCACTCGTCGCCGTCCCGCACCGCCCTGCCACCAACAGCCACGACCTTCTCGCCAGCCTTTGCGCCGCGCGCGATCTGCAGATCCGCCCTGGGGATGCCAAGCGCCTGCGCGCTGCGGGGTCAGTGCCGGTCTCTCTCTCTCTCTCTCTCTTTTGGAACGGTTCCGAAACTCAGCAGACGGTGGATGGATGGAAGGATGGACGGATGGAGGAACGGCGGGTACGACGCGCTGCTTACTTCACTCAGCACGGCCAGCACCGCCCTGTTCGCCGCGCCCTTCTCGGGCAGGGCCGCGATGCAGATGTGCACGGCGGCGCCGGTCAGCGCCGCCACGCCCTCACGGGCTTTCGCGGCGCGCGGCTTGACGCGGCAGTGGAGGTGGACGGTGGGGCGGGCGGTTTTACTGCCGGGAATGAAATAGATGAGGCGCCGAGAGGCCATCGGAGTGGGCAGAGGCGGGGATCGTGACACATTTCGGTGGCAGTGTCCACAGTGGTCGTTTCAGTTTTGCATGGCGTTAGCGTATACAGACAGACGCTGCTGTAGCGGGGTCCGGCCGGGCGGTGAGTGAGTGGGGCTGAGCCCGCCGGGAATTCGGAGCGGATGGTGTGGGGCAGCCGGGCTCAAAGCTGGCTGCCGGCACGTTGAGCGGACGTACTGTGTACTAGCATTGCTCTGTACTATGGGCTCTGAGTCAAGACTGCGTTCCGAACTTCATTCCAGAACTCTCTTCTCCGGCGTTGTCTTCTTGAGATGGTGGCTTGTGCTCATGCACAGCAAAATAAGCATGAAGCGTACTTCCACCGGCCAAGACCCGGCCGTGCCGCATATCCTTTGCCCTGCCAGACCAAGCTTGCTGGACGGGATCTCTTCTACTGTTTATCCGGATTGCTCTTGGAGATGCCCCGGGAGCCCTCCCACTGGTGGTCGCTCGTCGCATCCAACTGCGTCCGAACTCCTCACCTGAGACCACGAACCCGCGGGGGAGCGATGCCACTAGCCCGCGTGCCACGGGCGCCGCGGGTTCCGCCGCGGGCGCCTCGAGCCTGTGTGCCACCGCGGGTGGAGGGCGCAGGTACCCGGGAAGTATTGGGTTTCGGAGCGGGCGTCTGGAAGCTGGAGGCCGCGGTCCGCGTGGACGAGGGGTTTTCGACGAAGGATGTGTCGGTCGTCCTGCGACACCGTGTCAGTGGGCTGATTCGACCGGCGCAGAGCACACTCCCACAGTGCGCACGCACATGAAGGTCATGTCCCCGTCCACATCTTCTGCGGCCTTGCTGTCCGGGATGGCAGTTGCGTTATGCGTCTCGCCCTGCTTTGCTCTCCGGAATGACTCTGGTATGGGCCCCTAAGCAGAATGTTAGCATGGGTGAAAGGAAATTGGCAGTCTGCATTCGCGTCGCGTGAGGTCTCTCACCTCGGGATAGTCAACACAGAATGCATTCATGTTGAGGCCGTAGAGAAAGCTGGCGAAGCTCTCGCTGAAGCGCGCCAGACTCTCATGCATCAGCTGGAAGTGCATGAGATTGGCCTCCAGGTCGGCCATGGCATCGGACAGCTCGCTGAACTGAGGCTCGAAAGCATTGAGCGGGAAGGGCGCATCGGCGCTTGCTGTTGCAGACTCTCGGAAGGAGGAGCGGGAGGAGGGTCGGAGGGGTGTCGTTGGGCGTGAGACCCTACTGCGCGACGTGGAGCGGTTCCTGTCTTGTGACATTGTGCTGTGTGTTGTGTTTTGTCGCAGGTTGGGAGTTGGCGTGTTTTGTTAGTGACGCGCTTCAAGTTGGGAGCGGACGAGGCCAGTACCACACCACCTTGACAGGGGCCACACAAACACTCGGGACTGCGTATCTGGACGGATCTGTATATTCTTATCTGTATATTCTTCTCTCGAAATAGAATACCGAACAGGAGCACAAGAAACCAACCCTTCGGCCGCATGGTTTTATTCCGGGCGATGCCCAGTGTCAATTGACGCCACACCGCTGAAACGCTCACTGACATCACCCATGTGAGCCGCCCTCGCCGAAGCAGCTGAGCAGAAATCAGCTCGAGTCCTCGAGCCCTTTTTGAAACGCCCGTTCCAACCGTTGGACTTGGAGGGGCTGAACAGTACGTGCTCCTTCGTCATGGTGCTCGCGCTTCTCTTCTTCCAGGCATGGCCTATGCCGTATCAGGTGGCGCGACTCTCCCTGCTGACGCACCGCACCATCCCAGCTGCAGCGTACTGTACAGACAGACTGCCCACAGCACTGCCCACAGCACTGCCCACAGCACTGGGGGCCAACATAGTTCTTCACATACCTGTCTCAGCCTCTCGCAACCTCTCTCCCTTGCTCTCGTAGTCGTCCATGCGACTGCTCCGGCACAGACTCGCCCACCCTGTCTGCCGTCTGGGACTGATAGTGCCCCGTCCCTGCATCTACCATCGCACCGCAAACCGCAGCGCACTTGATTCACCAGTCCCGCCATCGCATGGCCGGGAACCTCGTGCGCAACATTATCACTCGCCGGCGAAAGTCCAACGACCACTCGGCGCACCTCTACAAGCCAGCGCATCGCACACACTGCTTGTTCTGGCAGCGCTCTCTGCCGCCGCTGCCGTCTACGCCACATTCTACTCCGGCTCTGCTGAACAAACCTCCGAGGACACCCGAGGCACTGGGTCCAGAGACGAAGCTGCCATGGCAGGCATCCAGCATGAGGAGCAGCTAGGGCGCGTGGGAAACCTGACTCCAGACCAAGAGCAAAAGCTGCGCGAGCTATGGGTCGCCATCTTCAAGGTGTGCGGCGTGGGCGATCATGAGGGCGAGCCGGACGACGATGCATTGGCCGCACCGTCCGATGCTCTGGCCGATAAGTCGACCAATGCCAAAGACAAGCCGAAGAAGAGGAGGATTGCCATGTTTCAAAGGAAAGGACACAAGCAGAGCGACTCGGACTCGACCGCGAGCGGGGTGAGCTCGTCTATCAAGACGGATGATGCAGACGACAAGTACGGCCAGAACAAGCAGTTCTTGGAGACGTTGGCCAGCACCTCGCCCGAGGACATGCGCGCGACCATTTGGAATATGGTCAAGCACGACCACCCCGATGCCTTGGTATTGCGATTTCTGCGCGCGAGAAAATGGGACGTCAACAAGGCGCTTGTCATGCTGGTCTCCACCATGCATTGGCGCGCCATCGAAATGCATGTCGACGACGATATCATGAAGCACGGCGAGGCGTACATGGTGGAGCTCACGACATCCGACGATCCGAAGAAGAAGCAGCTGGGCGACGACTTCATGGCGCAGCTGCGCATGGGCAAGAGCTTCTTGCATGGTATTGACAACGAAGGGAGGCCTATTTGTATCGTGAGGGCAAGGTGCCATCACCAGGGTCAGCATTGTGACGAGTCGCTCGAGAGGTATACGGTCTACATCATCGAGACAGCACGGATGCTTTTGCGGCCGCCTATTGAGACAGCGACTGTTATATTCGATTTGACTGGCTTCTCCATGGCCAATTTGGTGATTCTAGCCCCTGTCTTTGCTACTTGGTTCTTTGCTGACGTGCGCTAGGATTACACGCCCCTCAAGTTCATGATCAAGTGCTTCGAGGCTAATTATCCCGAGTCCCTCGGCTTAGTCCTCGTTCATAAGGCGCCCTGGGTCTTCCAAGGTACGTACTTGGCCTCTTTTCCAGAAGTGGGCTTCTCTAACGCCAAGCAGGAATCTGGAAGGTCATCCGCGGCTGGCTCGACCCGGTGGTCGCTAGCAAAGTCCACTTCACCAACAACCTCAAGGACCTCGGGGAGTACATCGACGCCTCGCGCGTGCCCAAGGAGTTCGACGGCGAGGACGACTTCGAGTACAGATACGTCGAGCCGGCCCCCGGCGAGAACGCCAAGCTGCAGGACGCCGCGACCCGCGACGGCCTGCTCGCCGCGCGCGAGCGGCTGTACCGCGACTACGAGGAGGCGACTGCCGCGTGGATCCAGAGCCCCGCGGACGCGGCGGTGAAGGCGCGGCGCGACGGCATCGCGGCCGAGCTTCGGGCCGGCTACTGGGCCCTGGATGCGTATGTGCGCGCGCGGACGCTGTACGACCGCACGGGCTGGATCCAGGGCGAGAAAGTCGAGCCGTATCCGGCGAAGAAAGATGCGGCGGGGCAGAAGGGGCCCGCAAATGGTGCGGGGACGTCGAGTGATGATGTGGATTGAGAAAGGGGCAAGGGGGTGCCTTTTCACCCCGAGGACCTAGTTGGCACGCTTTGGAATATACTTTTACATGGGCACAGCTACATACATCCGCTAGAACGTACATATTCGTGGCCGAAAAGCTCGAGACATCGCTGGAATTCTTATTCTTGTCC
>JASMMZ010000007.1:9790840-9938239 GCA_038502455.1 Anisogramma anomala | reverse complement strand
CTTCAGGGTGAAGGACTGGGGCCTGTTTCACGAGATATAAGAGGGGTGGAAAAACGGGGAGGGGGGGGGGGCGGCCGTGGCCGGGGCTGGCGCGAGGCAGAAATACACATGGAAAAGAACTCTTCGAGTGAATGGTCATCGGATGGGGGATGTGCAGATGTTACGATGTGATGATACCCTTTTCTCCCGTTGCGTTGGCTATTTTGGTGGGAAAAACGGCTTGGTATAGTCGGTTGCGAATGGCATGAGCATATATGTATGACCTTTGCTCCTAGATCAAATTTGTGATCTTTCTATGTTGCTTGTGACTGAATCGGTGGTGGGACCAGTGTGTCGTACAGCAGAGAGCTGCGCTCTGGAGTATAGTGATGGCCTGTAAGCTACTCCTCCTACACAGCAGTCACCTTCTGATTAGAGTCTCAGACCTATGCTCTGCCATCCGGGCGTGTATATCAATCAGAGGGCAGCAACCATACCGGATTGTAGAGTTCACAGTATGGCCCATGGTCATTGGCAGCTACAATTCCAAAGATAGGTTTGGATACCGTGCAGTATAGTTGTCCAGTACTCCCTGGCAATGAATGCTAAAGCATATCAAAAGACCACTACTTTACCTCGGGTGTCACCATTTGCCATGCATGGAAGATCGTAATGCACATTCCTCCAGACCGGCCATCAAGTCAAATCAACGACTGTCAGCTCGTCCATTTTCTTGGTGACACCCTCGACCTTCTTATCCTTCGCCTTCGCCGAGTCTCCCTCCCCGGACGGGGGCTTCTCCCGCTGGGCCCACCGGCTCGCCACCATCTTCATGATGTCCTTCTGTTGACTCCCGGGATTCTCCCTCTTGATCAGCCGCATCTGCTCCTTCATGAACCTCTGGTAGTCGCTCTCCTTCGCCTTGCCCGCGCCGGCCCGCGGCACCGGCTTCGTCTGCCGCAGCGGGCCCCGGCACGCGCCGCAGCGGTGGCGCGTCGGGTCGATGCTCCGGGAGTGGCGGCGGTACTCGGCCGCGCACGCCGCGCACTGCCACGCGTACCGGAACGCGACCGCGTAGCTGTGGCGCGTCGTCACGGCGACGCCGCGGCCGCCGAAGGCGCGCCCGACCGCGGCGGCCCACGCCCGGAACTCACGGCCGTGCGGGCGCGCGGCCACGCCCGAGACCATGAAGCTGGCCAGGTGGCAGAACTCGTGCGCGACCACGTTGAGCAGGCGGCCCTCGTCATCGATGACGCGCGTCGACAGCTCGATCGACGCGTGGTGCCGGTGCCGGGGCCGGGGCGCCGCGGGGGCGCCGGCGGCGTCCGCGCCATCCCGGGCCTCCTGCGCCGCCGGCGCCGGCTTGAGCGTCTCGCGCTTCCAGTTGGCGCGGCCCGCGGTGGTCAAGAGGCGCGGGGTCCACTCGATGCGGATGCCGCCGGTGGCGGCCGTGAGCTCAGACAGTTTGTTGTGGGTGATGCGCTCGTCCAGTTCGCGGAGGAACTCGTCTGCTAGTTTGTGCTTTGCCTGCTCGAAAGCTGTCTTGGCGGCTTTCTGAATGGCAGCCTGGCTGGGCTGGCCTTTCTTGGGGCTGCTGGGTTTCTTGGGACTCTTGCTGGCTGCGGTGGAGAGGGGGAAGAGTTGCTTCTTGGGTGAATGCTCATCATTCCACTCATCAATGAACTCTTGGTCCCAGAAGGTGTCTGTGTGTGGGTGGTGGGGAGTAGCTGGGATTCGCGCAATCTTGTTGCTTGGTGAGGCCAGGCCTTTCCGCTTGTAGTCTTGAATTGAAGATGTTGGTGTGCCAGGCCTTTCAAACTCTTCAAGACTTGCGGAGTTTGGTGGTTTCAGCTTCGGTCTGGGACAATGGTCAGTTATTTTATTGTCAACAGGCAGGAGATACTCACTTTGCAAGCTGGGACAAGGGATTAGCTAGATCATTCACCCATGATTTCTGTCCATCCTCTGCCTTTTTAAAAAGTCCCTTGGCGTGGACATTCTGATCTCTGCTGCTTCCTGCTCCCCAGCCCCGACTCTTGTCTTGGTTCCCTGCTTGGATAGCCTCAGCCAAGAGCTGAGAGCTTGGACTTTGGCTGCAGTCACTCTCTCTGGATGTCTTGCAATATTCAGGCTGCTTTGTCGCACCCTTGGACTTGGAAGGTGATAGCTGAAGGAAGTCTTCAGGTGCAGAATCCTCACTCTCCTCCTCCTCCTCCTCATCATCTGAGCTCTGGCTGGCTGCAAAATCTGATGCAGAGAAATCCTCCAGAATAGTCTCCTCATGCACAGACTCGACCTCGGAGAAGTCAGCAGCCTCCAGGCTTGTCTTTGTAGGGCGTGTCTTCCTTGTTTGCAACTCAGTACGCTGTGAGGTGATTGTTTTCTTGGTGGGCATGACTCCACTCTTTTTCGCCGGTGCTGGTGCTGGTGCTGGTGCTGAGGAGTTGCTGTCGCATAGCGGGCGGAGCAGTCGGTTGTCTGCAATGCCACCAAGTTTCCTCCTCCTCATAGTGCTGATCTCGACACTCTTGCCAATGTTTCGCAGGTCAGGCAAATCATCCTCGCTGTCGCTGTCACTGGCTCCTGAGTCGGATGATGAATCGTCAACAATGCGACAGCCTCTGATAGACCTACTAGCCATGTCACCTTACAGCTGATCGCAAAACCAAAGAGTAATACAGAGCGCTAATAGAGTGATTGAAAGAATGACTAGGAGTGCGTGGATGTGCACTTGTTTGGGCTTGTTGTAGACATCACTAGCACTAGTTGCCATGGAGACGCGGCTAGCTGGGGATCCCTGCGCAGTCTATGTGGCGACCTTGCTGACTAGTTGGGGTCACAAATAAAAACAACTGCAAGGGCCTTGTTTTCAATGCTATGCTTGCCACTTTCTGCTTTTGACACATCAAAACTGCTGTGATCCCTCCCACCATCATCATTCTGTTCAGCTGCTGCGGCGAACTAATATGGGTCTCCCATGCAGGTGTGCCTGAGCACAGCCCCCAAGATTAATTGGAAGCGTACTTGAATGAAACGTAGCCGTGACACAAAGCACTGGTGCTATTGGAGGCTGTGCCCAAGCACTGCATTTTCAATGCAATAGCCAACAACACCCACCACTACCAACGCAGGCCGGTATAATATACATATCTATTGTCTTGCGGTAAGGTCATTAGTACAAATGGCGTCCAGGCTATGTACAGTTGGGAACTCAAGGAGGGACGCAACAGAGAGGCTAGCTAGTTTAAGCGGCGACCTTACTGACATATCGCGATGTGCAATAGTCTACTAGTATACAGTGAGACCTTGCTAAGTTATTGGCTTTGCACACCCGGACGAGTCAGCAAGGTCACCGTATAGACTAACTACAGTATTCAGCTTCCTTTGCACCCACTTCACTCTGTTTGTTGCATTGCCCAGGTTTCAGCTTTCACAAGATGTGCAAGCAATCCTTTCAAACCCGATTAGTCAGGAAGGTTGCCGTAGACTACAGGACAGAGCAAAGAATTACAGACCAGACAGCCAACAATTGGAGAGGAGCATCGATAGCTCCGAGGAAACCATTTGATATGAGTGGTAGGGAGTTGCCCAGAATATTGATGTTGTTGTGTTTGGATGTTAGGTCTACACCTAAGGCCAAGATGATCAGCTTAATTGGCCCCACCATCAAGCCACCCAGTGGTACGCGTTCGTATTGGCGTGCAGCACCAAGTCGCATTCTGTGTGATGAATACGATATCTGATGGTGCGTAAGCTTGCCACCAATGTCGTTTCGTAATCTTGCCACCAATGTCGTTGCATCGGACATACAATGCCAAGCTGAGATGCAGCAGTCTCCAAACAACAATGTGCACCCAACGTCGTGGTGGGGCGGGAGAGTGTGGCTTTGCATCGCACGATAGCAAACCGGCAAACCTCTTGAACGAATAGAATTTTGGCAGCCGCGAGGATCATGAACAACCTAATGCGGGAATGCAGTGGGATGTTTCCTGTGTGCTGTATAGTGAGGGCTACTATGATCTGCACTGTGAAGTAGTCGACCATAACCTGCTTCTGCCAGAAAGCCACAAAAAACGATAAGAAACGGTGAGCTGCTTCTGATGCATTGATGGAAATTGGAATAACATCAACTTTTACTGTGTCTACAAAGCATACCACCACCTTCCTGACTAATCGGGTTGTTTCAACCTGATTGCTTGCATATCCTGGTAAGTCAGCAAGGCTGCCATGTACTAGTACAGTGGGAAGACAAAAATGACAAGCCATTGAATCCACATCAAATTTCCCACATATTATCCTTTATGTTAAAATACATGTGGATCCAAGCCAGCTTCCGGAGCCATGATTTGGGATGCACTGGATCCGGGATTTGTCGGATCCGGGATGCGCATAATTGCGATCCTCATACTTCTAGCGGTTCCTGCAGCTTAGAAAACATCATCATCCATTCACTCAACACTACCCTTTGTTACTTCGACCACAACTCAAATCAACATCGTAGCCACAACTTAAGCCCTACCAACAACAACTATATTTGAAAAAAACATTGCAAAGATTACAATTTTGCAGGTGCCGCCGCCCTACTATTTTAAAAAGGGGATATTTGTAAATTGAAGCTAGTCCAGCCAAATAATCCGGAAAACACCAGATCCAAAATACATCGGAGCCGACTACAACACTAAACACTGCTGTGATCCTCATATATAACCAGTAAACCCCGACTTTCATCTGCCAGATTCTCAATTCAAATATACATCATTCCAACAACTTAAAGATCTATCACTGCAATATCAGTGATTTGGACCTTGAGATAGGAACCATTCAGACCCACATCTCAACTTGACCATGACATTTGGCGACCAGCAGGTTGGAAGTCAGTATATACATACACTACGTATTTAAGTGGTGGTCGATGTGCATACCACATCCCTGTGGAGATGCTTTTTCAGGAGACGTCTCGGAAATTTTGGTACGTTGAGCACAGTCACTGCCTAGGTACCTAGATACATCCTGAACACACCGTTTTACCACGCAGCGTAGCAACATAGGACCGTTTGGCTTCTTGCCCCCAGGGTATTCAGGGATGAGCCTGGGAGGAAGAACGTACTGCACAGTACTGTACAATAGTACATACACAGCAGCGCTGGTTGAGCATGGTTGGAAGATCCTCAGTTTCTCCACGGACCAAATGCCTTCTTCAATATGGCTATAGGGGCTTGACAAGATTTCTCACGGCAGGCTAGCGGTCAACAGACTCATCAAATGCAGGTAGCGAAACCCACACGGCGGCATGACAAAAGATATAGTTTAATTGTACTGTAAATGTCGCACTGTGTAAAACGGGGTGTTCACTGACCTGTGTGCAGTGCATGCCAACTCCTGGCACCCGCAGCCTCCTTTTGCCCCTTGCCCCTTTTCCTTTTTCCAGCCCGTTGCCAGCACTCATTTCTGATTTCCCACTCGACCAATGCAAGGCTCCCGTTTGCTTGCCACGCACGATCACGGGCTTCTCGACCTAGGAGCATCCGTAATACTGTGCGGTGTCACCAAGCTACTCAGAGGTTGGCCTCAATCCCAGGTTGTTCTTGATTTCTACTTTTCCTCCTTCCTCTCCTTCTCTCGCCAACCTCACACTCCTTGTCCTGTCCGCCTGGCATACTTGACGCCAACTGCATTCGGCGCATCATTCCCTCCCTTGACGGCACTGCTAAGAAAGCGCCGGCTTGCCGATCGCTTCCTGCGCTAGCACTGGTTAGCATTCAGTTTCTTGGTGTCCGGGAACATCCAACAAAGACTGACTATGGCGTAAACAGACATCGACAGTTGCGGATAAGAGCCAAGACGAGGCGAGGACAGGACCCATCTGATCAATTGTGAGGGTTGTATTCGAGGAGGCAGGAACAGGAATAGGATTAGGGGCAACGGCGACCTGCGACTTGCGACGCGCGACGCGCGACCTGCGCTCTGTTCTTGTTTACGATTCGAGAACAACTTACATCTGTATTCGTGTCTGGTTCACGCGACTTGAGCATCTCCGAAGAGGAACCGTCTTCGCATTCCAAGACAACCTGAGAGTCGAGACACATGTGTCTGTTGTGATTGGTACGTTCGCTTGACTGCCTCCCCGATTTCCCTCAGGACTCCTTCCCTTGGGACTCGAGGTACCCCAATCCCCATCAGCCCCAATCCAAATTCCCTACCTAGCCTTCGCCCCAACCCCCGAGATCCTGGAAATCCTGCGACACGAACATGGATAGCACCTTCCTCCATCCTTGGCTGGGCCGCCGATTCCCTTATGCCTAGTGCACACCCACCACTGTGATTGATCCGCCAACACCGAACAACACGCTAGCAAAACATCACACAACCGCACGCCACGACGTTGACGGCCTGTCCTTTTGCTTCAATTTACATCACAAACATACCTCAACCGTGGCCATTCCCCGGCACAAGCGGCCAATTGCTGCTGGGACGATCGTGTCAATGTACATATAGCTAATCTCGCTTGTTTCTCCAGACATCTGATCCATCATGTCTGGGTATCCGCCCCACCAAGACTATGACGATGGCTATGGTCATCACCAGCAAGGGAACACCGACTCCTACTACGACAACGAGCAGAACGGCCAGTACTACGACCAGAACGGCTACGATGCCCACGGTGCGCCCACTCACGACGCCCATGCCGTAGGTCAAGATGGATATTATGACGAGTCGTGAGTTGAACTGCTGTTCTGACGTTTGCTGCATCTTGGAGCCCTGTGACTGACCGCCATCTTCTCATTTCAGTGGTTACTACAATGCAGACGCGAGTAACCCTTACCACCAGGACGGC
The DNA here is from genome assembly GCA_038502455.1 of Anisogramma anomala. Lineage (NCBI taxonomy): Eukaryota > Fungi > Ascomycota > Sordariomycetes > Diaporthales > Gnomoniaceae > Anisogramma > Anisogramma anomala. Next base: position 9,931,425 of record JASMMZ010000007.1, on the reverse strand, counting down.
GGCTACTACGAAGGCCCAGAGGGTCACGAAGGTCAATACCATGACGGGTACTACCAAGATGGCTACTACGAAGGGCACGAGCAGGGTGGACATGGCGCTCCCGGTGGCCATCGCGGTGGCTCTGAGGAGGACTCGGAGACTTTCAGCGACTTCACCATGAGGTCCGACATGGCTCGCGCTGCCGACATGGACTACTATGGCCGAGGCGATGAGCGCTACAGCGGCTATGAAGGTGGCGGCCGTGGCCATCGTCCGCCCTCCTCCCAGATCTCGTACGGCGCCAACCGTTCCTCGGGCGCTTCTACGCCCAATTACGCAATGGACTACGGCAATGTGCTGCCCGCAGGCCAGCGTTCGCGCGAGCCTTACCCGGCGTGGACTTCCGATGCTCAGATCCCTCTTTCCAAGGAGGAGATTGAGGACATTTTTCTGGACCTCACCGCCAAGTTCGGCTTTCAACGGGACAGCATGCGCAACATGTACGACCACTTCATGACCCTCCTCGACTCGCGTGCCTCTCGTATGACCCCCAATCAGGCTTTGCTATCCTTGCACGCCGACTACATTGGTGGAGACAACGCAAATTTCCGCAAGTGGTATTTTGCCGCTCATCTTGACCTAGACGATTCTGTCGGATTCGCCAATCGGAAGGGCGCCAAGTCAAAGAAGAAGGGCAAGAAGAAGAAAACCCAGGAAGAGGAGCAGACTCTGGAGGATCTCGAGGGTGACACCTCCCTGGAGGCCGCAGAGTTCCGCTGGAAGACACGCATGAACCGCATGTCCCAGCATGATCGTGTCCGCCAGATCGGTCTCTACCTGCTGTGCTGGGGCGAGGCCAACCAGGTCCGCTTCATGCCTGAGCTCCTCTGTTTCCTCTTCAAGTGCGCAGACGACTACCTCAGTTCGCCAGCCTGCCAGAACTCAGTGGAGCCTGTCCCCGAGTACACCTTCCTGAACAACGTCATTACCCCTCTCTACCAGTTCTGCAGAGCAGAGGGTTATGAGATTTCCAATGGCGTGTACGTCCGCCGTGAGCGCGACCACAACCAGATCGTCGGATATGACGACTGCAACCAGCTCTTCTGGTACCCCGAGGGTATCGAGCGCATAGTTCTCGAGGACAAGTCGAGGCTGGTTGATGTGCCGCCGGCCGAGCGTTACCTCAAGCTCAAGGACGTGGCCTGGAAGAAGTGCTTTTTCAAGACCTACAAGGAAACCCGATCATGGTTCCACCTGCTCGTCAACTTCAACCGAATTTGGGTCATCCACTTGAGCGTGTGGTGGATGTTCAACGCTCACAACGCGCCGGAATTGCTTGTTCCCAACTACGAACAGCAGGTGAACCAGCAGCCACCAGCCTCCGCTCAGTGGTCCATTTGCGGGTTTGGAGGCGGCATCGCCTCCATGATCCAGATTCTGGCCACGCTCGCCGAATGGTCCTACGTCCCCAGGAGATGGGCCGGTGCCCAGCATCTCACCAAGAAGCTGTTGTTCCTGCTCTTGGTCTTCGTCCTCAACGTGGCGCCTGGTGTGTACGTGTTTCTACCTCAGTCCTCCGTGGAAGCCTACAACAATCACCAGAATCAGGTTATTACACTCATACTGGGTGTTGTGCACTTCTTCATCGCCCTCGTCACCCTGATCTTCTTCGCTATCATGCCTCTTGGTGGTCTATTTGGCAGCTACCTGGTCAGCAAGAAGTCGAGACGTTACGTGGCCAGTCAAACTTTCACAGCTAGTTGGCCGCAGCTCAAGGGCAATGACAGAGCCATGTCCTACGGTCTGTGGATGGTCATTTTCGGTGGCAAGTTCGGCGAGTCGTACGGTTTCCTAACCTTGTCCTTCCGTGACCCTATCCGGTTCCTCTTCATCATGAACACTAGCAGCTGTCTCGGTGACAAGTACATCGGCAACATGCTCTGCAAGTATCAGCCAGCCATTACCTTGGCGATCATGGCTTTCACGGACTTGTGCTTCTTCTTCCTGGACACCTACCTATGGTATGTCCTGTTGAACGCTGTTGTGTCGATTGCTCGGTCCTTTTACCTCGGTTCTTCCATCTGGACACCCTGGAGAAACATCTACTCTCGCCTACCCAAGCGAATCTACTCCAAGGTGCTGGCAACCACGGACATGGAGATCAAGTACAAGCCCAAGGTTCTCATTTCCCAGATTTGGAATGCCATCGTCATCTCCATGTATCGGGAGCATCTCCTGGCTATCGACCACGTGCAGAAACTTCTCTACCACCAGGTTCCATCCGAGCAGGAGGGCAAGCGAACGCTGCGTGCCCCCACCTTCTTCGTGTCTCAGGAAGACCACTCATTCAAGACAGAGTTCTTCCCCAGCCAAAGCGAGGCGGAGCGTCGAATCTCTTTCTTTGCTCAATCCCTGTCCACGCCAATTCCTGAGCCGTTGCCAGTCGACAACATGCCGACTTTCACCGTCATGATTCCCCACTATAGCGAGAAGATTCTCCTTTCTCTCCGTGAGATCATCCGGGAAGATGAGCCTTACTCCCGAGTCACTCTGCTTGAGTACCTCAAGCAGCTCCATCCCCACGAATGGGACTGCTTCGTCAAGGACACCAAGATTCTCTCTGACGAGACTGCACAGTACAACGGCGACGAAAAAGCGGACAAAGACACGGCCAAGAGCAAGATTGATGATCTCCCCTTTTACTGCATTGGTTTCAAGTCGTCTGCCCCCGAGTACACTCTGCGGACTCGTATCTGGGCTTCGCTTCGTTTCCAAACGCTGTACCGTACCATTTCTGGGTTCATGAACTACAGTCGTGCGATCAAGCTGCTTTACCGCGTCGAGAATCCCGAGGTAGTTCAAATGTTTGGTGGCAATTCAGACAAGCTTGAGCGCGAACTGGAGCGCATGGCCCGGCGGAAGTTCAAGATCTGTGTTTCTATGCAGCGTTTCTCCAAGTTCAAGAAGGAGGAGATGGAGAACGCCGAGTTCTTGCTGCGTGCGTACCCGGACCTGCAAATTGCGTACCTGGATGAGGAGGCGCCTGCCAACGAGGGCGAGGAGCCTCGCATCTACTCCGCGCTCATTGACGGTCATTCCGAGATCATGGAGAACGGTCTGCGCAAGCCCAAGTTCCGAGTTCAGCTGTCCGGCAACCCGATTCTCGGAGACGGAAAGTCCGACAACCAGAACCACGCCATTATCTTCTACCGCGGCGAGTATATCCAGCTTATCGATGCCAACCAGGACAACTACCTGGAGGAGTGCCTGAAGATCCGCAGTGTTCTCGCCGAGTTTGAGGAGATGAAGACCGACAATGTTTCGCCTTACACCCCAGGTGTTAAGAACAACATGCCTGCTCCCGTGGCCATCCTCGGTGCCCGTGAATACATCTTCTCGGAGAACATTGGTATACTTGGTGACGTTGCTGCTGGAAAGGAACAGACGTTCGGTACACTCTTTGCCCGTACCTTGGCCCAGATCGGTGGCAAACTCCATTACGGCCACCCCGATTTCCTCAACGGCATCTTCATGACGACCCGAGGAGGTGTGTCGAAGGCGCAGAAGGGTCTACATCTCAACGAAGACATTTTCGCCGGTATGAATGCGCTCCTGCGTGGTGGCAGGATCAAGCACTGTGAATACTTCCAGTGTGGTAAAGGTCGTGATTTGGGTTTCGGATCCATTCTCAACTTCACTACCAAGATCGGAACCGGTATGGGTGAGCAGATGCTCGCCCGAGAATACTACTACCTTGGCACGCAACTTCCCCTGGACCGGTTCCTCTCCTTTTACTACGCCCACCCTGGTTTCCACGTCCAGAACATGTTCATCATGCTTTCAGTCCATGTGTTCATGATCTCGATCATCAATTTGGGAGCGCTTCGACACGAGACCATCAGGTGCGAGTACAACAGGAATGTCCCTATCACGGATCCTCTTCTCCCAACTGGTTGCCAAAACACAGACGCGCTCGTGGACTGGATTTACCGCTGCGTCATCTCCATCATCTTCGTCATCTTCCTCGCCTTCGTGCCCCTGGTTATCCAGGAGCTCACAGAGCGTGGAGTTCTGCGTGCGGCCACCCGTCTTGCCAAGCAGATTTGCTCCCTGTCACCTTTCTTTGAGGTGTTTGTGTGTCAGATCTATGCCAATGCGGTCTCCAGCAACCTGTCGTTTGGTGGTGCCAGATACATTGGTACCGGCCGTGGTTTTGCAACCGCTCGCATCCCGTTCGGCATCCTGTTCTCACGTTTCGCAGGTCCATCCATCTACTTTGGCGCTCGCATGCTCATGATGTTGCTCTTCGCCACCGTCACGATTTGGCAAGCTGCGCTGGTCTACTTCTGGATGTCTCTTCTGGCCCTATGTATCTCGCCTTTCCTGTACAACCCTCACCAGTTCTCCTGGAACGACTTCTTCATCGACTACCGCGAGTTCCTCCGCTGGCTGTCGCGCGGCAACTCAGTGTCGCACGCTTCGTCATGGATCTCGTACTGCCGCCTGTCTCGAACGCGGCTCACCGGCTACAAGCGCAAGATTGTAGGCGAGCCGACTGCCAAGCTGTCTGCCGACGTGCCTCGCGCGCATTTAACTAACGTGTTCTTCGCCGAGGTGCTGGCACCGCTTCTGATGGTCGTCATCACCCTCGTCCCATATCTGTTCATCAACGCGCAGACTGGCGTGCACAACACGCTGGGTGTGCTGAAGGATAACAACGCGGATGCACAGAAGACCGCGGCGCTGCTCCGAGTTGGGATTGTGGCCTTCGCGCCGATCGGTGTCAGTGCGGGTGTGGCGGCGATGTTCTTCGCCATGGCCTGTTGTATGGGTCCCCTCCTCAGCATGTGTTGCAAGAAGTTCGGTAGTGTGTTGGCAGCCATTGCGCACGCAATCTCCGTCGTCATGTTCTTGGTCTTCTTCGAGGTGATGTACTTCCTCGAGGGCTTCCACTTCGCGCGCACGCTGAGTGGCATGATTGCGGTGGTGGCCATCCAACGATTCATCATGAAGCTGATCATCACGTTTGCGCTCACGCGAGAAATGAAGACGGATCAAGCCAATATCGCCTTCTGGACGGGCAAGTGGTACTCGATGGGGTGGGGCACGCTATCTCAGCCGGCCCGTGAGTTTCTTTGCAAGATCACGGAGATGTGTTTCTTTGCGGGCGACTTCATCTTGGGACATGTTCTTCTGTTCATAATGTGTCCTTTGATACTAATTCCCAAGGTGGACACGTTGCACTCCATCATGCTCTTCTGGCTTCGGCCGAGGTACGTTTCCATGCGCCGCATGATGGCTTGATCTCTGCATCTGCAGCACGCGAATGCTAATCATGATTGCAGTCGGCAAATTCGGCCACCCATCTACTCGCTGAAGCAGTCGAAGCTGAGGAGGAAGAGGGTGTTCCGTTACGCAGTGCTCTACTTTGCGCTGCTACTCCTCTTCCTGATCCTCATTGTGGGCCCATCTCTGGCGGGCAAGTACGTGCCCGCTTCGCTTACCAAAATGCTCAGCAGTACTGGTCTTGTGCAACCTACAGGCCTGGACAATAACGACACCATCGGTACTACTCAAACCGGTACTGGTGCGGCGGACTACAGCGGAGCGTTGCAGACAATGTCGCCAGCGGCCACTCCATCGGGGGGGTCGGGGGCGAAGCTGAAGCTATTCTAAGCCGTCTAGACAGCAAGAGGATGCATGTAAAGCAAAGGATGGCGAGGGATTGCGACACAGCAAGGTGTTTATATTTTGCTGGGGCTTGGGTTGCCAAGGCCAAGGCGGCAACGGAGTTTGGAGGGTGTTAGCAGCCCGTTACTTGGTACTTTGTGCAAGGCAATAAGCATCGTCAGTGGTGGGTTCGTCTAGACCGGGGGTCAGCAGGCCGCGGACATTCCCGATGTTTCTGCTGTGTTGATACGGCCTACTTGGGGCATATTTAATATTCAGTCTCGGTACAATTCCAACTTGTTGGTAGTACTGTCATGCGCATGCGCCCATCCCGTGACGATGAACGGAGGAGGCTTGGGAGAGCGGCCCGAGCGGCCCCAGTGCAGGAACCAGATCCCTGCCAATTGCCATGCCGATTCATCACTACAGCGCCCCTGATTTCTGGAGGTGTTCTATGATCGTGCCTTCGGTCCAGCCTCGCCATCACATCAATCAATCCGCACAAACAGCATAGCATTTCCACCCTTGACACCTCAATACCTTGATACGACACGACTTCCCGCCGCCCGCCTGACCTTCCAGTCGCGATCGCAGCGGATTTGTCGCGTCTCTTGATAGGCGTCGCGCGAATCTCCTCAGATTCTTCGGCCGCTGCCCAGCCATGGATCTGCACGAGATCCAGGTCCAGCTCGCCGTCCTCCTGAGCGAGGCCTCGCACGCCTTCCAGAAAGTCCCCGGCTCTGCTGTCCTCATCCGCTACGTCCAGGCCAGCTACCAGAACGACCCCGTCCGCTCGATATTCGAACTCTTTCTGCTCATTTTCTTCATCCGCTACCTGCTGTCGCCGTCCTACGCCACCAATGACCCCAACTATGTAAAGTTGAGTGAGGACGAGATCGAGGAGCTGGTGGACGAGTGGCAGCCGGAGCCCCTGGTCGCGAAGCAGACCGCGCTTGAGGAGGCCGAAATGGAGAAGTTGCCTGTCATCGCTGGGTATGTCTTTTCTGCACCGTCTACACTACGCTCCTCCACGCCTTGTGCTATTCCAGTGCTGACTAAGTTGGTTGCAAATCATCACAGGCCAACCGGTCCCAAGTCGAAGCTCACCAACGGCCGCACCGTCACCAATCTCGCCTCGTATAACTTCTATAATTTCAACTCCAATGAACGTATCAAGGAAAAGGCCGTCACCACCCTGCGTACCTACGGCGTCGGCCCCTGCGGCCCGCCCAACTTCTACGGCACCCAAGACGTCCACATGAAGACCGAGTCCGACATCGCCACATACCTGGGCACTGAATCCTGCATCCTCTACGCCCAAGGCTTTTCCGTCATCTCGAGCGTCATACCGGCCTTCTGCAAGCGCGGCGATGTCATTGTCACCGATCGTGCCGCGAACTACTCTATCCGCAAGGGCATTGAGCTGGCGCGATGCTCGGTCAAGTGGTACAATCCTGGCGATCCGGATAGTCTGGAGGAGGCTATGAGGCAGGTAGCGCAGGAGCAGGTCAAGCAGAGGAAGTTGACTAGGAGGTTCCTGGTGGCGGAGGGGCTGAGTGAGACCACGGGCGCATCTATCGACCTGCCTACCATGGTAAGCAGCCCAAGGCACCGGGCATTTGGACAAGCGCCGCACATGGCTGACATGGCTCCAGATTGAGCTGAAGGAGAAGTACAAGTTCCGCATGATCCTCGACGAGTCCTGGTCCTTCGGCGTTCTCGGCCGGACCGGCCGCGGCGTCACCGAAGCACAAAACGTCGACCCCTCGCAAGTCGAAATGATCATCGGCTCCCTCGCGGGCCCGCTCTGCGCTGGCGGCGGCTTCTGCGCCGGCTCCAAGGACGTCGTCGGCCACCAGCGCATCGCGTCGTCGTCCTACTGCTTCTCTGCGGCGCTGCCCGCCATGCTGGCCGTCACGGCGAGCGAGACGATCAGCATGCTGCAGACCAACCCCGAGATCCTAACAAACACCCGCGAGCACACGCGGGCGCTGCGCGCGCAGCTGGACCCACGCAGTGACTGGGTCACGTGCACGAGCGCGCTGGAGAATCCGATTCTGTTCCTGGTGATCAAGCCGCACATCGTGGAGGCGAGGCGGATGAGTATCGAGGACCAGGATCGGGCCTTGCAGGATTGCGTCGACGAGGTATGCTTTTGCCTCCTGCCAGCCGACCCCCCCACGCCGGCGCCCGCGCGTTGACGTGCGATGTGCTAACGAGCCGGTGGCAGGCACTTGCCAGCGGCGTGATGATCACCCGACTCAAGACGCAGCTCATCAACAAGAGTGTAGGCGGCGGCCAGCTGCAGCCCGCCTTGAAAGTGAGCGTGACGTCGGGGCTCTCGAGGAAGGAGATCGAGAAGGCGGGCATCATCATCCGGCATGCGATCACGAAGGTCATGACACGGAAGACGAGCAGCAAGTTGGCGCTGCCTTGAAGTCTACATTGCCCTCTTCAGTTCAGCATGCATGCATGCTTCGTGCATTTAGAAGGGTAAGGAGAACATATTCATCGCATGTACATACACGCGAACACGACCAGATATGGCGTTTCGCAAGGGAAAACCAGTGAGAGGATACCCCTCCCATCGGCGGCGCATTTGTGGCTTTTGACAAACCGGCTATGATTTGATTGATGAGAACGGATATCCGCACGACTGAAAATGGGTTTCCGCACGGTCAAGTAATGTCCGTACGGCAAATAAATATCCGTACAGCAAAGTGGATTTCCACACGCTAAATCAATATCCGTACTGTTCGTAGGCCTTTATCGTTGCAACATAGTCGATTCGAATCTCGGGTCGAAGTAACTGTTATTGCATTGCATTGAAAAGGATGGTGTGGGGTTGTTCTAGGTTTGGCAGACCGCTAGCCGGTTTGCACACTACTTTGCATAGGCTGTAACTTGGCCCGTGCCCTGTACTGAATTGGATAACCGTGTTTGGGACTTTGTACTAAACAGCGATTGATTGCTGTTCCAACACTGGCGATTTTTTATTTTGTACACACGTATTAGTGTGATGCCGACTTACCAATTGACGGTAACGACAGAAGTTCCTTTTATATCCTTGGTGGATGTTACTCCGTTAATCCCAGTCCGTTTTGGCACCTAAATCAGGCCTTCATTATAGGTATTTAGTCTTTATTCCCGTGCGTAAGTCTTTCGCCACAAATATCATTACGAACCTATACATAGCTACCATTTCAACTTTTGCCAGTAGTTTTAAACAGGTTTTTTTTGCTCACATTACGTTGGTGGTTTTCTCATTTGCTAGGGTTTCCCCTGCTTATTCATATCATGTGTCGGCCAGTCCACGTATCCCTTGCTACGAATAGATAACTTGTTATGGTTGATGAATTTTTCCAAGTGTTGCAGGCTGGTGCCTGCGCTAATTGGTTGACAGGGATCTAACTCTGTGTTGGACCTAGGTGGGGTGGCAACCCCACCTGCCGTTTCTTTGTTATTGTATATACATACATGCTGCAAAAGTCTGCAGCTTATACCTAAACTTAGCTTTTTTATCTTTCAAGACACGGAAAAATCACACCACCATACCTCAGTTCCAATAAATGGTAGTTGTAAATAACTGATTAAGTAAATACCAAGCTTAATTGCCACTAGGGTTTTATTGCCACTAGGCTTTATTGCTACTAAAAAATCTGTAATATGTAAAATCTCTAGCGTATAGCACGAATCACCAAAAAACATTACCATTAGTCCCCTGAATTTTTTTAACAGACCGTATACCTTTCTTTCCCTTTCTTTTCATTGGTTTGCCCCTTTTTTTTAATTGGTTTTTCTAACAAGCAAATAGCTATAAGCGTTGTTAGCTGATCAGTTACTTCTTTTTACAACATTGCGACGAATTCGGAGCCAACAATTGGAAGTCTTGTTAACCTAATCTCTTCTAGAACGCAACAATTATTTTGTATCTCTTTTTCTCCTTTTTCTTTACCAGCTTTAATTTAATCATATACATCGACAATATTTGTAAGTTTCGTATCTGGTTTCGTTGAAAATGTTACCTTTTCAAATAATGGTATTAATAGTAACAGCGAACCCTTTATAGTTTGTATTCGCGATATTATTAATCAATTAATTTACTAGCGTTTTTCAACGATAAATGAACGCATTAACGATATAGATAATAATATTCTTGAGGTGAGAAATTAAGTAGATAATTACATTAAAATATGAGTTATTAAAGGAGTTGTTACTGCCCTAGTTATTATACGTCGATATTTTCCTTATGATTTATACTGATTTTCCCGTTTATTGTTTTATTTTTATCGTTTAAGCTTTTATGTTTGTAAAGGGAGCCGTTGTTCCTGCAAAGATAATTATTGTCTTTGCGAAAGTGACTGTTAAGCTTATAAGCTAGTTATCAATTGTCGTAAGTTTAATCGTCGTGAGTTCGATCATCGTAAGCCCAAACCTCGAGTATGCGACCGCCTCTGAGAATACGAGTAGAACCACGAGAACACGAATAATAAAATAGATGCGAGGTTTTACAGTGTTTTTTATATAATATTTTAGGGAAGGAAGGCGTTTAAAGAGAAAAGAGGTAAGGTTTTTTAACCTAAAATACTTTCATCTTTTGTATTTTAGCATTGTGATTATAGGTAAAGACGTTATATTTATAAATGTTTGGTCTTTTTAGTAGCGGTTAGATTTATTTACGGATATCAACCCTAGCATTAAAAGTTAATTAGTTGAAATGTTTTTTTTTACCTTACTGTAAGGATCGGCAGTTTATTAGTGGAATTTAAAGCTGATTTTACTTACCCGTTGTAAACTATATTTTCTAATTTTTGTTAGTATCATGGATGTTTTCGTAGTATGTTATGTTATAGACATTGATCGCATTGTTATTAAATACCAGAAATATACTTTTCGTTTTCGTAACTTGTTAAATAACGAGAACAGGTTAAGAAAATATATTTAGATGAAGATATGGTACGTGAAAGTTATAGGAACTTTGAATAGATATAATAATAATTCATGAGAAATTATGATCGATGTTTGGTCTTTTTGGATGTAGATATTTAGCAATACTTGTCTTTTCCTTGGCAAAGATAGTAAATACGTGTGAATATAGTTAATATTAATGAGAATAAAATTACGTTATTTTCGGTAACAAAGCGTAAGTTTTCTTATCATCGTATTATATGAAAGGATAATGTAAGAAAACGTTATGATTTTTGCGATAAGAATTTTCGCAAAAGGTATAAAACTATTCGTTACTTTAGTAATCGTTACAGAGCTTAAGTTCAAGGTTACAGTCGTTTATATAACTGTTATTAATATCGTAAGATTACTAACGTCATGAAACCCGTTTTCGTTAAAAAATGAGATAAATAGTAGTGAGAACGAGATGATAGAGAACGAGATGATTATAAACGTTATGGTAGCCGTAAACATTGTGGTGACAGCCTCACCATTACAACAGTTGTAAACGCCGTTAAGAAAGTAATAAACGCATTTATAAATGTAACTGTTATATTTACAATGTTCATTTAAATAGTCATGATGACCAGACTTTATAGTTATTGGGGACCTCCTTACTCTTTTTATCAATGTATTCGAAAAAAGGTTTTATGGATGATTTGATTGAAATACTTAAGCTTAGTATAAAAATATGCGGTTGTTGTTGCGAGGTTTTTTTTTATTCAAGTAATTAATTAATTACTTACTCAAAAGCCTTTTTATGTTGTGATACTATTAGCATACGTATTATGCGCAGGTATTTTCGTTAGGTTGACAAGTGTATTTTGGAAAAAAATGTTAATAATTTTGAGATGTTGGAAGTTATTATCATTTGTATTATCGACAACAAGGTTATTATGGCAATAGATAGCTATAAATACTTGTATATTTCCGTAAGCATCTGTAAGTATATGGTCAATACAAGCCAAAACGTTATTATATGACTTAATACTAGCATGAATAAAAACCTCGTGGATTTACAAATTTCGAAAAATCACTTTTCGAATTTCATTATATTTTAAATATTCTCATTAGAACGTAAAACGATTGTAAACATTATAAAACCTTTAATTCAATTGAAATCAAAGGTTAGATAGACTTTTTGAGCCACCGGTTTTAAGGTTAACGACTTACCTAAATTGTTACACAAGATGGTAAAAGTTTAGGTTATTGTGGATATCACTATATACCCTCATAGATAGTATATAGAGGCCAAGTGGCAGTGCACTGTATTGTAAGGTGCTCTCCTGTAGGATGCACGATAACATACCATACTGCAGGCTGTACTCTTATAAGACACAAAGTGCACTATATATGGAGCGGTCTGGAATGGATATTCCAAACCATACGGCAATGTATGGAGCGGTCTGAATTGGGTATTCAAGAGCACACGGTAAAAGGGCCACTACCCGGATAAGAGGTTTATAACCTTTTATTCGTAGCGTGCACTTTTTGGAATACTTCTTCCTGACATTTATCTTTTACTATAACAATACCAATCTTATAATTATTTTTCTACTTATTTAATTTTACGTCGATAAGGAAAGACGTTACCGACGCTGATTGATAGTCGACTCGATCGACTATAGATAGTTTAAAAAAGGAAAGATAAATATAAGTTAAATATTTATAACTGGATGCTATAACGGTTCTTATTAGAATAGTATTACATGCAGTGCAGTAGGTCAACTTTACTGTAAATAAAGTTGGCCGTACTGCAAGTGTATTGCTTTGTAGAGACTTACCGCATTGGGTGTAAGTTGAGTATAGTACGCTGTACTTCACTCTATGGCACGGGCCGAACAATTGGCCATACAAATTACAGTGAAGACTAGCTAGCGGTCTGCCAAACCTAAAACAATACATCCACTATCTGACCACACAATACTACTGTTACTTCGACCACGATTCGAATCGATAATGTTGCAACGTTTAAAGCCTATCAATACTGATCAGTACTTATTAGATTAAACACAGATTGGCCAAGTAAAAGAAGAAGCTACTTTCTGGTCATTACGTTTTACGTTAACGTTAGGGTAAAGGAAATATTTTTACGAAAGGCCTTTATTGTTGTATCTGTTTTTACGGCAGTAAGTAGAAAAAAATTTGAGGTTGTATCTATTTCTACGGTAGTTAAGAGGAAGCGACGGTATCTCTATTGAAATATTAATAAATCTTTATTGATTTTTTTAAAAAACGTTGAGATTGATTGTCAGAAGTCTCAAAGTTTGGCAAGTTAGCAAACGGCTAAGTTAATATTGTTGCGGGTATTATTACCTTGGGAAAAACGATCAAGTCCCTATACTAAAAAACTGTAATAATTTAACCTTCACTTTTTACCAACAACAAACGACCTTTGACTTTGGTCTTTACACCAAACCTTTACCTTGCTTTACCTTTTTAAATTTTTCTACGTCACTTCAACCGTTAAGTTCGCTGATTTGAACGAAAACACCAAGAATCTCTAAGTCGCATCGAGAAAGTTACGTTACGTAACTTTACGCTGAACCATTAAGTTCCCATACGACTTTAAGCCTAAAATTACCAAGTTCCTCGTCCTATATAAGCCAAACCTTTAAGATGGCTTTAAGTTAGTAATATATAGAGAAAGTTGAAGCCTTGGGAATAATTTTCGCCAAGCATTACAATTATAACCTTTGGAGACAGGATGTTAATGATGAATCAATCGATAAATACTTAACCAACTTTGTCAGCTGTTACATAATTAAGTAATAAGATACTAAGGATTATGATTAAGCCTTTAGAAACTTCTGTAATCTTTTTAACAACTGAACCATTTTTATATGAACTTTACATTTAAAAGAAATTAAAATAAGGATTAATTTAGAACTTAAGAAGCAAGGAGTCTATATATCATTACAAGGTAATATAAGACTGGTATAAGAACTATTCGACTTAGTCTAACTTTAAAAACTCCATTAAGACCTATACTCGAAGGGAAAGAAGGTTAAGGAACCTTACTGCCTACATATGCAATCCAGGGAACCTTTAACTTTTCCTTAGCTAAGTTAAGCCTTTTTACGCGTTGGCAATAAAAAACTAGTTAACTTTCTCGCCAGTTTAATACCCCTACTTGATAACGTGGAGTACGACTTTAGCGGTGGCAATGCACGTGAATCAGCGGCTTCTAACACAGCAAAAGGTATTGATATTAACTTTTTCTACCAATTGATGAAGCAGGATCGTCAAGCCTTCCAAAACATTTAAGTACACATCGCTCCTTAGTAATTTAATCGTCAAGCCCCTTAAAAACCTTCCTTCTTTTGATTTACCCACGCGTGCGAGCCTACTATAGGTTCTATTATATAACTTTACCCTTCGGGTTAAGTGAATGGTAATGACCCTTAACACTATACCTTAGAAGCTTCAAAGCTTAAACCGCCGGGAAATACCACTTACGGCTGCGACTATTATCGCGACCTTCCTTTAAGACCTGTTAAGATAGTTAATATTAACTATAAATTCCTTACTCACTTTTCTAAGATTTGGGATAATGTAGAGAAGTTTAACGGAAAGCTTTATAACCTCTTTAACACTAAGATAATGCTCTTTTAAAACATTTATGAGTAGAAAAAGGTTTTTCCTTTTAGTTTTTACTTACTTTTTCCCGGAATTTTTACAGGATAAGATAAGGATTACTACCTAACCTTTTTAACCCAAGCAATCACATTACACGAAATCTACGATAACATAAAAAGCTTCTTCGAACACGACGTCTACCTCGCGTAATACTATATAAATTAGGCTATAATACGGTAAACTACAATAATGGAGAAGAAAAAAGAGGAGGAAATACCAATAAACGTGCTTAATTAGATGTTTAACAAGCTGATACTATACCAAAAGATCATGGGAAAAGCCTACGCTAGCGAAGTTACACTTTACGAGTAGGTACGGGCAGCAGTTACGGGTATTAAAAAAATTGAATACGCCTTATAACACCTAAATACCATTTGCGAAAGCTTTTTTAATCAGTTACAATGCTTGATTACAATAGTAATAACACGTATACTAAACTCGCTTGTTATATATTCCCAAATTGACAACTTTTTTAACGTGGATAAAAAATACCTTGCGGTAGTTAATTACATCGACCGCAAATATAGGTGCCCACAACGCCTAAGGTTTAACCTATCGCCCTTAACCTTATAATAAAAGAAATAACCACTTTAGCGCCAATAAGATTTAGGCGAACCTATTAATCGTAAGCAATATCGTCGTAATAGTGGTAAAAGATATTAGATTTATAGCAAGTCTAGTTATTAGTTTACTCGGCATCCCTTCATCAAACGTAATAATAGGAAAGTAGTATATCACTCTTAATACCACATTGCTTTTAAACAGAATTACTTAAATTCAATCGCAAACTTTAAAAGGGATGAGCTAATTAACGTTATTAACGCTCTTAATCATATAAAGTAATATAAAGATATTTCTTCTAATACGACCTAGTAATCAACTAACCACGCCTTCTTATACTATTTAAATGATAAAAACCCTTAACTTTACTCTAACCAAGCCCATAACCCTTTATATACCATTAACCTTCGCGATAATTACGCGCACTAAACGTTTTAAGGTATTATGTCGGATATAGGGGTAGTAAGGTATTTAATAAAAGATTATTCGTAGTATATGACATTACAAAGGAAAAATATGACAGCCACTAAAATTGATAGGTATAATGTTAATAAGGCTAAATTTGGCTTTATTCCGGGCGAATAACCATCGTTACTAGGGATAAAGGTAATTTGAATAATTGTAAGAGTAATTACTTTCCATATTTCTAAGTCTCTTACCTCCTTCTTGTCATGACCCAGACAGCGGTTGGGTCAGGAAATGGGTTAGTATGCAACTGCGCCACTGAGAAGCCTGAAGTTCAATACATCAGGCGGGGAACTTCTCCTATGTCAGCAACCCCGGATAGAGAAGGACCGATGGGACCGACAGCAACTCCAGCGGTCCAGTACTGAAGATAGTATGAAGTTACGGATATATAAGGATACGGTCATCACCACACAGATAGTATTTCCTTCATAGCTCTTCAGTTGTCAATCTAAGTATTCAGTCTACATATCTGAATAGCCTAACGGCTAATGATCATCCTACAGCACGAACAAACATCTTCTTAATATTGCACCTTTGTTACCTCTGCTACCTTACTGCTAACATAAGCCCTCTGACACCTTTTATTTACTCACGGGTATTTAGTGTGATCATTACATTTCCTTATTTTTTTTGGAGGATATAAAGACTTTCGGTGTTAATGTCGACGTTAACGCAGATAAACTGGTTAAAAACGGCCAGAGGTTTTTACTCGCCCTTAAGAAGTGGCATTTATAGTTTTATCTTTAAAGACCGAAAGTAATGATACTACACCTAACGAAACCAGAGATACATTAATTATACCGTCGTTTCAACTATTTAGGCGTTAATAGGATATATAAAGTCTTAAAATCCATAAGGTATAACTATATGAAATAATTTGCCTTAAAAGCCATTAAAACAATATGCCACTACTGCGAAACTTATACCTAAGCCCCCCGGAAATTTAAATTTACATAAAAAAAACCATAAGGATTTCAATTATAAGATATTCATTAATGTATTTTACTTAGATAATAAGTCTATCCTTCATGTCGTTAATTTCGTAACCGTCTTTTACGGCGTGAAGTTTTTAAAGTCCCTGTCTGCAAAGTATATATAGGAAACATTAAAAAATTTATGGATTAACACGTACTTGAGTCAACCTGATATCGTCGTCTACAATACCTGTATAAACTTTGCTGTGGTAGAATTTTAATAAAATGCTAAGATAATACGTATCTAGTATAAACAGGTAATTATAAAAGCCTATTAAAGTATTAAAAAGGTTAAGAAGGCATACGCCCTACTTCTCCGAACATACAATAATCTTTCGTTAAAAATTGGAAACTTTACGAATCCAGAGACACGCTTATAAATGGTAGTAAAAGGCCTTAAAGACACTATAGGCCCTAACGGTTTAGTGCTAACACACCTAGTTTTTAAAGTATATCCACGCCTAACGAGTGAATCTCTACCCTCGGTAAGTACCTAGAAACGTGTTGCGGCCTACAACAAATTTTTAAGGGAACTACGAAGAAAATCGGTATTCTGTCAGATCAATAACGCCCTTAATACCAGAAACGGCCTTTTAATAATCGACTTGTTTACTTTACTATTATAAAGTGAAGTTTTAGTATGACGGAAGCCGGATAAATGTGAGGGCTTATATAAGATATTAAGTATCGTAAACTCTAAAATAGTTATTAAAACTGTTAACAGTCCTGTATTTTTCCGAATTACCCACTTCAAGCTTAATATTAGGGATATTAAATATAATCCTTAAAACATTTAAGCTAAGCGACCGAGTTAATACGAATCTACTCTACCCGTTATTAATGAACCAATAAAACACCGCCAACACGTACGACCCCCAGAAAAGAAAAAAAAATTAAAGACGAGGAATATATACCGGGCCGTATTTAAAATATTAATTATTTAAGTAGAAAAAATAAGGATAACGAAGATATGATATTAGAGTTACGAACGTAAAGGATTATCCAAATCTTCGGTGAAACTTTTAAGGAAAGTTACAGGGTCAAAATTGATAGTTTATTAACCCAAAGAGTTATACAATTCGTACTAAAAACCGACTTTAACCTTTAAAAACTAAACTTTACCATTTTTAAGCCAAGGATTGTCTATGAGGTTAAAAGGAAAACCACGGGGCGGCCGTACGAAAAATTACGTTTAATCGTTTAAGGATATGGTAATAAAGGAAAAGACTTAATCTTTATACAATCGCCAACGATTTAAAAGATTAGCTAACGCTTAGTAGTCGCTTTGGTAATAAGTTTATTAGCCAAAACAAAAAACAAGTTTATATTTAATTGTCGAAATATAAAGTAAACCCATATGTAATCAGTAACGGATTTATAACAAATCGTATTATTAAATTTATTACAGGAACTCCACGTCATTTACACTTTAAATATAGTAATACGTTATATTAAATTACTATACGGATTGGCCAGAATAAATCTCTATTAATTCATAACCTATTAGTTGTACTTTAAATCACAGCTAGCGATGAAATCCTTAATATACGACCCGTATATATTAATAAAGTAAAAAATGGACTTCGGTATGAAAGGTATTTAAACTAACAATACCTTTCCCGTCAAGACGGTTGGCTTTATAACATGAAAATAATAAATGATTAAAAATTTGAATTTTAAAATTACAAGCCGGTAATGACGTTAACGGAAAATACTCAATTGGATTTAAATAAATCGTCAATCCGTATACTTGATGTTAATACCAGTTTTAACTTTCGCTAAAAAGGCTAGGGCTTTATTTTAGCTAAAATTAATAAAACTAACGAGGCTAGAGCTTAATAGTAATTAAAACAACGTATTCAAGGTAATTATATTGATACTTTATGCCAATTAGAAACCTTTTACGATTTATTTATTACGTCACAAGTATAAATGCTAACAGATAAGAATTTTGACTGGTTGAATAAGAGGCTTGAGTAGTAGATGCGAAACCTGAACCACGAAATTAATATAGTCCCAATCGATTTTTCAAAAGCTAAGTTAATGATTTTTACAGACGGATTTTTTACAAATAACACCGACTTATCTTTATATATTGGCTTCTTAATAACCTTTATTAATAAAGATAGGCATTGAAAGCAGTTTAGCATTATCGGCAACTTAATTTACAAAACCTTCGTTAAATATAAAAGTATTATATAAAGCGTATTAGATTTAAAGGTTTACGGTATAATAGTGGGCTTTAACGTAGGTATAGTAATATGAGAAATTTTTAACATCATTACTAGGTAATAAAAGATTTCTCCTATCCCGGTACTAATTTATACCGACTCTAGGAGTTTTTTCAAATACCTTTCGAAATTCGGTATTACTAATAAAAAAAGTCTGATAATCGACGTAATAACATTCTGCGAAACCTATGAAAGGAGTGTTGGTAGGCCTTAGACATTGCAATATTGTCGATTCGATTGGTCGAAGTAACAGTAGTATTGCAGTAGTCAGATAGTGGATGTATTATTTTAGGTTTGGCAGACTGCTAGCCAGTCTGCAGTGTAATTTGTTTGGCCAAGTGCTTGGCCCGTGCCCTAGAGTGAAGCGCAGTGTATTGCACTCGACTTACAACTAATGCGATAAGTCCGTACAAAGCAATACACTTGTAGTAAGGTTAAATTTACTTGCAAGTAAAGTTGACTAACTGCATTACGTGTAATACCATTGAAATACTGTTTCAATACTAACGGCTTTTTGTTTTGTGCCTGCACGCCAGCATGGCTTACCATCAATTGGTGGCAACTTTTGAAATCCCTTTTCAATCCACAAGCCAACAACAGGCCAGACCCCTATTAATTCCGATCAATCTGTACTGAAATTAACATTAATTACGGCCCTTCGTGGCCTTTTCACTTTACCCTTCCGAGGCTTTCGTTCCTCAAATCCCGTGTATAAATCCTTTGCTATAGACCTGCGCAAATCAAGTATGCTTCCACTTGCGTACCTTTTACCAGTAGTTAAAATTACTTTCATCGCCACCATTGCCATCGCCAACTCCTTAGCGATCTTTTAATTTGCTAGAGTAACCTTATTCCTTCGCGTCACATGGTGGGTGATCCACGTATCCCTCGATTCATATAGTTAGTATATTGCTATCCACAAACCTTTCCAAGGCGCCATTAGGCATAGCCTTAGTTATGGAATCTATAAGGTTATCTTTACCGTTAATCTACCGGAATTTATCGATTTCCCGGGCTTCATATACCTCCCTTAACGCTATTACGTTGATTATCAAACGTTATTCATTAATAGTACCTAGTTTTAATAGGTATCTGTAAAAACTTCGGGAATCAATACATACCACCACAGATATCGATGACAAACCCAATTATTTTGGTATCAATCATTAATATACCGTTAATTACTATGCTGATATTGAAACCTCCTATTATGTCGTAGACTTCCGAGGTTAATATACTCCGAGTTATACGTTTATATTTAACAAATATCTTGTACATAAGGTTCCACATAATTATAAATTGCCTTTTAAATTTATCTTCGTTGACGAGTATTATTTAAAGGCTGATTTACGATTTAAAATCAGTATTATTAATAAATAACCCGTTCGTAAAGATTATTAGCTTCGCCTTCATTAAATTTACAAAAACCATGTTAATTCCTTTTTAACACAATCCATTCATTATTAAATCCATTTCTTTAACTTTTTGAGGTTTTCGTTTTACGGGTTTTATATTCATATAGTAATAAAAAAGTCGTACTATACCTTGGGTTAATATAACGTAAGGATATAAGCTACATGAGCCTTTTACTTCAGGTATCTTTGTATCCTTACTTTGTTAGCCTTATCGATAATTTTTAAACTGGTGGCTTATCCTTTTTACGTAAACTGATGTAAATGCCGTTATTAGCCTTAACACTATAAATATGGAGTAACGATCCGTTAAAGTTAAGTTATGTATTTTTAGCCAACGTTTTAACTGGTTTACACTTTTAAAAGCCTAAATTTTTGATAATACGTTATTTCGCCGCCACAAATCTAATATCGCTGGGGAAAAAAGGAATCGTTAGTTTATATAACAAGGATATCAAATTCTTTGCCTTTTGTAATCAACAGATACGGATCAAATATTAAAGTCTTTATACTTAATTAATTTTTGAAGTATACCTGATACATTAAAAACCAATAAACGTTAACCTCAATTAATCTGTAGAAAGGATTAATATAGTATATTATCGTGCCAGCCGGAAACATTTCCCTTAGGTTTTATAATTGTTTTCATATTATAATCCATTAAAATCGGTAGCTGATTACGTATACGTTTACGTAATCCTCCAGCTATTAAATGTGAATTAACCTTTTACGTTAGTAGTTAAACTGGCCGTAATAACGACGATTAAACGTTAGCTAATATTTTAGCTTATAGACGATTAAATAAGGATTTAAGTTTTACCTTTATCACTATATCCCTAGGCGATTAGCCGTAACTTTTCGTACGACCGATCCGTAGTTTTCCCTTTAATTTAGTAAACTATTTTCCACTTAAAAACAATAATATTTTGCCTTTTAAATTATGTTAACAGCATAAATTATATAACCCCCTGTAACAGGAAGCCGTTAATTTAAATTTGATTACTTTCCTTAAAAGTCTTTCCTGGTATATTAATAATACATTCGACTAGTAACTTAAAAGTAAGTTTTCTGTCAGACTTTTCCTCTTAAAATACTTATACCATTATATATACCTTGCGAGGCCTATATTTTCCATTTTCCTCCTCTTTAATATATATCCTCCTCTTAGATGGGTTTTTTACGCCGTCGACGTTTTATCAGCTTATTAATAGTCGGCTTAAGAGGGTTATATTAATTAATTCGCTTGGTTCGGATGTTATTGACGTTGGGATCTTCATTCAATTTAATAGTATTTTCATACAGCTTAACTTGTATAACTTGGAAAGTTATAGGGTTGTTAATAATTTTAACTACTATATTTAAGTTAGTAATACTTAAGATCTCATATAACCTATCCTATTCACCTGGTTTACATTACGTGAGGACTCTACTTTAAAAGGGGAGTAAAAATACGTCTTTTACTAAAGGTCCGTTTTTGGTATTAAATGTATTATTAACCTGGCAACGAGCCGATTACTTTCTCAATTCCTTTAGTGTTTAATTATATGCCATAATACGCTTTCAGGTGTTTAACAAGGGTGACGACTTAGATTTTATACGTGGATAAACCTCAAATACCAGTCAAGTTAATACAAGTTCGTTAAAGCTAATAATATCGTTAAAACCTTTTACCGCTATTTAAAGGCGTATCCTTTACCTTATAAAGATTTCGATTTCCAATATAAAAATATCGTAAACCCTTCGTAAAAATACGTATAACATTTCAACCTCATCAATACCCTAATAAGCTTTTATAAAAACCTGTTTACATTAAATCCCTATTAACTTTACATCTGTTTAAAACTTTATTGTAATAAAGTTAGTATCGACATCGTAAACTAACACGTTTGGTAAACCGAAATACGTATCAATTTATAAGGTATGTAATACTTTCCATATTTCCTTCGCCGTAATGGTTTCAAAAACCTTAACGACGTAAAAAGCTGTAGCGAAGTCTACAACATATGGTATTAGCTTACCATCCAAATGAAACACGTTTACGAAAATTTCCAAATTAAAGTCTTGATATTTTTTAATATAAATTTAAACCTTTAAAAAGCTTAGAAATTTATTTCATTATAATAGCAAAGGTGTTTAACTATCTTTATTATTAACAATTCTACATCTTCGTAACCAATTACCCTTAAAACCTTATAAAGTTTATTAGTTATCGGGTGGTTAAACCTACGATATAATTAACGAAGTTTTACCTTAGTTAAGTTGAACATTACTACCTCTGGTCCTTAAAAAAACCAGAAATGCCCTTACTTAAGGTTAAATAAAAACCTTTCACCGGCCTTAATATATATAAACTTATTAATCTAAATATTAACTTTAACTCGGAGGTTTTTTTATATCTTTAAAGCAAAAAAAAAAAAAAGGATAGAGGATTCCAATATATAGAAAATAATAAGGTTAATAACAGTTTTCATTATCGTCGATCCTAATAAAGATATCTCTTTTCTAAAGCTAAAGCCAACTTTGACCTTACCAATAGCCTCTTATTAAGTACCGTATTACCCTTGTATCCGACATGATTCCCTAAAAGACTTGCTCTGCATATAGGTTTTGAATAGTAAAGAGGTGTATAGAGCCAAGATCTTCATCATTATAATAGAGGTAGGGGTTTTCACCTATAAGGTGATACAAAAATGCGTGGTCGACTAGTTATTACGTGGCTTCCAAGCTAATACTGATATTAATACCATTATCTTCGTGCCAGCCAATAGCCTTCGGTTTATTTTTCTTTTTTTAAACTTAATTCCTTCAAATTACGTAACACGCTTTATATAATCCCATTTTGTAACAAAAGAATATTACGTATAGTACATCACTTGTTTTACGTTACGTTCGGCGGTAGTATAATATGTTAACTAACAGCCTTATTTACCGTAAATCCAATCTTTTGGTTTTTAAGTTAAAGTTATTAAACCGATTTCAAGATTTTAAAAAAGTTAAATACTTTTTTCCGTAGGCAAAGGTCCGAATCTTTTATTAACCGTACTTACTAAGTCGTCCGTACCATTGATTAATATAATACGAACTAAAAGGATCTTTTTCGTTACTAAACTCTAGAACTTATAGGCATATATCGGTCGAACCCAAAACTCGAATGGTTACAGTAGTCAATGAAAAACGTAATTAGCTAAAAAAACCCTTCGTAAGTATTATTAAAGTATTATAAAGAGTATTCGAACTCCTTATCACCCGTAATTGCTTGCCGGACCTATAAGTGTAATATACTTTTGCTAGTTTTCACGTTTCTCATTACCTGTTAACAAAACATCAATCTATTAAGCATCTAATTTAAAAGGTTTGTATTGCGTTTCAACTTCTTTTAATAATTTAATATATAAAACTACTTAATAATGTTTTAATCAGTATAATAATAGGTAAGGTTAATATCTTATTTGAAGTGTGCCTTTATTCCATCATAGATTTCGCGGAAAGAGGTATAATTCATCAGGTATAGGAGGTAATGATCTTGAGCTTAGCCGGTAAAGATATTGGGAAACAGCGATTAAGAAACTAGTAATTTAACTTTCATTTAACGGCAGATGTTAAAAAATAAGTGTAACTCAACATTAAAAAAGTTGTACGACTTACCGTTATACTTCTATTTTCTTTCCTAAATTTTAATGAACGTGGTGATTGCCGTATAGTCCGTATCATCCATAGGGACGCGTCGAGGGGAAAGGGTAATGTACTGGTCGTATAGATCTTTTTCACTTAGTCGGGGAAAGGATTAAGGTTGCTATTGGTACTAATGGGCAGGATAATTACTTTTGGCCGAATTCGGAGGAGAAAAGCTAATAGTCGTACCTATAATAGGCTTACGTGTGAATCCCGTCTTTTCTTAACTTGGATATTGAAATTAAACGTATTAAGGAGTTTAGGAGAAATACGCCTGGTAAAATCCGTCGCGGGAAGATTGGAGATAATCTTTTTAGTGTTAAAGAGTTCGGCAAGACTCCTGTTTAATTAACTAATAGATTTAAGAGCTCTCGAAGTGTGGATCAATTGATTCTTTACGTCCGCTTATTTAAGACTAAATAGATCCTTATAAACGTATGTGTAGTCGTTATAAATTACTATTATTAGCAACCTTTTTGCCTGTAGTCGAAGTTTATTAAGGGTCTTTATCCGTAGCGCATTCATAAAGTATTTTGTCCAAGCTACCTATTTTTCTTTTTTCCATTTGGAGTTCGATACCTCGATTTACTAGGTTGATTTTCAGCCTCATTTTTACCTGCCTTTTCGCCTTTTTCTATATTTCTAGACTTCAAATTCGAAACTATTTTTAAGAATCGTTGAGGGTTAGGGGTCTACGGCAGGTTTTAGTAGTGTTTGTATCGAGAATAAATCGGCTGATAACGTTGGTTAGATATTTTAGGGTAAAAGTTTCAATAGCTTCGGTATACTAGAGGTCTTCGTTGTAATGCTTTTCGAATATGTTGCCGAGGGAAATAATTGCCTTCTTTCTAACGGAATTGGTAACGGCATCGATTCCAGTGTGTTTTAAAGCCATCGCAACGATCTGTCTGGTGTAAGGCTTGGTGGTGGTAGACTTGACGATCTGGAGGCGTGGGGACTTGACGTTTTGACGTGAAGTCGCGCGACGTGAATTTCTTGGCGTAACTTAGTGATTTCGCTTAGAGCAGCGAACTTGAAGATTAAAATAGTGTAAAGGGAGTGAAAAAAGTGAATTATGGGTAGATATTTAGTGTAAGTAGTGCGGTCGGAGGTTGTTGTTGATAGTGGAGGTTAAGGGCGAAAGTTGTTTATTATTTGGCGTAAGGACTTAGTCGTTTTTCTATAGTAATAGCGCCCGCAGTAGTACCAACTTAGCTGTTTACCAACTCGTCTTTTGAGACTTTTAACTGTTAATCTCAATGCCTTTAAAAAAAAGATTTTTTAGTATTTTCGAATAGCGATACCGTCACTTACTTATAAACTACTGCAAATTAATGCACAGCCTATAAGTCTTCCCTACTTTCTGCCACGAACAACTGCATAGCGTACAGGGGCCCTTCTCAAAAAGCTTTGCTCTACCTTACCTAACAAAACGTAACCGGAAAGTAACTTTCTTCTTCTACTTAACCAATCTGTGCTTAACCTAATAATCACTGATCAGTCTTGGTAGGCCTTAGACATTACAACGTTTTCAGTTCTATTGGTTGAATTAACAGTAGTATTGCAGTAGTTAGATGGTGAATGTATTATTCTAGGGTTGGCAGACCGCTAGCCGGTCTGCACTGTAATTTATATGGTCAAGTGTTTGGCCCATGCCCTAGAGTGAAGTGCAGCGTACTGCACTCGACTTACACCCAATGCAGTAAGTCCGCACAAAGCAATAAACTTACATTACGGTCAACTTTATTTGCAAGTAAAGTTGACCTACTGCACTGCGTGCAATACCATTGCAATACTGTTCTAATAGAGAGAGAAATTGAAAAAATTAGATAGATAGATGGCAAAGATAACCCCACTAGCGCTATAACGAATGCATTACCAAACAAGGCTTTAAAAGGGTCTTTAAATAGTAATAAGCTAATAATACGAATCGAGGGCTACGTCGATATACCTCCCAGAAGACCCGGATTATATAACATCGTATGAGGGTATACTGGCAAACTGAAAAACTGTCAGGGGATTAATAACGGTAATCTATTTAAGTAATACGGTTAAAGTAAAGGCTTTTGAAGGTTTATAACGAAGTAATTTTTTGTAGGAATTGATAAACTCGGACTTCGGGGTAACGGAGAAATTAAGGTTAAAATTGGTCAATTTACATGCAATTAGATGAAATTCAGTATAGGAGTCAACTGGAATTAACAGGTGTTTGGTTAGTTAAAGAGAAGGTAATTTAGTGGTAACTGGAAAAGATTGGTTAGCCACATTGGTGTACGCGTACAAATTAAAAAGCCGTTAGTATTGAAATAGTACTACATGTAGTGCAGTAGGTCAACTTTACTATAAATAAAGTTAACTGTACTGTAAGTGTATGACTTTATGGAGACTAATTGCATTGGGTATAAGTCGAGTGCAGTACGCTGTACTTCATTCTAGGGCACGGGTCAAGCAATTGGCCATACAAATTACAGTGCAGACCGGCTAGCGGTTTGCCAAACCTAGAATAATACATCTACCATCTAACCACGCAATACTACCGTTACTTCGACTAAGATTCGAATCGACAACGTTGCAACATCTAAGGCTTACCAAAAGTCCTAATTATTTGTACTTTAATATTACGTTTTTACAAGAATTACATGGGATGTATATAAATATTATAGAAATTGAATTTTTTAAAAAAGATAACTTTAGTACCATATTATTGACCTTTATTTGGTATTTTATTTACTAAAAGCCTCATTACGTTATTATTAACCCTTATTTGGCGTTTTATTGTATCCGGGTAGTTTTTAAAGGGTGTCTTATTACGTATCATATTACGTAAGCCAAAACCATTAAGTTTCAAAAACTTTCGTTAAACTCCATTCAATTTGAAATCGATAATTTATACCGCTCTTAAAATATAGGAACGGTTACGAATATAACACCCAAACCGCTTTCTTAATATAAAAGCGTTTACGAATAAAGTAACCAAACCGTTCGTATTAATAAAAGCGGTTACGACACGATAATCCGGACCGCTTACCAAACACGAAACAAAACCTATATACTGAGCCACATACTACACCCCCTTATACCCGCATTTTATTTACCCTATTCGCTTTTTACTTCATTTACCTTATACGCCTTTCCATATTCACTTTATATATTCTAAGTTTAATATTATAACGTTTAAGTTTTCCCAACCGCTTAACTTAAATACCGCTACTAAACGTTAATAAAAACTATTTCAAACGCCTAACTAATTCCTTGTTACGTTTTATTTGTATATCGTTTAAAATTCATCTGTATTGGTAAGCCTTAGTAGCCTTACTCCAACCGTTTTAATTATTTTATTTACTTTATATTTTCCGTGTATAAAATGAATTACCTTAAACTTTAAAATTTAAACGTGCCTAAATTTTACTACGGCGCGAAACCACCAATTTACGTCGTTTTAATGTACTAGGTATATGCAGGAACAACCATCCCTAATCGCTCCACAACATTTATAGCTATAACCTTATTACCAATAACCCCGGAGGAAGTTAACGTTAACTTCAACCTTTTTGTCGAGTATATAGGGATTAGAAAGACTATAATATAAGAAAAAACCTAGGCTTTTAGGATAATACTATCGATTTACCAGTTGAAAAACTAGACTTATATACGGCAAACATGTATATCTTAACTGTAATCTTTCGCTGTTAAAAGGAGAAAACCTAAGGATTTAATATGTTAGATAACTTTTATAAATGATTTTAGAATTGAACATTAGGTATGTAGTAAATAGTAAACTCCTCTATTGCTACAACTTTACCAATTTAACTACGGAGTAAAGGTATTAATACCTAGGGAGAAAGAAATGACTACCTTACAAAAAACTTGTTGAAAATAATACAAATTAATGATTTGCCACACTGGATAAATAAAAATTTATATTAAACGGAGTTTGTAAAATTATATTACCTAACAAAATACAAGAAACAAGTGGTAGAGGATATGCGGATTAAACGACGAATATAGGGCGTGAAACGACTTAATATTATACTGGTACCCCGAATTAGAAATATAAACCTGAAGGAAGACGAAAAACGGCCGTAAAACTTATTTACTACAAAAGTAAAATATATATTATAGGGCATAACCAGATACCTAACCACTTTTTAAATACTATAAACACCTGGTTAAGAAAAAGCTAAATCGGTCTAGATACCTAAAATGACCTGCACGACTATAACGGGAACGGCCGAGATACTGAAAAAAATCCGTTTTAGGAAACGACGAGCGGCGTAAAACGTTAATATATATCTTACGGATTAATTTCCGCTAACTTTGACCCCTATCTAACCTTTTTACCGCACCGATTTCTTACTACAAGGAGTTATATAAAATTTACTAACTTCATCAATATTTGAAATAGGGATAATAATTGTAATAGCGAACTATACGATGTATTTGACAACAAGATACGTGTTATAATTAATACATGTAAAATATTCGATATTAAACCGTCCCAGTTTTATATTTTTTACCCGGTATGTTATTCGGATAAACTATAGAAATGATATATATATCATTTTACGTAGGTAAATATAATTGCGAAGTATTATAACCTCCTAAAATCTAGTTTCGATGCAGAGATTAACTACGAACTTCACGATGGGGATTGGATTAGTACGACTTGGAAATTCGTGAAAAACCAATGGAGAAACTCCGACAAAAACATAAAAAAAGTTTTTATCGCCTTATTAACTAAGTTTCCGAAATGCTGAGTAGCTTTGAAACTGGAATATAAAAGGAATGAACTATTTGTTTGGGTAATAATTAAAATATACTGCGAAAACCCAGATTTCGACCTTATACTTTTAAAGCTGAAAAAAACTCAAATGCCTTCAATATAAGTTTTAGGATATTGTTTGAAAAATCTATAGGTCGTTGGGAGAGCCTCGTATTAGCATTTCTAACTGATGAAACCAAAGGCAAAGGTCAAATTACCAAAACGAACCTCGCCGAAACTATTTACCACGTTTTGAATCAAAAATTTAAAGTATACTTAAAGCAAAACGAACGCCCAAAGTATAAATACTAAGGAAAAAACCCTAATAATGAAGGACAAGGACGATCTTTCGGAAATGAACGAAATGTACCGCGGCTATAGCAATACTTATGAAAAGGTATAAGACGCCCCGTAGGTTTTTAAAAGAGCTTTATCGAATAAAGTAAAATCGGCTACTAATTTATTAAATACTTCGCTTACGAATAAATTCGGATAAAACGACAGTTTGAAGCCGATTATATATTTAAAAACCGGATAAAAACTTATTTTGTAATATATGTGCTAATTGTAAAGGCGTAAATGATAACTCTAATGCCTACTCTTACGAATATACATCTGGAAAAAAAAGACTTTAAAGGAAATAATATTTACCTAACAGCTTAAGATGACGAAACCACTCAACATATTTTATAGGCCTAGAAAACGCCTCTTTTTTACACATTACAGGGCTAAACTACGTAAATGGAACGCTTGACGCCTACATAGCGTTATAATTTACGTTTTTAGATAAATACAGTAACCGATTTTAGGGTATTATTACTAATACTGGTATAGCTGAGATCTTAACGGCCGAAAAACAATAATTCGACGCGTTTACGACGAGGTTTTCGAAGTTTTAGTTATACCAAATAAAAGAATATCGAAAGGTTTTATTTAGTAAAGGCAAAACGATATCATTTGGGACGGTTATTGTAAATACAAGATTTAGATCAGTTCAAATTTACGTAATAAACTTTAAAATACTATTCATATTTTTATTGGTTAATATAAATAACTTAAAATCAAGGTCTGGAATACCACTAGCCAACATATCCGCGCCTCGAATAACGTATCCGTATTACTCCGACTTAAGTTCGACTACTTATATTTTTTCCCAAAACACGTATAATTAAGGCTATATACTTAACGTAACCAGAATTGTGGACTCTATACCACCTATTGAGATACACGATGACAAAAAGTTTTTCTATAAGTACTAATTACATTTATGAACCCCGCGATAGTTTAAGTTTCGCTTTTAGAATGATATAAACTTTAACTACTAGGTAATTGTTAATATTATATATTTAAATAACTAACAGGTCTTTCATATCGCATTACTTTACTTCATCGACGCAATAATATTATTTTAGGCTGTTAAGTTTATACGAAGCGTTTCTGGTACAAGTTACTGGAGCATTTTATTCAATTGCTAGTTGAACGATTATTTCGAGCCTTTATATTAAATTATATACGAATTCCATGAGACCTTTAACTTTACCGAATAACGTATTAAAACTCGAATAACCGGCAACAAGTATAAATAGATTTTAGTAAAAACCCTAAAAGGGATTAGAAAATGTAAACGGTATTACAGATCGATTGAAAAAACGTATAAGATATTATTTAGAAACCTAAAAGGTATTGATTTCAAGGAATCTATCCTTTAAATAACAGTTAACGCTGTCAATAATACCTTTAGCCTAAGTAGGCTTATGCTTACGTTTCTCATTTTTAATATCTATCCGAAAATTTATATAAACTTTATACTATTACCAAATACAGTATAGAATGCGAATATTATGGAAAAGATTATAGCAACATTATGTTCCTTACGGGCTGGGAACGACGTATTTAAAGAGTTAGTTACAAAAAATGGCCTACGTAAAACTGGTGTTTTAAACCTATCATTACAATTTGAAGCTTTGGTTTGGAAAACTAGGAACCGATAAATTAACCTTTGGAAGATTAATAGGGTTAAAAGCAATAATGTATTCGTTAATTTACCAAAAGGTATAAGCTTGTTTCTCTAAATAATTATACGGTAGTATAAAAAAGAGGAACGACCCAGAATTGTAATTCGAATAAAACCGTTAACGGAATACCCTTTAAAACGACGAATCTAAATTGTTTCCAGTTTTAACCTACCCCCCAAATCCCGTATCTAGCCCGCTCTCATTAAAAAAAAAAGCGGCCTGTTTGTATTAAACCCACTAACACTTCGTCGCCGGAGCTGCCTTTTTATCTCGAAAACTGAGAAACGCTCCGAAACTTTTACCGTAGGCTTTTTTATTACTTAAAAGGAAATGGAAAATCAAGAATTTCGCCTAAAGCTTCGCTATGACAATATTATCACTGCTTTAAGTGCCTCATTTAAACAGTTTACCAAAATATAAATTTCTACCCTAATTAATAAAAGCGCATTCCACTTTAAACGGTTTAACCTAACAATCCATAACGCTTATAAAAATTTTTCTATTCGCCTCGTATACGAAATTAAGGATAAAACCGGAAAACCTTGTAAGAATACTTGTCTGGTGATTGAAAGTTACAAAGACGATGGTAGAAAAAGATATTATAACTTAATCACTTATTTTATAACGGGTAAATTACCGTTTCAATTTTACGTTCGTACTCTCCTTTAACATACCGTATAGTCCACATATCGAACTCCATAATATAATATAGGTATACACTTAGTTTAGAAAGCGGTTTAAACGAAGTATTTACGACGATATACTAAAGGATTTCGAAAATCATTATCAATTTAAAACGTTTTTACGTATTATAAAACCGCTTTATGACTTAGTCAAAATTGGTATTTATTTTTATAACACCTTCCAAAGGCATTATGAAAAAAGGCTTGGGATAACTAATTCAACTTTCTTCATGTATCTATTAGTATTAATAACCCGCTCGAAAAGATTTACACTAACAGGTATATAAATAGACGACATACTAAAGTTATATAACTCGTCGTTTTCCGTATTTTTAAAAAAAGAAACTTCTAAAAACTGGCACAAAAGAAAATTCCAAAACGTAGATAATAGAAAACCATATAATTAACTTTAATAATGTTACTATCACTTTCCGGAACGGTGTTTTAGGACTTAAGAAAAAAGGGCAGTTGAATAAAGTTACCTTTATCGTTTTGAATAACGTAAAACGTGCCAACGAATACAAATTCCAACGCGTAAGTAATGTTTACATTGCTTTTATAGTTTAACCGAAAATAGTATTTAACTTTTCGGTCGCCGCGTAATACTAAATCTCACCATTAAACAATATATATAAAACGCTTAATAAGCGCCTTGTAATGATCACACTAAATACCCGCGAGTATATAGAAAGTGTCAGAGGGTTTACGTTATCAAGAAGATAGCAGAGGTGCTAAGTGAACAATATCGCAACCGTGCAAGTAATGATCAAAAGCCGTGAGGCTATTCAGAATATACTGAGACTGAATACTTGGATTGACAACTGAAGAGCTATGAAGGAAATACTATCTATGTGGTGCTGAACGTGTCCTTATATCTTTAATCCTTCATACGCCTTCAGTGCTGGATCATATTGGATCGAAACATGATCCCAATGATCCTTAGTGCGTAACCCTAACCCTAAGGTTGCTGACATAAGAGATATCCTCACCTGGTGTATTAGATATCAGGTTCTTAGTGGCTTAGCCCCATACTGGCCTGTATTCCGACCCTCCGATGTTCTTGGGTTATAACACGCCTTTTATAGCAAATACATAATCTAAAGCGCGGTTTGCAATTTGTGCAGCTGAATATACGTATTATAAAACTATTTATTTTTACTAACGTCTTTTTCGCGAACAACTTCGATTATAATTTGTAAATAGGCTTCGTTTTCATCCTCGGTAACGAAACACCGACCTGAATTGGATTTACTCTTTGTAAAAACATTATTTATCAAAGCTTTACCAAGTGTAAAAAGATTACGAAAAGTGTCCTGGCTTTCAAAATCTATAACATAGTTAGAGGTTTCTATTCGAGTATTACCATGATAATAACGGTCCAGATGATGATTTCTAACTTTAGTTTACGCCTTGTCCCTCTCGTCATATATACTAATCCCTTTTCTTTTTATAAGTATTTGGTTAAATTAAGCATTAAGGACGAAAAAAATTTAATAATCTATGTTATAGATTTACGCGAGTAATATAAACGCCATAAAATCGAGAAAATAAAGTAAATCGACGGAAAATCTAATTTAACGGATGCGATAACTAAAGTTACCTCAAATGAAGTATCAAAATATTGATATCGATATATATACTATTTCTTAGGGTTATTACACCATTTTTACCAATTTAAAACGTTCCGAAATATATTATCCGCGTCGTTTTCCGTTTTTGCCATTATTTAACCCTACTATTTGACTCTGCTCCCAATATTCTGTTACTCTCTATTTTATATGCCTTTACCCAGCTATTTCCCATTTTTTTCTTAAAAAAATTAATATTTTATGCCGCCTTTAGTATACTGTTGAACTTTTAACTATGTATTTTAACCTTGTATTTTACTATTTGCTTTTCTTTTTTTAATATACGATATCGCACCGATCTTGACGTATTACCTCTCTTTGTTTTATGTATTTTAAGTTACATTTGTCACTTATAAACTATTTTAGGGAAAGTAATGACATTAATGTGGCCGGGCGCGCCGGCCCGGTTAAGGGAGCAGTTAATTACTGCTAAAAGGAAAGGGAAAGAGCGGCGCCGTCGCATCCCCACTATTCTCTTCGCCGTCCTCCCCCTTTGTATTATCGCCACAGCTATTACCACCTTCGATGCTACCGTCGTTAACAAGGATGTGGCCCTATGCCTTAGGTTGCATACCCTTAAGCAAAGACTTAAAGGGGTATTTACCCTTTTTACAGCAACATGTAATAAATTTGTTAAACTCATCTATACAATACATAAGCAAGCCCCATTTGCAGGTAACAATAAAGATTGCCGACTTTTTAATCCGCTGGTTAACGTTTGATACTAATTAGTATTAGCTTATTTTGGTTATTTACAACCACAATGATTCTTCAGAGAGCCCCAAATGTTGTATTTTGAATGAAGTTTTTTTTCTTCCAAATCGGTTAAAACTTATTATAAAGCCGGCAAGCGCGAAATAGGGCTTTGGCCTATGGCCCCAAAACTAACGGAACGGGGGCGTAACCATTACTAATTAACTCGTAATGGTAATAATAGGCCGAAAGATCCCCTCTTTCGTAGCAATCGTTAATCGACTTACCTATAATCATGGATACGATATATGGCACGTAAAACGTATCCATTAATGGCCCAAAGCTATGGATCCGAGTATGCCACTTTCACGCTATACGTGTTAAAAAAGCCTCACGACGTACTCTACAGATACGAAGCTTTAGATGATGAAGCAGGTCTGCCTTCTACTCCTCATATACGAAGGAATTAAAAACATATATACGGATGGATTTAAGTTATATAAACTGCGAAAAAGCTTCGTAAGGTCATTTTTACGACGTTGGAGGGGTCTTACGGATAAGGGGGTTTTTAATCTTGGGGAAAAAGTAAGGTTTATAACTTTAGGACCCCTCCGCTCCTTCATTTAAGAGCTTAAATGGAAAAGGGAGGGGAAGGGGAAAAAAGGAGGGGTGACAGTGGTGGGGAAGGCTGGCGAGGACGATAGCGAGGTGGAGGCGGCGGTAGAAGCAGGTGAAGCTATTAAGGAGGTAAAAATGGAGGCGGCAGGTAATAGTATAACGGCAACGGCAAAAGAAAATAAGGCTGAAGTGGTGGCGACGGAACTTAAGGGGGCTGGATGGGTAGCAACAGTGGGCGGGGTAGCGGCTAGAAATAAGATTATAACCAATAATGGTAAGCTGCTAGCGGAGGTAGTGATGGCGGCTGTGGTAGTGGCGGCGACGCGACGACGCTATCGCGCCAAACGACGCCTGGCCGTCCTGTTTTTACGCGGCATCTATTGAAAAGCAAGATTAGTATACAGGCATTAGTCAAGTAACCTACCTATTGACGCGGTTTAAATTGGTTACTTAAAATAAAGGTTAAGTTAATGACTTACATTGATTAATGGTACGTGTTTTGAATAGGCAAAAAAGAAGTTTTGCCTAAACCGATAGCAATATATTTCTTTATACTAACCAAAACACGTAACATCGCAATCACCTCTATGCAATCACCCCTATAGCGCTTATGCAATTACATCCTTATTAGAACCAAAAAAATATTCTCTTAATAACTATGTTGCTATCGATTAACTACACCAATCAAGACTTTACTAAAATCACCACCGCAGCTAGAAATCATTGATTCGAACCTTTATAATTACCACTGCGGCCAGGATTATTAATTCGAACCTTTATAATTGGTACCGCAACTACAGTATCAATACAAAACCTACTAATTCGAACTTTCACAATTAGTACCGTAACCACACTATCACTATAAAACCTCCTAATTTGGAGTATTAAACCACAACCACATTGTTATTACAAAATTTACTAATTTAAACCTTTATAACTACAACCATACTATCATTAAATAGCTATGTATACGGATTCACTATAACTATACTTTCGTTACTGAACTATAAGAACATAAGGAAGTAAGAAAAGATTTCCTGTGTAGATATTACTATATACCCTTATAAATAGTATATATAGTCCAAATGGAAATACACTGTATTACAAGGTGCTCTCTTATAGGGTGTAAGATAACGTGACACGCTACAGGCTGCACTTTTACAAGACGCAAAGTGCACCATACATGAAGCGATCTAGAATGGATATTACAGACCATATGGAAATACATGGAACAGTTTGGATTAGGTATTCCAAAGTGCACGGCAAAAAGGCTACTGCCCGGATGAAAGTTTTATAACCTCCCATCCGTGGTGTACACTCTCTAGAATACTTCTTCTTGACATCTGTATTTTACTACAATAATACCAATCTTATGATACTCTTCTACTCGTTTACTTCCATGTGAATAGGTAAAGACCTTACCAACAGTTATGGATAAACTCGATATTAGCGCCCTTTTTACCAATAATTGGCTAAAACGATGTAAGGTTGATGTTTTTATATTATAAGATATTATTTTATTCCGCGGCAGCAAATTTGATATTCTATTTATTATATGTAACATGACTTTGAAGTTAGTGGATTGCAAAGTAATAATTTGTTTTTCCATAATGATGTAATCTGTGCACATTATTCAAGTCATAGTTGATTATAACGTCTTATATAAACGCTATTTATTTATATTCATTTTTTAATGTGCAGTTGCTGTAATTGTGATTTTCAACTCTGTTAAACTTTAATTCATATAATCGGATTATATAACTAAGAATTCAGTCAAGATATTAAAGAAATTTAGATAAGTAATTATAACTCAATTAAAAAAAATACCTATTTTCAAGTGAATTAAAATAAAGTATTGAATGCTTTAATTTAAGCTACTAACGTCGCAACAATGTTTTTACTGGTAGCTAAATTTAGTAGCTTAGTCTTAGGAAATTATTATATACACTTTACGTCATTTGAATTATTGAATGATAATTGGCCTATATCGGTTGTAAGGTTCGAGTTTTATTTGAATTTTTTTACCACGTGAATGGCGATTTTTTATCTAGCTTTACAGAATGAAGTTAAAATCTATTGACCCGAGTATAAATACGCCGTCAGTAGACGTTGTTTTTTACATAATTACGGAGTTTTTTTTTCATAGAAATATTTGGAAATTATTCGACTTAAGTTTAAGTTGGAAAAAGAATGATTACAAGTTATACCTAATTTATTCGATATTAAAATTCCAGATTATATGCCTATAGTTTAGAATATATGAGGCGTCTAGGTAAACGCGGCTAATGGAATATAAGTATGAAAACTTCAGATAATTTATAGGTAATACCTTTATATATAAAAGAATATTAGTTTGGTCAAAATTACAAAGTAGTAGATAATTAAGGTATCATTGGTTAAAAATTGGAAATATAAAAACCTTAATTATTATCCTTATTTTGTTTCGAAACGGAAAAGGCAATTTCTGAACCAATGGTTTGATAATATTTATAATCAAAATTGTATGTAATATTCGGATAAATTCTCGTTATTTACTTTACCCGTTTTTATCATTAAGCAAAAGGTTTATAGTATTTAGAAAGGACGCGTTATATTTGATTTCAGGCTTTTTAATAGAGGGAGTATTTGAAACAGTTACCTTTTTTTTTTACAATAACTGGGCAGTGCCTACTACATAGCTAGTATAGTATGACCCTCGCTAATTTGAAAATACATACATATACTGATAGGAAGGCTTGCAACCTGAAGTCCTCACTTTATACAACTACCACCCTATTTAATTCCCCGTTTTTAGTTTATATCCTTTCAACTTATTGAATAAACCACCCTATTACTTATACTATATATATATCAACTGAAAGATGTATCCTATAAACCTGTAGCCAATTTCCGAAAATTGCGCTACATATACTATTAAATGCCTACAGAGGCCTTATATCAACTATATAAGTCCCCATATCTTGAAGAAACCTTTTCCCCTCACGAATGTAGATCGCATTAGTAAAGCTTTTATCTAAGTAGTTACGATGAGAAAGTACACCCATTACTAGGTATGTGAAATATTTTTTTAACCTTGTACTTGTAATATAAGAAACACACCCTTTACCCATAAAATAAAATATGAAATGAAACCTTTAACTGGAAACTGGAGCTTAAATTATCCTTTCAATTAAGGCCTTAATGTACCCTGAAGTTTAAAGACCCATAAAGGTATAAAAACTATAGTCTTAGCTTGGCCGTATTATATGGCTATTTTAGTTCCCGCTCGAAGCCTATTCGCATCGAAGATTTGACGGCGATCTTAAAAAAGTGAAGGACTTGTAAAACACATATATCTTAGTTGAAAACCTGTATCGTTAGGAAAGTAATACTTTATAACTCGCTGAAAAATGTGCTTCGAAAGTTGTAACCCGAATCACCTTTTTGCTATGGACTGCAAGCCTAAAAGGTGTAAATGAATCTTTAAAAGATATATATTATTGAGTAGGTAGTGTGTTAGGAAAAGTTGTTTGTAAACAGCCAAAGATATTAAAAGTATATTCTAAGGCCCCGTTAAGCAGGCAGTGCATCAGTATAGGTGGTGACGGCTTGAAGATAAATAGATAAATAGATGAAAAAAATGAAAAAAACGAAAAAATGGAAAAATGGAAAACTAAATACAAAAATAAATGCATAAATACATAAATGCATAAATACATAAATACATAAATACATAAATACATAAATACATAAATACATAAATACATAAATACATAAATACATAAATACATAAATACATAAATGATCAAATGGAAAAATAAAAAAATGAAGAAACAAAGGAATAAATACATAGATAAAGGAATGAAGAAATAAATAAATAAAAAAAGTCGATAAATGCGAGTGCTTATAACAAAAGCCCCCCTTTAAGACCTTAAAACGAAAAAGGAATTAAACTTACAATGGAATTATAGTACAAGTAAAGGTTTAAAGGCCTCGCGAAACGTGCGGAATACCAGTATAGATAGCGATGACTTCAAAATAAATGGATAAATAAATGAATAAACAAATAAAGAAAGAAATAAATAAATACATAAATATATGAATACATTAATAAATAAATACATAAATACATAAATACATAAATACATAAATACATAAATACATAAATATATAAATACATAAATACAAAAATACATAAATACATAAATACATCAATATATAAATAAATAAATAAAAGAATAAATATATATATATATATATATATACATAAAAAAAAATGAAAAAAAATAGATAGATAAATGAATAATAAATAAATAAGTGAATAAATAAATGAATAAATAAAAAAAATGAATGAATAAATAAATAAATAAATAAATAAAAATCAAGAAATGAATCAATAAATAAATAAATAAATACATAAATAGATTAATAGATAAATGAATAAATAAATGAATAAATAAATAAATAAAAAG
This sequence comes from Anisogramma anomala, assembly GCA_038502455.1. Classification (NCBI taxonomy): domain Eukaryota; kingdom Fungi; phylum Ascomycota; class Sordariomycetes; order Diaporthales; family Gnomoniaceae; genus Anisogramma; species Anisogramma anomala. Next base: position 9,893,022 of record JASMMZ010000007.1, on the reverse strand, counting down.
ATAGATAGATAAACAAATAAATAAAAAAAGCCGTTAAGTGCGAGAACTAATGATAAAGGTATTTTATTTAAGATTTTGAAACGCACAAGAAATTATACTTGCATTGTAGTGCAAGTTTAAGTTTGAAGGGCTACAGTGGCCCAAGTAGCCAGGGACAGAATCGTTAGTTATGAGGACTGTTTTCTGGATGCACCGTTGCACGGGTGGTGCACTGGGCCAACAACGATCTCCACAGAGAAAAAGGGGTCGCCTGAAAAGATTCAAATGGTGATAAAGCCGATTAGTGATGTTGTGGTGGAATAGGGTGTATGTGAAGTGATGGTATTAAGAGTGGCTAGACCTAAAAAAAATTCTCGGAAGTGGGCATTATTAGGGTTTACAGTGTAGGCCTCATATCTTCTTTAACAAGGTGGTCCATGCACTTATGCCAAAAAAGTTGATGTAAGGTCGAAGATAAACAGTTATCTTTTGCCGCTGTAAAGTTACATTATCGAGTTATTGCGTGGGAAGTATTAAATTATAGTGTTATATAATATTAGTTATTTCTTCAACTACTCATTTACCCACAATCAAAGGATTGATTCACGGTGGTGATCTACCGTGTATTAAAACGATTCAAATTATTTTTTATATTATTTCGGAATTTTTTAGAATAGCAGTCAAGTGCAGTATAGCCAAGTCAACTTTACTGTAAGTAAAGTTGATTGTACGTACTGCAAATTGACTGTAGTTTGTGGGACTGCACTGCAAGTGCAGTGCAGTAGGTGCCCACTTCAAAGTGGGGTACAGGCCAAAGTGTTTGGCCATACAAATTAGTGTGCAGATCGGCTAGCGGTCTGCCAAACTTAGAACTCATACACCTCAATCAACAATATTAACGAAACACCAATTACTTCGACTACAGTGATTCGAATCGACTACGTTGCAACGATGAAGGCCTACCAACACTTATCAGTGCTTATTAGGTTAAGAACAGATTGGCCAAGTAGAAGAAAAAGCTGTTTTCCGGTTACGCTTTATTTGTTTAGGCAAGGTAGAGGAAAGGTTTTTGCGAAGGACCCCTATACGCTGTGCAGTTGTTCGCGGCAATAAGTAGAGAAGACTTATAGGCTGTGTAGTTATTCGCGGCAGTTTATAAGTAAGTGACGGTATCGCTATTCGAAAACACCAAGAAATCTTTATTAATCCTTCTTGAAGGCGTTGAGATTAACCGCCTAAAAGTCTCAAAAATTACCAAATCGATAAGTTGGCAAACAGCTAAATCAATTGCTATTGCAGGTACTACTACTGCAAATCGTAAAAACTACTAAGTTCCACGACCTTCAACCTACACCAACTTTAACAGCAAACTTACGACCTACCACCTACTACCCACGACCCAATACCTACTTCCTATAACCTACTACCTACTTCACTTTTTTCCCTCCCTACATTAATTTAATCGTTAAGATCGCTGCTCCGAGCGAAAATGCCAAGTTATGTAAAGAAAGCCATATCGCGCGACTCCATGCCCCAGAATCGCCAAGTCTTTATGTCTTAAAATCGCCAAGTCCATATGCCCCCAAATCGCAAAGTCCACCACCAAGCCTTACACTAACCAAAACGTTACGATAGCTTTAAAACGCACTGGAATCGATGCCGTTACCAATCCTGTTAGAAAAAAAGCAATTATTGCCTTCGGTAATATTTTTGAAAAGCATTACGAAGAAGAACTCCAATATATCGAAGCTACTAAAAACTTTACCTCAAAGCACCTGACCAACGTAATTGGCCGCTTCGTTTTTGACGCAAACCCTGTCAGAGTCGGCCGTGAACCTATGGCCTTCGATATCTTTTAAGACTGGTTTGGTAACTGGAATCTAAACTTGTAAAAGAAGATGGATAGGTAAGTAAAGACAAAAATAAAGATCGAACTATTTACTTAAGAAGTTGAACTCTTTATTAAGAAAGGTAAAAAAGGTAATCTAGCTAAACTACTTTACAAATACACCACGAATAAAGACCTTTAATAGACCTTGGTAATGGGTAAAGAGATTGCTAACTATAATAATCCTTAATGCCTATATATACGTTCGTAAGAAACACTTTAAGCTTAAACAAATAAACGTGAAAAATCAGTTAATTTACACCTGGTAAACCATCAAGTTTACTAGTTAATTAAATAGGAACCTCGACAGACTCTTTCAAATTAAAAGGATTATCGTTAAATTCCCCGTAATGAAAAATCTTAAACCTACTTTCCCTAAGCCCCTTAGTACGTTCAATTATAACAACCAAATTCAGGAAGGACCAGCTTCACACGTAAGCCTACTATAGGTACGACTATTGGTTTTTTCCCTTAGAAATTTGCTAAAAGCAACTATCCGTATTACTAATACCAATAATAGCTTTAGTATTTTCCCCAATTAAGTGATATAAAAGGTTCTTACGACTAGTATATTACCTTTCCCCCGCAAAGTATTCTTATAAAGGATACGAGCTATACGTCAATTACCACGTTTGTTAAGATTTGGGGAGTAGAGGAAAATTATAATGGTAAGCCGTACAACGTCCTCAACGTCAAGTTACACCTGTTATTTAACATTTTCCATTAGATTAAAGTTAAATTACTAGGTTTTTACTCGTTGTTTCCCAGTATCCTTACTAGATAAACCGAATATTACTACCTTTAGTACTTAACGAATTGTTTTTTCTTCCGCGAAATTTATGATAGCTTAAAAGGTTACTTTGAGTACGATATTAATTTTGCCTAATACCATAGCTACTGGAAAATTATTAAGTGGTTTTATATATTGGATTATAAAAAAGAGTCGGAGAGTAAAATGGATTTCTTTCTTTAAATATTTTAGAAGCTAATATTCTGTTAACTAGTAATAGAGAACATAAAATCTAGCGAAGACACCTTATATCCGCAGGTTTGGTAAACAGTTACAGGCTATAAAAAGTTTGAATATGCCCTGTAATGCCTTGATGCCACTTGCGAAGGTTTTTTTTATTTAGCTCATTTAGTTCCTTGTAAGCAATCTTGATTACTTGAATTTCTGGCTCAACTAGTATATACCCTTAAACTTCGGAATTTAGTAACGAGGAAAAAGACATTTTCTATTCGTATTATATCAATCGAAGGTACAAAAGAACCAGCCAGTATAGTTAATAGAAGGTCTGGACCTTTATTTACGGAAAAGGGTATGTCTTATCTTGAAGGTCTTTAAGCCAGCTCATCAAATTTATATTAAAAGTTAAAAGATGTTGGATTTACGGTAAACAAGGCTATGGGTTAATACGTTATACTGCCACCGATTGTAAAGTAAAATAGGTAATATATTATACGTAATTCCTATTTACGTTTAATTAGGAATATATTGAGAAAGTTATACAATTGAAGGAAAGTGAAAATAAAAAAGAGGAAAACAAGTTAAATGCTATCGGCTGGCATAAAGATACTGGAATTAATACCGATATTAGCTCGAAACTAATGTAATAACTAGCCAACCACGACTTTTTATACCGCATTATAGGTAAAGACCCCTATTGTCGACATAACTATAAAGACTCTGACCTTATACACCTCTTTTACCATTAAAAATCGCTACGAAATGTAAGTCTTTCAGGGGATTATGTCAGACATAGGGGTAATATGCTATTGAATAGAAATGTATTCGTAATATTTTGCGTTGCAAAGAGATATTAATACTGTTACGAAACTTGATTATACGGATGTTGGTAAGGTTAAGCTTGACTTTAGCCTTAGAAAAAATCTATCTTTATTGGGATCGACAACGGTGAAGACTATAGTTAGCCTTATTATTTTCTACATTTTGGATTTCCATACCCCCTTCCTCTTTTACCTAAAAGATATAAACAGCCTCGGCATAAATATAGATATCGAAATGTATAAACTAATATAAGTTAAAGCCGGTAAAAGGTTTTTACTTAGTCTGAAATAGGGACACTATTAATTTTATCTTTAAGGGTTAAAGAAAATAGTGTTAAACTTAACGGAAGCGGAGGTTGGTTAATTATATCGTAAGTTTAATTTCTTGGTGATTAATAAGCTTTGTAAGGTCCTTAAAGTAGCTAGTTACGAAAATATTAACTTCTTAGTATTGGTGGCAGTTAAACGTCTTTTCCACTACTATTAAATACACTTCTAAGCCCCCTGAAGGTTTAAGTTTACTTTAATAGACAATGAAAAATTCATTTCGAAAGTGTTAGTAAACGTGTTTTACCTAGAGGATAAGCCAGTATTATACGTTGTAGACTCCGTTACAGCTTTTTATGGCGTTATTTTTTTCAAAGAATTTCCTACGTTAAAAGAAATATAAAAGGTACTACATATTTTGTAAATTAACACGTAACTTGGCCTATTAGATGTGCTAATCTACAATATTGATGCCAACTTTACTACGATAACGTTTTAAACTAATGTAAAGTTATTAGGGATTTGTAATAATTACACTAAATACCCATGAGTAAGTAGAAGATGTCAGAGGGTTTATGTTAGCAGTAAGGTAACAGAGGTAAAAAAGGTGCAATATCAGAAGATGTTTGTTCGTGCTGTAGAATGATCATTAGCCGTTAGGCTATTCAGGTGTGTAGACTGAATACTTAGATTGACAACTGAAGAGTTATGAAGGAAATACTATCTATGTAATGCTGACCGTGTCCTTATATCCTATGGCCTTCATACCATCTTCAGTAATGAGGCTCACCGGTGCTCACTGAGGCTCACAAAGAGATGTTCCCCGCCTGATGTGTTGGACTTCAGGCTCTCGGTAGCTCATCTGCATACTGGCCTGTTTCCTTACCCGCCAAAGTGCTTGGGTCATAACAGGATTTAATATAAATAGGTTTTCGGTAAAGATTTTTAGAGTATTAACAAGGTCGAAAGGGAATATACCCTTTTTCGAAAAGCTTAAGATATTTTATACTAGAAATCGGAAGTTTTACAAATCAAAAAGCATGACTTTAAATAGCAGTAAAGGGTTTTAATAATAACATTATCCCTAACGGACTTTTACTAACTTTGCTAGTATTTGAAGCTTATCTAGATGTAACAGCTTCATCGTCACCCTCGTTAAGTACCTGAAAACGTGTTATAATATATAGCAAAGCCTTAAAAAAGAAAAGAAAAGACTTAGTACGCCACTAGGTTAATAATATCCTTAATGCAAGGAACAGACCTTTAATAAAAAACGTATTTTTACTCCCCTTTTAAAATGAAGTCTTAATATAGCGCGAATTGGGTAAATGTAGTGGTTAAAAATGTTAACAGCCTCGTAACTTTCCGAGTTATACAGGTTAAGCTGCATCAAAGACCCCTCGAGCCCCTTAAGTCTAATAAAGATCCTTACGTCAATAACCTCCGAGCCCAGCAAATTAGCCAACACAACCTTTTGGAGCCGACTATTGACAAGCTAATGGAACGTAGGAGGCGTAAGCGACTATTTAAAAGGAGGATATATATTAAAGAAAAGGAAGACTATGGAAACTACAGGCCCAGCAGGGTGTATATAACAGAATGTGTGTTTTAAAAAGAGGGGTTTAACAAAAAACTTACCCATAAATTGCGTGCCGAGGGCATTATAAATAATTCAGGTAAGAATTTTAAGAAAAGTAACTAAATGGAAATTAATGGCTTTTTATCATAAAGGGTTATATAATTTATATCGTTAATGTAATTTAAAGTTCAAAATGTATAAATTTTCAGGTCTAGGATAATTTACGAAGTTGAAGGTAAGACTACGGACCGGCCGTACGAAAAATCACGGTTGATCTCCTAAAGATACGGTAATAAATGTAAGAACTAGAACCTTATCTAACCGCCTATAATTTAGAAGATTAACCAACGTTTAATCGTTGTAATTGCTATTCATTTGACTATTGATATAAAAGGTCAGTTTATACTTAATAGCCTCAATATTACGTAAGCGTATACGTAATTTGCCACCGATTTTTAATGGATTGTACTATTGAAATTGCCAAAAAAATAAAGGTATAAGTTTCTGGCCGACACAGTAATGTACTATATTAAGCTATTATACTGATTAGCTGAAACAATTGATTATTGTTTCCTAACGTACGAGGTATACTTTAAAAACAGGCTTGATATAAATACTTTAACCTTTAACCCATGCCTATTAAGTATAAAAGGTAAAGACTTTGGTATCGCGGATATATAAACTAACGATACTCTTTTCCTCGGCGATATTAGGTTTGTAGAAGCGAAACAGCGTATTATCGAAATGTTAGTCTTGTGAAAACATAAGTTAATTAAAACTTTGGCCAAGGGTATATAACTTAACTTGAATAGATCATTAACCCGTATTTATAATATTGAGGTTTAAAACGGCACTTACATTAACCTACGTTAAAAGGAATAAATCATAAGCTTAACAACTATCGACAAGTCCGACGAGGTAAGATTACAAAGGTATTTGGAGTAAAGGGCCCGTAAAGCTTATATCGTTACGATATGTTAACCGAAAACATCGTACAATCTTTTTATTATAATATAGGTATAAAACCCATAAAAAGAAAATTTTAATAAGTTAAATGAGCGGATTGAGTGATGAATGGACTATATAAACAGGGAAATTAATAATTTTTTTGTAAATTCAAAGAAGGCGAAGTTAAATATTTTTACGAACGTGTTATTTACCAATAATACTAACCTTATATGTTAAATCGACTTCCTAATAATGCTCGTTAATTAGGATAAAGTTTGAAGTGTAATCTACGATCACTGGAAACCTTATATATAAAAAACTTGTTAAGTTTAAACGCTTAACCCAAAGTATATTAACTTTGAAAGTTTACAGTATAATAATAGGTTTTAATATAGATATGATAACTAACGGAATATTAAGGATTACTATAGAATAAATAAGATTATTATCGAGACCTGTAGTGGTATATACCTATTTCCGATGCTTTCACGAATATTTATTAAAATTAGGTACGACTGAGAAGAAACGCCTGATAATGGATGTAATAGAATTATAGGATATATATAAAGCCCATGAAATAGATAAGTTTCGGTAAATGAACGGAAAAAATAATCCTACCGATACCATAACTAAAGTTACCCGTAACGACGCCCTAAAAAGGTTAATATATAATAATATGCTAACTATATGGATTGAGGGATACGTAAATCGCCCAGAACATAACGTGGACGAATAGGGTTGCCCTGACAAATTGGAAAACCGTTAGGGCAATGGTAGTAATGGTAATAGTGATGATGGCAATAGTTTAAACTACTGGTAAAAGGTACATAAGTGGTAGAATAGCTGATTTACGTAGGTTTGTAGCGGAATATCTATACACGGGATTTAAGAAACGAAGGTCTCGGATGGGTAGAGTTAAAGGGCTACGAATGGACATAATTAATATTAATTTCAGTACAGATTAATCGAAATTAACAGGGGCCTAGCTTATTATTAGCTTACGGATTAAAAAGAAATTTCAAAGGTTATTACCAATTGATGATAGGCCACGCTAGCGTGCAGGCAAAAAACAAAAAGCCGCCAGTATTGGAATAGCAGTCAAGTACAGTATAGCCAAGTCAACTTTACTATATGTAAAGTTAATTATACATACTACAAATTGACTGTAGTTTGTGGAACTGCACTGCAAGTGCAGTGCAATAGGTGCCTACTTCAAAGTAGGGCACAGACCAAAGAGTTTGGCCATACAAATTAGTGTGCACACTAGTTAATGGTCTGCCAAACTTAGAACTCACATACTTCAATCAACAATATCAACGCAATACCAGTTACTTCGACCACAGTGATTCAGATCGACTACGTTGCAACGATAAAGACCTACCAACAGAATTTACTATTTTATATCTGGAGATATGTTAATTGCAAGCTTAAGTAATTTCGTTATCTATTCTTGGTTTTTATTGAAAATGTTTGTTCACAGGTCTTTAGATCGTTGCAACGTTGTCGATTCGATTGGTCGAAGTAACAGTAGTATTGCATTGGTCAAATAGTAGATGTATTATTCTAGGTTTGGCTGACCGCTAGCCGGTTTGCACTGTAATTTGTATGGTCCATTACTTGGGCCGTACTCTAAAGTGAAATGCAGCGTACTGCACTCGACTTACACCCAATATGGTAAGCCTACATACAGCAATATACCCAACTTGCAGTTTAGTATAGTTAACTTTACTATAAGTAAATTTGACCTATTGCACTGTATTTAATACTATTTTAATACTGGCGGTATTTTAGTTTGTGCGCGTACGTTAGTATGGTTAACCAATTTTTTTCGGATACTACTAAATTTCCCTTTCGTTAACTAGCCAGACCCCTATCAATTCCAGTTGACTTTCATACTAAATTGCACTCAATTGTATACATATTAACCCTATTGAACCTTAATTACTCCGTAGCTTCGAAATCCGAGGTTATTAACTTTTATAAAAGGTTTTTTTTCGCTATAAACTTATACAAATCTTTACTTTAACCGTAGCCTTTATTTTAACCGTACTAATTAAACAGGTCCGTATCGTTAATTACCTAGAATTCTTTTAGTTTACACTATATCCTTGGCCGCCGTTACGAAATTTGGGCTTTCTGAGCGGCTTATTAACGTAGCCTTCGATTCGTATGGTTAACCTATTACTGTCCACAAACCTTTTTAGGACTTTATTTAAAGTCTCCTTCGTCATAGAATCTACGGGATTATCTTTGCCGTCAATCCACCTGAATTCCTTAATTTTACTCTCTCCATAATCTTATAAAGTGTTATTACATAGATTATTAGGCGTTTCTTGCTAATGGTTCCGAGTTTTAAAAGGTATTAGAAAAAGGTTTTTAAGTAAATATAAATCACCACCAAGATAAGAGAAATCTTTAGTTGCCTGATAATAAGGTTAAGGGTTTCCTATAAAGTTATACCTACGTTAAAGCTCGCTATTATACTATAAACCTATAAAGCTAATACATTTCATGTAATCCTCTTATACTTCAGGGGGGTTTGATAAATTAGGTTACTTATAATGCTATACTAGTCTTCCCGTTTATTTTTATTAATAAAGGTGATTTAAAAACCGATTTATAAAGAAAATTCGGCGTTATTTATAGAGAAACTGTCCATGGAAATTATTTACTTAGCCCTTGATAAGTCGATTAAAACTATATTAATTCCTTGATATAGATTCCGTATCTACCATTCGAGCCTTTTATTCAATAGGTCAAAATCTTTATCTACCGGATCTTGTATTTGTACCGCGATAAAAAGGATGTAAAAGGTTTCCGGTTAGCATAAAGTAGCAATATGTTGTTATAACTCAGATAGAGGTTGGGCCAGGAAGCAAGTCAGTATGCAACACTGCGCCACTAGAAAGCCTGAAGTCTAGAATCAGGCGGGGAACTTCTCTTATGTCAGCAACCCCGGACAGGGAAGGACCGATGGGACCGATAGCGACTCTAGCGGTCCAGTACTGAAGACGGTATGAAGGTACGGATATATAAGGACACGGTCATCATCACATAGATAGTATTTCCTTCATAGCTCTTCAGTTGTCAATCTAAGTATTCAGGCTTTTCAGATGTGTAGACTGAATACTTAGATTGACAACTGAAGAGCTATGAAGTAAATACTATCTATGTGGTGATGGCCGTATCCTTATATCCTATGGCCTTCATACCATCTTCAGTACTGGACCACTGAAGTCGATGTCGCTTCCTTCTGTCCCAATGTTGTCGACTGGACCGCGGGCGGTCCTGTCGGTCCAAACCCTAACCCTGGGTGCTTACATAAGAGAGATTCCGGGCTTGATGTGTTGGATATCAGGCTTCTGATAGCGCAGCGGTCCGCTGGCCTGTTCCATGATCTGCAGTTGGTCCTTGAGTTATAACACAATATAGTTGCCTTGAACACGTAATTCCAAATAACGTTAAGTTCTAGCTACATTAGTCTTGCCAATTATCGCCAAAACAACGCTCTGACCCTTTTAACGAAAGCTTAAATCATCAACGATACTAAATATATGGATTAACAATGTAATAAATTAAATTCACTACCCTTTTTTCATATAGTTATTAGTTTATAATTTCAGAACTTGGAATCCTTATTCGCTTGTTATTTCAATACCATAAAGTTAGCCGTTCCAACGAAAATGATATCGTTAGTTTATATGTACACTACGCTAAAGTCTTTTTCTTTTGGTAATCAACAGGCACGATTCGTACGTTCAAGATTTTATCGTTAGTCGTAATTTAAAGTACGACTGGTAGGTTAAAATTCAATAGACGCTTATTTTAACTAATCTATATAGTAGCTCAATATATCGTATTACCGTACCTAAAAGATAGATAACGCGTAGTTCCTATGGTAGTTTTCATAATATAGTCTTTTATAAATTTGTTACAAACTACATATAGGTGTAAATTATATTACGGTCATTCAACTAAAATTTACCTTTCGTTTTACCTACCAAATTTAATGTCGAAGCGACTACTAAATATTAACCAATATTTTGAATCGTCAATGATTATATAAGAATTTATTCTTAACCTTTATTACCGTATTTTGAAACGATTAAACATGATTTTTCGTACGGCCGCCCCATAGTTTTACCCTTAACCTCGTAAATAATCCTTGAATCCAAGATTGTAACGTTTGGGTTTTAAAGTTTAAAATCGGTTTTTAATATGAATTATATAACCCCTCGAATCAATAGGCCGTTAATTTCGACTTTATAGTTTTTCTCAAAAGGCTTACCAAAAGTCTTAATAATCCCTTACATTCTGAGCTTTGGTGCCAAGTCTTCGTTATCCTTCTCTTTTCTACTTACCTAAAAAATATTATAAATACGGACCGGTATGTATTTCTTCTCTTTAACATTACTCTTTTTTGGGTGTTATTCGCGCTGACGACGTTTTATTAACTTATTAATAATAGGTAAGAGAGGTTTATATTAACTCGATTGCTTATCTTAAGGGTTTCAATCGTCAGTGGATCTAATAAAAGGCTTAACCTAATTAGTTTAGAAAGATATAAGATCGTTAGTAATTTTAACAACTATTTCAGAGTTTACGATACTTAATATTTTGTATGAGCACTTTTTTTTACCCGGCTCCCGCTATACGAAAACTTCATTCTATAACGGTAAAACAAGTATATCGGTTGTTATAAGGCCGTTTCTGATATTAAAGGCTTTATTAATCTAGTGACGTGCCGGTTATCTTCGTAACTCCCTTAAAGTTTTGCTGTAAGCCGCAACACGTTTTTAAGTATTTACCGAGGGCAGGAATTTACTCATTAAATGTAGGTATGCTCCAAAAACCAATAGTGTGAACACTAAGTCGTTAGGGCCCACAATGTCGTTTAGGCCTTTTACTACCATTTGTAGACGTGCCTTTAAATCCGTCAAGTTTCCAATTTCCAATATAAGGATATTATACGTTTGGTGAAGTAAAACTTATACCTTTTTAACTTTTCTAATACTTTAGTAAACTTTCATAAGTACCTGTCTATATTAAATACTCCTTATTTTAACGTCTTTTTAAAACTTTACAGCCGTAAAGTTAGTATCAATATAGTAAACAACGATGGGAGGTGGACCCAAGTATATGTAAATTCACAATGTCTTTAGTATTTCCCACCTATCCTTTGCCAAAGAGAACTTAAAAAACTTAACTTTGTAAAAATAGGTTACAGAATTTACGAAGTAAAGGATAAACTTATAATTTAAGTAAAATATATCGACGAAAATTTCATAGTTCAAATCATTATCGTCTTTTAATATAAATTTCAATCTTCGGGAGGCTTAAACATACGTTCAATAATAATGGTAAAAATTTTTAAAAACTTTTAGGGAAAATCATTCCATTTCTTTATACCCTACGGACTTTAGGACTTTGTATAACCTATTAAAAGCTAAATAGTTAAAACGCCGATGTAATTGACGTATTTCTGGCTCCATTAGGTTTAATATCCCTATTTTCAGTTCTTAGAGATAAAACTATAGGTACCCCTACTTAAAGGCGAATGAAAACCTTTAACAGTTTTCAATTAGTTTGTCTACGTCAACGTCGACGTTAATGCCGAAGATCTTTATATCCTTTAATTAAAGTAGAAAAAAGATAAGAGACTTAAATATATGGAGTGTAATTGTTCCTATGATGGTTTAAATTAATATCATCCCTAATAACTATAATTATTCGTCTGGTGTAAGGCTAACTCTAGATTTTCTAATATCGTAACGATTAATTTCAATGGTTTTAATTATTTCCCCTCACAATATTACGTATTACGAATAGCCCCCTATTAAGTACCTTATTGCTCCCGTATTTGAAATAATACCTTAAAACGTGTAGTCCACGTAACGATCGCGAAATTTAAAGGTATATAAAGAGTTCAAGGTTTAGTTAAGGTAAAGGTAAAGATTTTTAACACTTAAACAGTATAAAAAAGCGTAGTAGGCTAGTTATGAAACCATAAGCGAAGTAGCATCTTTGTGTTATTTAATTCTTTTAAAGGCATTAACATCGTTAATAAACTCATTTCTTACAAAATTTTCGATTTAATCTATATGATCCTATTGAAAAGTAATAGGGTATTGTGCTTAATATACTATCTTTCTATCATTACGCTCGTCGGAGGGATGTCGAGTTAACTAACAGCTTGATTTGCCACAAATCTAACATTTTTGCTACTATTACAACGATAGTACTTACGGTTAATAGGTCCGTCTAAATCTTAGCCTTATTACCGTTAACGTGATTATTATTTTTAATTTATAGTCTGAAGGCTGTACCTTAGGCGTTGAAGGCGCCCGTAACTGTATTTACGCTTAACGAAATTAATTACCGTAAAGTTTTCTTTTTTACGTTAGGAAAGTTGTTAGCTTAGGGGTATATAATAAAAAAGTTTGGTATAAGTGTTATTAAAGAGGTAAACGATAAACGTAATTAGTTAAAAAAGCCTTCGTATGTGGTATTTAGGCGTTATAAGTTGTATTTAAACTCGCTAACATCCGTAATTGCTACCCGTACTTATTCGCGAAGTGTAACTGTGGATATTACTATATATCCTCATAAATAGTATACATAGGACAAGTAGTAGTGTACTGTATTGCAGGGTGAACTCCTACAGAATGCACGATAACGTGTCACACTGCAGGCTATACTCTTGCAAGACGCAAAGTGCTCTATATATGGATTGGTCTAGAATAACTATTCCAGACCGAACATCAATGTATGGATTGGTTTGAAATGACTATATCAGACCGAACAGCAATACATAGAGCGGTTTAGAGTAGTACGTTCCGGGTAAGGGCTTTTAAACCTTTACCTATGGGTACATCTCTAAATGCTCCTTTACATCATTATCTTCTACTATATTATAATACTAATCATTTTAATTACTTTTTAAAAATATTAATTCACGTAAATAAGAGATCTTAACCCCCCATTAATCTTAATTAATAGCCGATTCGGTCGACTACAAACAACCTAAAAAGAAAAGATAAATACATGTTAAATACTTATAACGGAATGTTTTAACGATTTTAACTATTTATACCTTAATACTTAGTTTTTACAAGAGTTACACGTTGACTTGTATAAAAACTTTAAAAATTAAGTAATTTTTAAAAAGGGATAGCTTTAATATTATATTATTTACTCTTATTTGGCGTTTTATTTACTAAAAGCTACGTTTCGTCATTATTAACCCTTATTTAACGTTTTAACGTACCTGAGCACTTTTTGAAAAGCGTTTTGTTATGTATTAGGCTACATAAACTAAAGCTTCCAAATTTCGAAACCCTTAGTTGGAACCCATTCGTTTTTCAACATTAAAACCGCTTCCTCAATTTAAAAGCGGTTACGACACCTATCCAAACCGATCACTTTAGCCAAAGCGGTTACGTATAGAGCAACCAAACAGAATACTTCATCAAGTTCGGTTACGACACACTAATCCAGACCGACCACCAACTACCAGATCATACGACTTATCTCTTTACAATTAAATCTTTTATTTACTCTATTTGCCCGACACTTTCTCCCTTACACTTCCTTCACCATATTTCCTTTTCCGCGTTCGCTTTACGTATTTTGAACTTAGTTTTTAAAACGTTGAAGTTTTCTTAGCTGTTTAGCTAACGTGACATTACCAAACATTAACAAAAACTAATTTAAAACGCTCGATTGGTTTTTAGTTACGTTTTATTTATAGTTTTTAATTTATTTACATTAATTAACGTTAGTGAACCCTATTTTAACGACTTTAATCAATTTATTTACTTCGTATTTAAAACGTATTACGCTAAACGTTGGAATCCAAATATACCCGAATTTTACTACAACGCGGAATTATTAACTTAGACCGTTTTAGCATATCGAGTACGTATTAAAACTACCATAGAACTCTTATAGTTATGGCTTTAAAACCAATATTATTAAATAAAGTTAACGACAACTTCGACCTCCTAGTCGAAAATATGGAAATTAGGAAAGCTATAATGTACGAAATCGAATTAGGTCTTTGAAACAATACTATCGATTCGCCAGTTAAAGATCTCGACTCATATACGGTAAACATATACATTTTGGCCGTTATATTCCGCTAAGAAAAAGAAAAAACCTAAAAGCCTAACTTACTAAATAATTTTTATAAAAAGCTTTCGAATTGGACGTTAGATATGTGGTAAATAGTAAATCCTGCTACTACTAAAGCCTTATGTATTTAACTATAAATTAAAGGTATTAATACCCTAAAAGGTAGGAATAAACGCCTTACAAAAGCCTTATTCGAAACAGTACGACTCGTCGATGTACCAGATTAGAAGGATAAATATTTGTACTTCATAAACTTTGTAAAAGGGTATTACCTTACGAAGTAAAAGATACTGTTGTTAAAATGACGAGAACATAGCGTAAAATGACCTAGTCTAATACCTATACCCCAAGCTAGAAATAAAAACGCTGAGGAAAAATAACAACTACAATCCTTGTTCACTACGTAGATATAATACACCCTTACACCGGCATATACTTTGGAATAAAACCGAATACAAAACCATTCCCAAAATATTGAAAATAGCTCTCTCGACTATAGCGGGAACGGCTGAAACACTGGAAACAACCCGATTCTTAAATTGACGATCTGCGTAAAACGTTAATACGTACCTTACGGACCGATACCTGCAAACCACGACCTTTACCGCAACCTCTTATTACTTCGCTTTCCCACGGATAAAACAGACCTTATAAAGTTTACCAACTTTACTAGACTATAAGATAAAGATAATAACTATAACGGTAAGTTATACGACGTATTTAATAACAAAATACGTGTAATTCTTAATATGTGTAAAAGATTGGATATTAAGCCATTTTAATTTCATATTATTTTACTTGATATAGTCTTCGGAAAAATTAAAATATAATATATATATCACCTTATACAAGTAGATTTATTTTTAAATTGTTATAACCGATTAAAATCCCAGTTCCATACGGATATTTACTATAAACTTTACGATGAGGATTAAATCAATACAACTTGAAAATCCATGAAAAATTAATTCGAAAACGTCGATAAAAACCTATAGGAAATTCTTACCACCTTTTTAACTAAGTGTAATGATCACACTAAATACCCGTGAGTATATAGAAGGTATCAGAGGGTTTATGTTATCAAGAAGGTAGCAGAGGTGCTGAGTGAACAATATCGCAACCGTGCAAGTAATGATCAAAAGCCGTGAGGCTATTCAGAATATACTGAGACTGAATACTTCGATTGACAACTGAAGAGCTATGAAGGAAATACTATCTATGTGGTGCTGAACGTGTCCTTATATCCTTTATCCTTCATACCGTCTTCAGTACTGTCCTGGGTTGGATCATACTGGATCGCTATGATCCTCCGTTCTCTGGATCATCTTGGATCGCTATGATCCTTCATTCCTGACCCAACCGCTGTCTGGGTCATGACACTAAGTTCTGATAATGAAAGGTAACCCTTAAATCGGAGTACAAAGGTGATAAACTATTTATTTAAGTTATAATGAAAACTTGCCGCGAAAATCGAAATTTCGACCTTATACTTTTTGAACCGGAAAAAAACCTAAAAGATTTTTACATAAACCTTAGGACATTACTTAAGACCTTTATACGCCGATAGGTGAGCCGCGGATTAGTATTTATAACTGATGAAATGAGACACAGGCCAAATTACCAAAGTAAATTTCACTGAAACAATTTATCACGTTTTGGATCGGAAATTCAAGGTTTACCAGAGGAAAAATGAGCGCCTAAAGTATAGGTATCAAGGAGGAAATACTAGCTAAAAAAGATAAAGAAGATTGTTCGGAAATAGAAGAAATACACCGAAACCATAGCAATATTTACGAAAGGATATACGAAGCCTTATAAGTTTGTAAAAGCGATGTATCGTATACGGTAAAGTCGGCTATTAATTTACAAACTATGGCAATACTTACGAAAAGATATACGGAGCCTTATAAGTTTGTAAAAGCGATGTATAGTATACGGTAAAATCGGCTATTAATTTACAAACCATAGCAATACTTACGAAAAGATATACGGAGCCTTATAAGTTTGTAAAAGCGATGTATCGTATACGGTAAAGTCGACTATTAATTTACAAACCACACCATTTACTAGTAAATTCGGATTAAACGATGATTTGAAGCTGAATGTAATTTCATGAATCAGATAAAAGCTAACCTTACAATATACGTAACTGAATACGAAGATACAAATAACGGACTCAACACCTACATTTGTGAAGAAATATCTGGAAAAAACGACCTTAAATACGATAATACCTATTTAATAGTTTACGACAATAATAACGTTTAACTTATTTTCGCTAGTTTATAAAACGCCTCGTTTATACATATTACAAGCTTGAATTACGTAAACTAAGTATTTAACGCCTATATAACGTCGTATTTTACGCTTTTTGACAGATTCGAAAACAGGTTTTAAAGAATTATACCTAATATTGACGTAACCGAAATTTCGACAGCCGGAAAGCAGCAATTCGATGTGTTTATGGAAAAGTTTCCAATGTTTCGGTTAAACCGAATAGGAAGATACCGAAAGGTTTTATTTTGTAAAGATAAAGCGTCATCGCTCGCAACAATCTTTATAAATACGCGTTTCGAACCGGTTAAGTTTTACGTAATAGATTTAAAAATATCATTTTTACTTTAAATTATCAATATAAATAAGTTCAGAATTAAAGTTAGGAATATGATTAATTTACTCGTCTTCGTTGTAAATAACGTATCCATACCATTTCGACTTAAGTTCAGATATTTATAGTTTTTCCCCTATGGATATGTAGTTATAGTCGTTTACTTAACTTAATTAAAATTACGGATTTTACATCGACGATTCGGATAACTAGGCTTAAAACGTATTTTACGTTTGCTTTATGTCGTAAGCTATACAAATTTTGAAAAAGATATATTTAAAGTTATTGAAAAGTTTTACTATGAGTGTCAACTACACTTACAAGCCCTACGACGATTTAAATTCCGCCTCAAAAACAATGTAAACTTTAACTACAAAGTAATTGTTGATATAATATATTTAGACAGCTAAGCGGTCCTTTACATTGTCGATACTATAATATTATTTTAAGCCGTCAAATTTATATGGAGTGTTTTCGTTACAAATTGTTAAGATATTTTAGGTAACTATTAGTTAAACGTTTACCTCGAACCTTTAAATTGGATGACGTACGATGCTGACACGGCTTTAATTTTACTGAATAGCGTACGAATGCTCGGATAGCCGGTAACAAGTGTAAATGAATCCTAGTAAAAGCTTTATAGGGTATTGGAAAGTATAAGCAATATTATGAACCACTGAAAAAAGCGTATACGGTATTTTCAAAGGAATCATAGGGTGTTGGTTTTAAAGAATCTATCTTTTGAATAATATTTAACGCCGTTAATAATAGTTTTAACCTAAGTGAGCCTATCCCTACGATTTATATTCTCGGTGTTTACCCGAAAATCCATATAGACTTTGCCCTATTATTATTTACAATGTAAAGAATCTATATTATGGTTAAAACCATAACGGTATTACGTTTATTACGAGTAAAAAAAGATGTATCCAAAATTTTAGCTATAAGGAATAGTTTACATAAGACTGGCATTTTGAATTTAGTATTGTAATCTGAAGTTTTAGTTTAGAAAACGAAGGATGGATAAACTATCCTTTGAAAAAATGAATGGGTTTAAAGGTTATAATTTACTTATTAACTTATTGAATGGGACGAGTTCGTTTTATTGGATGATGTTATACGAATATAGAAAAGAGGTAGAAAAGAACGACCTGAAACCGTAAGATAAATAAAACCGTTTACAAAACATTACCTCAAACGGCGAATTTAAGTCGAACCTATCTTTTGACTTACCTCTAAAACGCGAATTCAACCCGATTACGTTAAATAAGTGGTCTATTTATATTGACCCTATTAAAACCTCGACGTTAAGGATGCACTTTTGGCTTAAAAACTAAAAAAACGTTTTAAGAACTTTGCTATAGATTCTTAATTGCGTAAAAGAAAATGGCAAACCGTGAACTTAGCCTAAAACTCCGCTGCGATGGTATTATTATTACTTTAGGTATTTTATTCGTACAGTTTACCTAAAGAGAAATCATAACTCTAATCGACTAAGGCGTATTTCGTTTTGAACGTTTAGACCTTGTAGTTTACGACGCTTATAAGATATTTTTAATTCGCCTCGTTTATAAAGTTAAGGATAAAACCAAAAATCCTTACTAAAACAACCGCCTAATCGTTAAAGAATACAAAGACGAAAGTAAAAAGGATATTATGACCTAATTATTTACGTTATAATCAGCTAGCTATCGTCTAATTTTATATTCGCGGCCTCTATGAACGTATGATATAACCAATATGTAGAACTTCGAAATATAACGCAGGTATATACCTAATTCAGGAAGCGGCTTAAACGATGGATTTATGTCGATATACCTAAAAACCTTAGGTAACATTACTCGTCTAGGAAGATTTCACATATTTTAAAACCACTTCATGGCTTAGCCGAAGCTGGTATTTACTCATACGACATTTACAAAATGCATTATAAGAAACGGTTCGGAATAACTAACTTTACCTTCGACCTGTACTTCTTAGTATCGACAGTTTATTCGGAGGTCTTTACATTAATAGGCATATAAACGGACGATACATTAACGTTATATAATACCTTATTTTATGTTTTTAACGAGAGGAAACTTTTAAAAGCTGGTTTAAAAGTAAAACCTAAAACGTACCAAATAAAAGACTTCGTACTCTATTTTCATAACGTAACTATTACTTTTCGGGACGGTACTTTAGGCCTTACGTAAAAGGGGTAATTAGATAAAGTTATCCTTATCATTTTGGATAACGTAAAAAGAACCGACGAATACAAGTATCAATGTATACGCAGCGCCTAGGATTCCTTTATAATATAACCAAAAACAGAATTTAACTTCTTTGTCGCCGGGCAATACCAGTCGATCCGATGAAAGATATATATAGAACGCTTAACAAACAACTTTCGTAATAAATATATCATCTAAAACGCGACATGCAATTTGTATTAATAAATATACTAAACATAAAGCTGTTTGTTTTTATTAATGGTTCCTTCGCTCATAATAACCATTATAATTTACAAATCAGTTTTATTTTAATCCTTGGCAACGAAAACCCGGTCCAAAACGGTTTTACGCTCCGAAGAAATATTATTTATTAAAGATTTATCAAGTATAAAAGGGTTACGCCAAACTTCTTAGCTTTCTAAATTTATAATATAGTTAAAGGCTTTGATTCGAGTATAATTATAACGATAACGGTCCAGATAATTATTTCCAACCTTAGTTTACATCCTATCTCTTTTATAGTATATATTAATCCCTTTTCTATTTTTAATTACCTGGTTAAATTGATTACTACAAATGAAGAACGTTCAATAATTGATACTATAACTTTACGCGAGTTATATAAACGCATTAAAATCGAGGAAAGAAGGTAAATCGATGGAAAATCCAAACAAATAAATACTATAACTAAAGCTACGTCGAACGAGGCTTTAAAAACATTTATATCGACAAATATACTGTTTATTAGGGCTGTTAAAAGGGCTTTACGACCTTAATAAGTTATCTAACCACTTTTCGCCAATTTAAATCGGCCCATTTTATATTATTTATACCGATCTACGATTTCTCATCTATTTGGTCTAACTATTCGCTCCCATTACCAATTTTATATCTATTTAATCATATTATTTTATACCGTTTCCGTAATTCTAATATCATTTTTTATACGCCTTAACCGGACGGAATTTTCTATTCGTTTATTTTTTTTCATTTAATCATATCATTCGCACTGAAACCGTTTATATACCTTTATTTAAGTTTACGATACTACACCGATTTTGGAACGTTACCTCCTTTTTTTCTATACTTTATATTACTTTTATTACATTTCAACGTTTATTTTGTGAAGAGCTATAATATTACTATGAAACGTACTATAATATAGTCGGGTACGCCGGCCCAGTCAAAAGGGTATTGATTCAATATTAAAAGGAAAGGGCGACGTCATTGCGTCCTTACCATCCTCCCCGTCGCTCTCCTTTTTTGTTTTAACGTTACCATTATTACCGTTATCTACGTTATTAACGTTAGTAAGAACATAGCTTTACGCTTTATTGGTTATACCCTTAAGAAAATACGTAAAAGAGAGATTATCATTTTTACAACGGCGTATGATAACGCTATTAAACTTACCTATGTAATGCATATATAGGCCCCGTTTCCAGGAGATGACGGCGGCTGCCGTCTTCCTAATTCACCGATTAGCATTTATTACTAAATTAATATCAGTTCAGTTTAGTTATTTCCGGCCGCGCATATTTTGGAATCGCCTCGACCAGTAAAGATTTATTAAAGAATTTTTTAAAAATTCGTTTAAAATTTATTGAAAAGCCGGTGAACACGTAATACGGCTTCGGCTTACGGCCTTAAAATTACCGAAATAAGGGTGTACGAGTTTCCGGTCCGTTTGTAACGGTAGTAACGGGTTTAATAACCCCTATTTTCGTAATAATCGTTAGTGGATTTACCCGCGGTTACGAACGCGATATACGATACGTAAGGCGTATTTATTAAAGGCCTGCGGCTATAAACCCGGGTACATTGCTTTAATGATTTACGTGTTAAATAGGTTTTACAACGTATTCTAACGATATAAAGTTCGAAGTGACGGAGTAGGTTCGCCTCATACTTTTTATCTAAAAAGTAAAAAATAAGGTTAAAAATATATAATCGGGTGGATTTGGTAAATACGAACCTTAATGTAATTTCGTCAGGTTGAGTTTATGGTGTAAGGGGGGACTTACGAGTAATAGGGTTTTTACCCATAAGGAAAGGGTAAGGTTTATAATTTTAAAAGCTCCCCGTTCCTCCTCTAAGCTGGGAAAGGGGGAAAGAAAGGAAAGGAAGAAAGAGGTTAGGGGGCTAACGGCGGGGAGGGGCGAGACGGAGGCGGCGATAGGGTTGGGCGACGTAGCGGCGGTGGAACTAGGCGGCGTGGCAGCGGTAGCGATGGGACTTGGCGGTGTAGCAGCGAACAGGGTGGCAGGGGTAGGTGTCGCAGCGGCGGCAGCGGCGGCGGCGGCGACGGCGCTTTATGATTCGGTTATTACGATTTATTTAGGCAAAGTAAAAGTTAGTAATAGGTACTGGTTGAGTGACCTGTTTATTAAAACGGCTTGTTTTAGTTAAAGGGAATAAAGGTAATATAGGAATACGGTTTGGTTTGTTTAATAGGGATAAAGGTTAAATTAAAATGAGGATTTATATTTGTTTGGATTACGCGCTTTTAAAAGTGGAAAAAAAGAAGTTTTATTCGTGCTGACAATAATACATCTTTTTATATTAACCCAATATGTAATTATGAAATTACCATTAAGTAATCAACTCTATACAATTACCTTATTAAAAATCTCGAAAAACGCTATTACTAATTATATCGCCCTCATTTAACTATACCAACCAAACCCGAATTACAAATACCATTTCGGCTAAACTTTGTTAATCCTAACTGAACTTAAAACATTACTTCGGCCAAACTTTGCTAACTCTAGCCGAACTTGCTGATTTAGACCTTTTTCAATTAACACAGAAATAACATTATCACTACAAAACCTATTAATTTGGACCTTCATAACCATAAAAATACAATTACTATAAAACCTACTGATTTGGATCTTCGTAACCATAATTATACTGTTACTACTAGGCTATGAATACGAAGTATTTAAGGGGAAAAGAAAGAAAATATTACCTGTATGGATATTACTATATATCCTTATAGATATTATATATAGGATAAGTAGTAGTACACTGTATTGCAGGGTATATTTTTGTAAAGTGTACGATAACGTGTTACACTGTAGGCTACACTTTTGTAAGATATAAAGTGCTTAATGCATGGATCGGTCTGGAATAACTATTCCAGAACGAACGGCAATGTATGGATCGGCTTGGAATAGTTATACCAGACCGAACGGCAATACATGGAGCGGTTTACAGTAGTACGTGCCGGGTGAGGGCTTATAAACCCTCACCTGTGGCGTGCACTTTTAGATGCTCCTTTGCATCATCATCTTTTTTCTACTATACTACAATAACAATCATTTTGATTACTCTTCAAAGACCTTAATTCACGTGAATACCAAGGCTTGAGACCTTACCGACAGTAAAGTTGCCAACGTGAGCTTTTCCTAGTATTCTTTAACATAATCTTAATTTATCAAACATCTGGTTAAAGATCTTCATTGGCGTTTCCTCTTTTTTTCTCCCTATTATTATAGTTTACCGCGTAATAGCCCAGTTTATATAATATTACGTAAGGTAAAAGTTATATTCGAAGTAGCCCTGTATATCATTATAAATCTCGCGAAAAGTGGTAATTCCAGTAAGAAAGTTTAGGTAATAATATTTGGTGTACCTTGTAAGGATTTCGAGGAATAATAAGTAAAAACCTTAAGGGAAAACCTATATTTACTTACAATTATTCAAAAAGGGTATTATTTTAGTGTCTAAGAGGTTATAAAGCTTTCCGTTATACTATTCTAACGTTGTTTTAAATGTTAGCGAAGTCCGTAAATAACTTGTAATTAATATTAACCATTTTAACAGGTCTTGGGGGAAGATAGCAATAGTAATACCAATTTTGAATAGTATTTCCTAATGATTTAATCTTTAAAACTTCCGAGGAATGTTATTAAAGGTAATTACTAGTCGTTTGGCCCGAGGAGTAAAGTCTCGTAATAGGACTTATGGTAGACTTTTACGTATAAGTAAACCTGAATTGGAAAGGGTCTTAGGGGGTCTGTCGATGGAATTGCTAAGGGGTAATATGCACTTGAGGATTCTAGAAAGCCTGACAATCTTACTTAATTAACTGGTGTAAAGCGCTGACGTCAATACCTCTAGCCGCGTTAGTGGTCTTTTGCTTTACGTGCTCTTCCATTGCTAAGAGTATACTTTGCGTTATTATGTAAGAGTGCTAAGCTGCCGAGCAAGTCAATTGTATTTTAATCGCTAGCATGTAAAGAGGCTTAACTTAGCTAAGGGTAAAGGCAAGGTCACCTTGATTGTATATAGGGGCATTAAGGTTTTTTAGCAGCCTTTCCTTTAAGCTATAGGTTTCAAAAGCATTCTTTAAGCTGTGATAAGCAGAAAAAGACTTATACTAGCCTTATAGTTCCCTGTACTTAAACATAAATATTTCGTTCCTCCAATTAGAACCTAAACTTCGACTTAATCCCTTTTTTAATTGCTTTTATATATCAATTGTCCAGTTGTTAAAAAAATCGCGATATTTAGTAAAATTACGGTTAAAGTTGTGGCTGTTATTACTATACTTAACGATAAAGTATTCAACGAAGTTGGTAAGGTGTTTTCCCGTTAGTTTTTTATCGACATCTAACGCTCAAAGGTCTTTGTCGTAAAACTTAATGAAGGAAATTCCCAGAGCTCTAACTATCTCTTTCCTTACGGAGTCAGTGGTAGATTTAAATTGGGCGCTGGCGGCAGATATCTTGACGTTCCGGTCTATGTAGAACTTGGTAAGCATGTAGAGCGAGGGACTTAGTAGCTTGGTATTTTGACGTAAAGTCGCATGGGAACTTAACGACTTGGTGTTGGGTTGCGCGGCGTGGCTTTCTCTGCGCTACTTAGAGATTCTTAGTCTTTTTGCTTAAAACAGCGAACTTGAAGATTGTATTGACGTAAGGGAAGTGAAAAGAGTAAAGTAGAGGCAAAATTTTGATGTAGAAAGTAAGGTTGAAGGTCTTTATTAGTGGTAAAAGGCAAAGGTTATTTGTTTTTTAGCTGTAGAACTTAGTCGTTTTTACAGTAGTAACACCCGAAATAGTACTTAATTAGCCGTTTAACAACTTGCCGAACTTTAAGACTTCTAACAGTCAATCTCAACGTCTTTGATCAAGGTCAATAAATATTTCTTAGTGTTATTGAATAGCAATACCATCGCCTACTTCTAAATTGACATTTTATACTGACACAACCTAAAGGTCTTCTCTGTTTTCCTGCCGTTATAGACTGGCGCAGTACTAATAAAGACCTTTCGCAAAAATATTTCCTCTACCCTAGCCACTATAGCCGTAAAGCGTAACCAGAAAGTAGCTTCTTCTTCCACTTAGCCAATATATACTTAATATAATAAGCACTTATCAGTGTTAGCAGGTCTTTAGATCGTTATAATGTTGTCGATTCGATTCGTAGAAGTAATAGTAGTATTGCATTAGTCAAATGGTAGATGTATTTTTCTAGGTTTGGTAGATCGCTAGCCGGTTTAGACTATAATTTGTATGGCTCATTATTTGGCCCGTGCTCTAGAGTGAAATTCAGCGTATTGCACTCTACTTACACCTAATGTAGTAAGTATACACAAAGCAATACACTCAATTTGCAGTTCAGTATAGTCAACTTTACTGTAAATAAAGTTGACCTACTTCACTGCATGTAATACTATTCCAACAATGTTATTATTTTCTTAGATACTTTCAAAGACTATTTTATCCATTCAAAGTAAATATTCAATTTTTTCTCACGAAAAAAGCTGTTACTCTCGCTAGAAAAGTTATATAGTAGGTTTTAATCTGTATATTTTCTTGGATTTTACGTGGAAGTGTTCAGCCCTTTAATAGCTAAGGAACGTACTTAAGGTTTTCATAAATTTTAGTTTTTAAAAATCTTGGTGGCCTTGGAAACGTATTCAGGAGAGGTACGATTTTTACGACTGATAATTTAGTATTTTCTCTAATTATCGAACGTATTATTAAAACTTAGGATCGACTTACTTTTGAAATGTCGAAAAAGGATAGATTTGCTATTAAAAATGAAAGAAAACGCTAATATTATAACAAATTACGAAAATCGAACCTATAAATAAATGAAAACGTTTCTTTAATTAATTTTCAAAATATTTGTACAGGCATTTGTGTTTACATCATTTTGATTTAATAAAACATTTTTGTTGCAAAGTGATAGTAGCTTAAAAAGTATATTTCACGTGATCCTTTTTTATATAACAAATGCTTTGTTTGAAATCTTAGCTAATATATTCCATTTATAGGAGTTAAATCAATTATATTTCACAGTCGATATCATATCAAAGTAAAGCTGTATTACTGAATTTATTAATACGAAGTCCTCTTTATTATTTAGGTTCATAAATACCTATGTATTACACTGTTTATCATTTTTACCTGATTGTTATATTTACAAATAATAAATTTACCCAGGGTATAATGAATTAAAATGTATTAAATATTATCTTTACCGATTGCATTAGTAAAAGGTTAATTAACGTTTTTATTTACTAAAAGATTTGTAGAACTTTATCTTTGCAACGTAGTCAATTCGAATCACTGAGGTTGAAGTAACTGGTGCTGCATTGATGTTGATTAATTGATGTGGTAAGTTCTAAGTTTGGCAGACCACTAGCCGGTCTGTACACTAATTTGTATAGCTAAATTCTTTGGATTGTACCCCATTTTGAATTGGGTACCTACTGCACTACATTTGCAGTGCATTCCTATAAACTGCAGCTAATTTACAGTTAGTATAGTCAACTAAATTGACAATTTAGTTAATTTAACTTTACTGTATTTAATTATTATTTTAATATTTGCGGCTTTTTGTTTTATTCTTGTACGCCAAAGTATCCTATCATTAATTGGTGGCAACCTCTAAAATCTCTTCATAATTCATAAGCCAAACCCCTATCAATTCCGATTACTGTACACTAAAATTATTGTTAATTACGGCCCTTCGTAGCCTTTTTATTCTACCCCTACGAAACTTCCGTTCACTAACTCCCATGTATAGGTATTCTGTTACAAACCTATACGTATTACATATTTTACCACATTTGTACCTTTGGCTAATAGTTTAAACTATTGGAATTACTATAATTAATTTTATTGCCATTACTATTAACATTACTTCCCTGATAGTTTTTAAGTTTGCCGAAGTAACTGTTGGTAGGACTTTAGATGTTGCAACGTTGTCGATTCGATTTGTTGAAGTAACAGTAAGTAGTATTATAGTAGTCAAATGGTGGATGTATTGTTCTAGGTTTGGGAAACCTCCGGCCGGTCTGTGCAGTAATTTATATGGCCAATTGCTTGGCCCGTGCCCTAATGTAAAGTAAGCGTATACTGTACTTCCTTTGCAGTCAATGCAATAGTCTCGCACAAAATAATACACTACACTTGCAATTAGTATAGTTAACTTTACTATAGGTAAAGTTGACCTATTAAATTACAAACACTACTATTTCAGTACTAATAGCTTTTTAGTTTGAATGCATACACCAGTATAGTCGACCAATCATTTGCGGTAAGCACTAAACTGCAATCAGGTTAACTGGCCAGATTCCTGTTAATTTCAATTTACTTTTATATCGAATTGCACCCATTTACATATAAATTAACTCTAATTACTATTAGTGACTCTGCGGCTCTGAGGTCTGATTTTATCGACTTTTATAAAAAGTTTTTTTTCGCTACAAACCTATATAATCTTTGTCCTTAGGTGTACTAATTCACCAAATTGACATTATTAATCTCGTAATGGTTTTTTAATTTACTAATATATCGTTAACCGCTATTACATAATCTAGGATTATTGGGTGGCTTATTAACGTAACCGTTGATACGTATAGTTAGCCTATTACCATTTATTAACCTTATAAGAGCTTCATTCGTCGATATATTTATTTTAACATTAATAGGATTATTTTTGCCGTTAATCCATCAGAACTTCTTAATCTCCCTCCTTTTATAAGATTTGGAGAGGGTTATTCCGTTGATTATAAAGCGCTTTTTTCTAGTATTTTCGAGTTTAAAAGGGTATTCGAATAGGCTCCTTGAGTCGGTATAAGTTATTACCGTGATTAAGGGATTTGAAAATTAATTTATAATAACATTAAGAGTTTCTTATAATACCATATTTAAATTAAAGACTATGATTATATCGTAGACATTTAAAGTTTATACGCTTTATATAATCTTCATATATTTGATTAAGATCAAATGAATTAGGCCTCTAATAATATTGAACTGGTTTTCCAGCCTATCTTCATTACCGAGGATTATTGAAAAGTCGATTTATCAAGATGAGTCGATATCATTCATTAAAAAATTCATCTATGAAATTTATTAATTTAGTTTTTAACAGATACATTAAGACTATTGTTGGAATAGTATTACATGGGGTGTAGTAGGTCAACTTTACTTACAGTAAAATTAACTATACTGAACTGCACGTTGTGTGTATTGCTTTGTGTAGACTTACCAGATTGGGTATAAGTCGAATGCAGTACACTGCACTTCACTCTAGGGCACGGACAAAGCAATTGACCATACAAATTACTGTGCAGACCAGCTAGCAGTCTGCCAAACCTAGAACAATACATTCATCACTTGACTATTGTAATACAACTGTTACTTCGACCAATTGAATCAACAATGTTGTAACGATCCAAAGCTCTACAAATACTGATCAGTGCTTATTGGATTAAGCACAGATCAGCTAAGTAGAACAAGAAGCCACTTTCCAGTTATTACGCTTTATGTGAAAATTAGGATAGAGAAAAGATTCTTATGAAGGGCCCTTACTACTGTATCAGTTTTTACGGCAGTACGTAAGGAAGACCTTTGGGTTGCGCTAGTCTTTACGGAAAACCATAGGTAACAACGGTATTATCATTAAAAACACTAAGAAATATTTACCGATTCTTTTTATAGAGCGTTGAGATTGACCACTAAAATTCTTAAACAATAAGTTGGCAAAAGGCTAAGTCAATACTACTACGGGTGCTATTACTATAAGAAAAACGACTAAGTCCTCATTCTAGATAACCTATAATAATTAACGACCTTCGATCTTACCCTTTACATTAAACCTTTGCCCCTACTTCATTTTTTTCACTTCTCCCACACCAATTTCATTGTTCAGTTTGCTGTCTTGAACAAAAATACCAAAAATCGCCGAGTTGCACCTAAAAGGCTACTTCACGTAACTCTACACCGAATCGCCAAGTTCCCACGCGACTTTACGCCAAAACACCAAGTATTTATACACTAAATCACCAAGTCCTTCGTCCACCAAGTCTTATATCGTCCTAAGCCTTAAGATAACATATACTTAAGAGATCAAAAAAAGGATTAATGCCTTAGGATCTTTTTTTACGAAAGTATACAATCAAAACCTTTAAGGATAAGATTTTAACAAAAAATCAACCGAAAAATACTTTACTAACTTCGTCGGCTACTATATCGTTAAGCACATCATTACTGACGACCTTGACTACGCTTTTGACAATTTCCATAACCTTTTTAACAACTAAACCATTGAAATATGGATCTTAGTTTAAAGAGGAGACAAGTTAAGAATGAAGGTAGAACTAAAGCGGCAAGGAATTTATATACCGTTATAAGGTAATACAAAGTTGGTATAAAAACTCTTCGACCTAGCCTAGCTTTAGAAATATCTTGAAGATCCATACCCTAAAGAAAATGATATTAAAAAACCTTATCGCCTTTATACGCGATCTAAAAGATCTCCCCTTTACTTTCAGCTAAGTCAAGCCTCTTTACGCGCTGGCGATAAGGAACATGTTAACTTGTTTGGCAACCTAACACCTCTACATAACAGCGCGGAATACGCCCTTAGCGGTGGTAAAACACGTGAAGCAAAGGCCGCCAACGCGGCTAAAGGTGTCGATGTCAGCGTTTTATACCAGTAAATTAAGTAAAATTGTTAAGCTTTCTAAAACCTTCAAGTAACCATCGCCCTTTAGTAATTTAATCAACAAGCCCCTTCAAAATCTTCTTTATCCAGGTTTACCTACACATGAAAACCTACTATAGGTTTTATTACAGGACTTTACTCCTAAGGATAGGCGACTGGTAATTACACTTAATACCGTATTTCAATAGCTTTAAGGCCTAAACTTCCAGGAAACACTAACCAGGACTGGGATAACTATCGCGACCCTTCCCTAAAACCTGTTAAAATGGTTGATATTCATTACAAACTTCTTACAAATTTCGCTAAAATCTAAAATAACGTAAAAAGTATAACGAAAAGCCTTATAACCTCTTTAACATTAATATAATACCTTTTTTAAACATTTGCAAGTAAATGAAGGTTTCCTCTATAGGCTTTGATTTATTATTTTCCTAAATACTTATAAAATACACTAAGTACCATTACCTATTTTTTTTTCACTCGAGTTACCACGTTTTGCGAGATTTACGATAATATAAAGGGAAACTTCAAATACGACGTCCACCTTACGTAATATTATATAAATTGAGATGTTACAATGTGGGTAACAATAATAGCTAAGAAGAAAGGAGAGGAAATACCGATGGATATACTTAACTACATAATTAATAAGTTGATATTATGTTAGAAAACAATAGGAAAAGCGTATGTTAGCAAAGCTACACTTCGCGAACAGGTACAGGTAGTAATTACGGGCGTTAGCGAGTTCGAATACGCCTTATAACGCCTAAATACCACCTGCTAAGGCTTGTTTAGCCAATTACGTTTTTTTTTGCTACTATAATAGAGCATACACCAAACTCGCGTGGTATGTACCCTTAAACCGGCATCTTCTTGGACCTAAATAAAAAAGACCTTATAGTGGTTAATTACATCGATTGAAAGTACGGCTATAAGTGTCCTTAATGTTTAAGGTTTAGACTACCGGCCATAAAATAGAGGAAGTAGTTACCTTAGCACCAACAAGGCCAAGATTTAGGCGGACTTATTAACCGTAAGTATTATCGTTGTAATAGTGGTAAGAAATGTTAGATTTATGGTACGTCTGTCTATTGGTTAATTTATTACCCCCTCATTGAGCGAAATAACAGAAAGGTAATGTATTATGTCTAGTATACTACCACTTCTAAATAGGATTACTTAGATCAAATCGAAGACTTTGAAAGAGATAAACCAATTAACGGCGATAATGGCCCTAAACAGATTAAATAATATGGAAATATTACTTTTAACTCGGCTTCGTAAATAGCCAACTATGTTTTTTTATACTGTTTAGGTAATAAAGACATTTCCCTATACTTCAATTAAGCTCCTAACCCCTTATATACTTTTGACCTTCATGATAGTTACGTAAAATACACTTTTTAAGATATTATATCAAATACATAGGTAATAAGATACTCAACAAAAGGCTATTCGCAATACGTAATACTCCGTAGGGAAATTATTACAACTACTAAAATTAATCGTTACAATATAGGTAAAGCTAAAGTTAATTTCGGATTAGGCGAATAACTATTGTGACTAGAAATAACGGTAATGTGAACTATAATAAGAACAATTACATTTTGAATACTTAATTTCCCTGACCCTTTTCTTTTTTATTAAAAATAAATTAAAACTGTCAGTGTTAACGTTAATATTAACGTAAATGAGTTGATATAAAACTGCTAGAGATTTCCTCTTGTCTTTAAATAGAGAAACCTATGGTTTTAGTTTTAAGGCCCGAAAAAAGTAATATTAAACCTAACGAAACCATAGATACGTTAATTATAGCGGCGGTTTAATCACCTAATCTTTAACAGGCTATATAAAATCCTAAAGTCTGTAAGTCATCAAGATATGAAATTCATTTCCCTAAAAGTTGTTAAAATGCTTTAATATGATTTTTTAAATATATATATAAGCCTTCAAAATATTTAAGTTTATATTAAAATACGATGAATGATTTAATTTCAAGATTTTTGTTAATGTATTTTATTTAAATAATAAGTCCTTTTTTATGTCCTTAACTTCGTAACTTCTTCTTACGAAGCTAAATTTTCAAAATTCTAGTCGACAAAGGATATAAGGAAAACGCTAAGAATTCTATAAATCAATATATTTATAGGACTAAGTAACATCGTTATTTACGATACCGATACTAAATTTATGGCGGCGAAGTTTTAGGAAAATGTTAAAATAATAGGTATTTAGTATAAACAAGTACCTTTAAAATTCTATTAAAGTATTGAGAAGGTAAAAATGGTATACGCTCTATTTATCCAAGCGTATAATATCCTTAATTTGAAAATTAAAAGCTTAATAGATTTGGAGGTACGTCTACAAATAGCGGTAAAAGGCCTGAATGATACTATAAGCCTTAACGGCTTAGTGTTAACATTGCTGGTTTTTAAAGAGTATTTACGTTTAAAGAGTGAATTCCCGCCCTTGTCAAATACTTAAAAACGTGTTACGGCCTACAGAAAAGCTTTGAGGGAACTGCGAAAAGAATCGGTACGCCGCCAGGTTAATAATACCTTTAATACTAGGAATAATCCTATAATAATCGATGTACTTACTTGAACATTGTAAAGTAAAGTCTTTATATAGCGGAAGCCGAGTAAATAAAAGAGTCTATATAAAATATAAAGTATCGTGAATTATGATATAATTGTTAAAACTGATAACGGTTTTGTATTTTTTCGAATAACCTAGGTTAATGCTTATATGAGGGCTATTATCAATAACGACCATTGAGCTAAGCGACCAAGATAATACAAATCTTCTTTACCTATTATTAAGAAGCTGATGAAACGCTGCTAGCGCGGATGATCTCCGACGAAAAAGAACGTGAAAGAGGATAAATATACACCGGGATGTATTTACAATATTATTTGGGTGAATAGGAAAAAGAAGGATAACGAAAACTTGAAAATAAAGCTCCGAGCGTGAAGGATTATTAAAACCTTCGGTAAACCCTTGAAAAAAAAGATAAGGTCGAAATTAACGGCCTATTGATTGAAGGAGTTATATAATTCGTGTAGAGAATCGATTTTAACTTTTAAAATATAAACGTAACAATTTTTAAAATCAAGGATTATTTACGAGGTTAAGGGTAAAATTACGAGGCGGCCGTCCGAAAAGTTATGTTTGATTGCTTAAATATACGTTAATAAAGTTTAAAACTGAATCCTTACGTTGTCACCAATGATTTTAAAAACCAGTTAACGTTTAATAGTGAATTTGTCAATAAGTTTATTAACTAAACTTAAAAACAAGTTTACGGTTAATGCCCTTAATCTAATGTAAGCCTATACGTATTTAGTAACGGATCTATAACGGATTTTATTACTACAATTACTAAAATGAAATACATGTTATTAACCCTTTAAGTATGATAATACGATATATAAAGCCATTATACGGATTGGTTAAAGCAGGCGTTTATTAGTTTTTAACTTATCAATTCTATTTTAAATCACAATTAGCGATAAAGTTTTTAACGTACGACCCATACTTATTATTAACTTAAAAAAGGGTCTTCGACGTAGTAGGTGTACAAATTAACGAATAACTTTTCGTTAAAACGACTAGCTTTATGATATTAAAATAGCAAGCGATTGAAGACTCCAAGTTTTGAAATTATAAATCGGTAACGACATTGACAGAGAGCAGTTAATTTGATTTTGATGGATCTTTAATGCGTATATTTAGTGTTAATACTGGTTTTAGCTTTCGATAAAATAGATGGGAAACTACTAAAGCTATAATTAACAAGCATAATACGGCTAATGCCTAATAGTAATTTCAATAACGTGCCTGTAATAATTATATCGCTATCTCATGTTAACCGAAAGCTTTTTACAACTTTTTCATCGCGGTATAAATATAAGATCCGGTAGATAAAGACTTTAACTAGTTGAATAAAAGGTTTAAATGGAATGTGCAAAACCTGGACCACGGAATTAATATGGTTTTAATCGACCTGTCAAGGGCTAAGTTAATAATTTTCACGGACAGATCCTTTATAAATAATATAACTTATCTTTATAAATCAGCTTTTCAATAACCTTTGTCAACGAAAATAGAAGGGAACACTAATTTAGTATTATTGGTAACTTAATTTACTAAACCTTTATTAAGTATAAAAGGATTACACGAATTGTATTGACTTCGGAGGTTTACGGCATGATAACTGGTTTTAACATAGTTATAGTATTATAGGAAACCCCTAACCTTATTAACAGGTAGCTAAAGATTCCTCTTAACTCAGTGGTAATTTATACTGACTTAAAAAGACTCTTCGAATACCTTTCGAAGTTCGGAAACACTAGTGAAAAACGCCTAATGATCGATGTGATAACACTTTGTAAAGCTTACGAAGGGAGGGATATCGAGAAATTCCGATGGATTAATGTTAAAGATAATCTCGCAGATTCTATGAAGAAAGCAGTACCAAATAAGGCTTTGGAAAGGTTCGTAGATAGCAATAGGCTAACCATACACATCGAGGGTTACGTTAATAGGCCGCCCAGAAATCCCTAATCACGTGACGGCATTTAGGGATGTACTGGCACACTAGAAGACTGTTAGGGAAGTAAAGGTTGCGATGGCGACCTATTTAAATGGTATGGTTAAAGTAAAAGCCTGTGAAGGCCTGTAGCGGAAAAACTTTTTATGGAAGTAAATAAACTCGGACCTCGGAGCGACAGAGTAATTGAGGTTAAATGGGATCAGTTTGCGTGTAATTAGGTATAATTCAGTATAGAAGTTAACTGAAATTAATAGGGATTTGGCCAGTTGACGAGGAGGCAATTTAGTGATAACTGGAAAAATTGGTCAATTACACTGGTGTACACGTACAAACTAAAAAGCCGCCAGAATTAAAATAGTATTACATGTAGTGTAGAAGGTTAATTTTAATTATAGTAAAGTTAACTATAATAATTTACAAGTTGAGTGTATTACTTTATGAAGACTTACTACATTAAGGTTGAGTTAAGTACAGTATGCTGCACTTCACTCTAGGGCAAGGGCCAAGAAATTAGCCATACAAATTACTGTGCAGACCGGCTAGCGGTCTACTAGACCTAGAATAATACATAAAACACTTGACTAAATAAATACTCATGTTTTTTCGACCAATCGAATCGACAACATTGCAATGATCTAAGGCTCTACAAACAACTATATTAATTCCTTGGTTTTGGTTTCTCATTTGTCACTCGAGACTTCTATTTAGCCGGTCAAAGTCTTCGTTTACTTTATTTTTTATTTATCCTGCCATAGAGAGGTTGTAAGAAACCTCCGGTTAATATAGTGTAGTAATATAGTTGTTAAAAGCATGTTGCTCTAGGTACTTTTGAGCCTTAGCCACGTTAGTCTTGTCGATTGTAGCCAAATCAGTGCTTTAGCCCTTTTGGAAAAAGCTAAAGCCGGTATTAACACTAAGTATACAGGTTAACTATCCGTTAAAGTGAAGTTGGTTACCCTTTGTTAACGTTGTTACCAGTTTACAATTCTAAAACTTGGAGTCTTCAATCGCCTGTTGTTTTAATATTATAAAGCTAGCCGTTTCGATAAAGAGGGTATTTCAATTTGTATACCTACCAAGTTGAAGTTTCTCTCCATTACTAATAAATAAGAGTCGTATATTACGGATTTTATACCTGGCTATAATTTAAAGCGTAATTAGTACGTTAGACACGAGTAAACGCCTGTTCTTACCAATTTATGACGAGGCTTAATATATCGCATTACCGTTTGTAAAGGGTAAATAAGCCGTAATTCCTGTAATAATTCTAGTAATACGATTTGTTGTAATTTAGGTGTTAATGATGTAGAAGCTGATATTATATCTTGGTTATAAAGCATCGACTTACTTTTAGTTTTAACTAATAAACTAATTATTAATTCAACTACTTAACTCTAGCTAATCTTTTAAGTTGTTGGCGATTACGTAAGAATTTAGGTTTTGACTTTATCTCCTTATCTTTAAGCGATTAAACGTAATTTTTCGTACTGCTGTCCTATAATATTTCATTTAACTTCATAAATAATATTCGAATCCAAAATCGTAACCTTTAGGTTTTAAAGGTTAAAATCGTTTTTCGGCATAAATTTTATAACGTTTGGGTCAATAAGCCGTTGATTTCGACCGTTTCGCTTTCCTTAAAAGATTTGCTGAAGGTTTTGGTAACACCTTACGTTCAAAGTTTCAGTGCTTAGTCTTCTTTATCCCTATCCTTTTCATTTATATAAGCAGTATGATAGATACGACTTGGTGTGTATTCCTCATTTTCAATATTCCTCTTTTTCTGGGGTTGTCCATATCGGTGGCGTTTTATTGGCTTATTCATAACAGATAAAAAAAGGTTTGTATTAGCTCGGTCGCTTAGCTTAAGGATTTTTATGGTTAATAACCCTAATATAATGTTTAATCTGGGTGATACTAAAAGATATAAAACCGTTAGTAGTTTTAATAACTAGTTTAAAATTAGCGATATTTAAGGTTTTGTATAAGCCCTTTCATTTGCCTGGCTCCTGCCATATAAGGATTTTACTTTACAACGGTGAATTAAGTACGTCGATTATTATAGGGTTATTTTTGGTATTAAAGATATCGTTGATCTTATGGCGTGTCGATTTGTTTCGTAGTTCTTTTAAAACTTCATCGTTGGTTACAACTTATTTTTAGGTATTTACTAATAGCGAAGATTTACTCGTTAGGTATAGATACGTTTTAAAGACTAGTAGCGTTAGTATTATACCATTAGGGCTTATAGTATTATTTAGGCCTTTTACTGTTATTTAAAGGCGTGTTTCCAAATTCGTAAAGTTTTTAATTTTTAGTATCAAGATATCGTACGTTCGGTGAAGTAGAGCGTATGCTCTTTCAATTTTTTCAATACTTTAGTAGGTCTTTACAGGCATATATTTGTATTAAATACCCATTATTTTGGTATTTCCCTAAAACTTCGCTGCCGTAAAGTTAATATTGGTATTACGAATAACGCTAATTAGGTAAGTCTAAGTACGTGTTAATATATAATATTCTTAACGTTTCCCACATATTTTTCACCGAAATGTATTTTAGAAACTTAGCTTTATAAACAGAGGCTACGAAGTTAACGACGTAAAAAACAAGCTTATTATCCAAATAAAATACATTATGAAAAACCCTGTAATTAAAATTCTTATTGTCTTTTAGTATAAACTTTAATTTATTAGGGGATCACGTAAATGTTTCGTAGTGTTTATAAAGCTTTTCAATAGCTTTTAGGGCAAAACATTTCCCATTTTTATTCTTTACGGACTTTAGGATTTTATACCGCCTATTAATGGCTGGGTGGTAAAATCGCTGGTATAATCAACGTATTTCCGGCTTCATTAAGTTTAATATCATTACTTTAAGGCTTTAAACATAAAACTATAGGTGCCCCTATTTAAAGGCAAGGAGAAACCTTTAACCGTTTTTAACTAGCTCGTCGACGTTGATGTTAATGTTAACGTTGAAGGTTTTTATATCCTTTAGGTAAAAATGATAAGGAGTAGGAGACTTGAGGATATGGAATATAATCAACCTAATAATAGTTCAGATTATAGTTATCTTCAATAATAATAGTTATTTTCTTGATTCCAAGTTAACTTTAGTTTTGTTAATATCGTAACGATTGATTTCAGTGGACGTAATAGTTTCTATTTGTAATATTACATATTGTGAAAAGCCTCCTATGAATTACTTTATTAATCGTATGTCTAGTATTAGACCTTAAAACGTATGGTCTACGTAATGATTACAAAGGTTAAAAGTGTGTAAAATGTTAGGAGCTTAATTAGGGTAAAGGTAAGGATTTTTACCACCTAAATAGTATAAAAACACGTAGTAGGCTAATTAATTGGCCCCGTCAGGAATTAGTAGATCCGTTGAAATTTTAGTTTTATTAACTTTAATATAGCTGTTATTTTTAATTTGTAATTGATTGGCCAGACTTTAAGCGTTAAGGGCATTCGTACCCATATTTGCAGTCGACGTAATTACTTAGAGTAAAATTTTCTTTATTAAATTAAAAAGTTGCCGTCTTAGGGGTATATACTAAGTGAATTTGGTACGCAAACTATTACAGTTGTGAATAAGAAACGTAATTAGCTTAATAATGCCTTAATAAGTGGTATTTCGAGTGTTATAAGGCGTATTTAAACTCGTTAATACCCATAACTGCTGCCTGTACCTGTCTGTAAAGTGTAGCTTAGCTAACTTAGTCTTTCCTCATTGCTTTTGAACATAGTATTAATTTGTTGATTATTTAGTTAAAAAAAATTCGGGGGGGTTTTCCCTTTTGCTTTCAACTATTATCGTTGCCTATCTCATGGTGGCTCTATTTGTACGGTTTATGTATGGTGGACTTCGTATTCGAAATAGCTCTTTATACTGTTATAAATATCGTGAAACGTAGTTGTTCGGGTTAGAAAATTTAGGTTACAATTTTTGGGTATACTTGATAAGGATTTTAGAAAACAGTAAATGAAAATTAGAAAGGGAAACCTCCATCCTTATCTATAGATATTTTAAAAAGGAATTATCTTTATATTGAAATTTTTTTAAGGATTTTCATTATACTTTTTAACATTGTTTCAAATCTTAGCTAGATTTTTAATGAGCTTGTAATTCATAATAATTACCTTAATAGGTCTTGGAGCTAGTTCGCATTAGTTATTCCAATTTTTATTAGTATTTCATGGAAATTTAAGCCTTGAAGCTTTCTAAATACGGTATTAAAGGTAATTTCGAGTCGCCTAGCCTGAGGAGTAATGTCTTGTGGTTAAACTTACAGTTAGTTTTCGCGAATATACAAACTTTTCATAAAAAGGTTTTTAGTAAATTTAATGATTTTGATCAAGATGTTATATAAAAAAAGAGGCTGAATGGGTTTGGTGGACTTAACGATCCTGATTAATTAACTAATGTAAAACGCCAACGTTAATTTCCCTAGCGATATTGACGACCGTTGCTTTATATACTTTACTGCCACTTAAAGCGTATTTTAAGCTTTCGCTTAAAGGTATTGGGCTGCTGAACAAGTTAACAGGTTCCTTATTGTTAGAACGGAAAGAGGTTTAACTTAACTAAGGGTAAAGAGGAGGTCTTTAAGATCGCATATAAGGGCGTTAAGGTTTTTTTAACACTTTTTTACTTAATACGTAGATCTTAAGGGTATTCTTTAAGTTAAGCTAGGTCGAATGGTTTTTATACCAGCTTTGCAACGCTTTATACTGGTATATAAATCCCTTAATACTTGAATTCCGATTTGAAATTCAACTTATCTCCTTCATAAATTACGGTTTATATATCAATAATCTAATTATTAAAAAGATTACAAAAGTCGTGAAAGACGTGGTTCAAGTTGTCGCTATCGTTATATTTAACGATATAGTAGCCGATGAAGTTAGTTAAGTATTTTTCGGTTAAGTATTTGTTAATATCCTATCATTAAAGGTCGTGATTATAATATTTGGTAAAAAGGTATCCGAGCGCCTAATTGTATTTTTGTTAATAAAGTTGGTAATTACTTAAAAATAAGGATTAAAGTTAGTTATTTTGGCGTGCTAGCTTGTGTAGGGAGTATAGTGTAAAGGACTTGGTGATCTTTAAGATTAAGAGCTTTATGTTTTAGCATAAAGTCACGTAAACACTTAGTGATTTAGCGTGAAGTCGCGTGACGTGGCTTTTTCGACGCGAATTGGTAATTCTTAATGTTTTCGCTTGAGACAGCGGTCTTGACGATTAACTTGGCGTAAAAGGGGTAAAAAAAGTGAAGTAGGTGCAAAAGTTTAGTGTAAAGGGTAAGGTTGAAAGTCGTTTGTTATTATAAGTAAATGTCAAAGGTTATTTGTGATTTTAACTGTAGGACTTAGTCGTTTTCGTAATATTAGTATCCGCAATAATACTAACTTAGCCGTTTGCTAATTTTCCAAACTTTAAGACTTTGAATAGCTAATCTCAAAGTTTTGAAAAAATATCTAGTAAAATATTCTTAGTGTTTTTAAGTAACGATACCGTCGCTACCTTTAGACTGCCGCAAAGACTGCTGAAGCCCAAAAGTCTTCTTTACATACTTCTGTAAAGATTAATATAATAGTAAAGACCTTTCGCAAAAGTTTTTCCTTTACTCTAACGATAAAGTAGGGTATAATAACCGAAAAGTATCCTTTTCTTTTACTTAGATTATCTGTAATTGACCTAATAAGTACTAATTAATATTGGTAGGGTTTTAGACGTTGCAACATCATTGATTCGATTGGTAGAAGTAATAGTAGTATTACAGTAGTTAAGTGGTAGATGTATTATTTTAGATTTGGCAGACCGCTATCTGGTCTGCGAAGTAATTTGTATGACCAATTGCTTGGCCTATTCCGTAGTGTGAAGTGAGCACATACTCTACTTGCTTTGCAGCTAATTCAGTAGGCCCGCAAAAAACAATACACTATACTTGCAGTCAGTATAGTCAAATTTACTGTAAGTAAAATTGATCTACTGCTCTGCAAATACTACTATTCCAACATTACTACTATTACGGAAATTAATTGTTGAAATTCTGGTAATGCCAAAATTTGCTTTAGTTCAGGCGAACAATTCTTATTACTAAAGATAATGATTATTCGCATCATTATTAGATTAATAGCATTCTACATCCCTAAATCCCCCATCCCATTCCTTTTTTACTTGGAAAATATAAAAATCTCAGCGATAACGTCTATTTTAACGTTTATAAACTGGTTAAAAACGGTAAAGAATTTCCTTTTACCTCCAAATACTGACATACGTGATTTTACCTTTAATACTCAAAAGAAAAGTTGTTAAACCTAAAAAAATTATAAATGCGTTAACTTTACCAGCGTTTCAATTATTTAACCGTCGGTAAATTATACGAAGTCATGAAATCGTCAAGGCATACAAATGTGAAATATTCTACTTTCAACGATATTAAAAAGCTTTACTATTATAATTAAACTTATATCTAACTACCTGACAATTCAAATTTGTAATAAAAAATTAAAAGAAATTTAATCACGGAATTTTTAATTCTTGTGTTTTATTCAAACAACGAGCCTATTTCTCTCATCGTTAACTTCGCAACCTCTTTTTACGAAACTAAATTGCTAAAGTTCATATTGATAAAGAATACGTAGAAGATTTTAAAAATTCTATAGGTTGAAACATATTTAAGAATACTTCACAATGTAGTTTACAGTATTGTTACCAGCTTTACAGCGACTAAATTTTAAGCGAACATTACGATAATAGAAATACAATATAAACAAATACCTGTTAAAGTCTATTAAAATGTTGAAAAGGTTGAAAGGGTATACGAGTTACTTTGTAAAGCGTACGATATCTTTACACTAAAGATTGAAAGTTTTGCGAACTAGGAAGCACGTCTTTAAATGATGGTAAAGGGCCTAAATGATACTGTATGCTTAGATGGTCTAATATTAACGTTACTAGTCTTTACAATATACCCATGTTAAACGAATGAATTTCCACTACTAACAAGTACCCCCAAACGAGCTATAATGTAAGGTAAAGCTTTGGAAGAAATACGGAAAAATTCGGCACAGCGTTAATTCAATAATACTTTGAATACAAAGAAAGGTTCCACAACGATCGATACTATTACTTTACCGTTACAAAATAAAGTCCTAGTGTAACGAGAGACTGGAAAATGGGATAACCTACTTGAAATCTTGAATATTGCTAACCTTAAAAGATTAATTAAAATTATTAATGGCTCTGTAATCTTTTGAATAACTCGGGTCAAAATTTATATTAGGGAGATTAAATACAACGATGAAACCCGAAAAATTGAACAAATAATTCAAATATAATCTCCCTCTCTCATAATCGATAAGTTAAAAAAATGACATCGATGCAGACAACCACTAAACAAAGAGAAAATTGAAGACGAGGAATATATACCGGGCCGGAATAATAATAATACTTGGGTTAATATAAAAAATATAATTAAAACTTTACCGTAAAGCTTCGGGTACATAGCGTTATCAAAACCTCTGGAAAACCTTTCAAGAAAAGCGATAGAGTTGAGATTAATAAATTTTTAACTCTAATTGTTATACAATTCGTGCCCAAAGGTAAATTCAATCTCGAAAACCCAAAAGTTACCATCTTCAGGTCGGAAATTATTTACGAAGTCAAAGGTAAAATGATGGGGTGTCAATACGAAAAATTACGCCTAATCTTTTAAAAATACGGTAATAACGACAAAGACTGGATCCTGACACAATCTCCAACTAGTTAAAAAAACTAACCAATGTTTAGTATTCGATTCAACAGCAAGTTTCCTACTAAAAATTTAGGGAAAGTTCATTCTTAATAACCGTAATATAATGTAAACGTATATGTAATAAGAAAATGATTTATTAAAGATTGTCTTGCTGAAGCTACTATAAAACCAACATCAAAAATAACCTCCGGGTACAGTTATACAATATATTAAGCTATTATACTGATTAACTAAAATGAACGTTTATTAATTCCCGATCTATTGGTTATATTGTAAATTAAAATTAAGTATAAAATTTCAATTTACGACCTGTATTTATTGATAACGTAAAAGTAAAACTTTAGTCTGATAAATATACAATCTAACAGTACTATTTTAATTGAAACTATCAATTTTATTACATAGGAATAATAAGCAATTAATGACTTAAAGTTTAAAAATTGTAAGCTGATCGCAACCCTAACGAAAAGCAATTAACTTAACTTTAATATATTGTCAATCCATATACGTGATATGAACAATACTTACCTTAGTTTCCGCCAAAAGGGTTAGGACATTAACTTGACCACAGTTAACAACACTAATGTAGCTAAAGCTTAATGATACTTAGAATAACGCGCCCGTAACAACTACATCGCTACTTTATAGTAACCAGATACCTTTTACGACCTATCAATTACAGCACAGATTGGTTAAGTAGAAGAAAAAAGCTGATTTCCGGTTATGTTTTGTCCTTTTTTGGGTAAGGTAGAGGAAAGGTTTTTGCGAAGGACCCCTATACGTTATGCAGTTGTTCGCGGCAGCAAGTAGGGAGGACTTATAGGCTGTGCAGTTGTTCAAGGCAGTCTATAAGTAAGCTATGGTATCATTACTCGAAAACACCAAGAAATTTTCCTTGATCCTTTTAAAAGACGTTGAGATTAACCGCTAAAAGTTTTAACCGGAAAGTTGGTAAACGGTTAAGTCAATTAATATTTCAGATACTTCTATTGTAAATCGTAAGAAAAACGACTAAATTCTTACGCCAAATAACCTCCACTACTAATAACGACCTCTGACTACACCACCTACACTAAATCTCTGCTTATACTTTACTCTTTTCACTTTCTCTACACTGTTTCAATCGTTAAGTTAGCTGTTTTAAGCGGAATCACCAAGTTACGCTAAAAAAGCTACGTCGCACGACTCCACGTTAAAACGCGCCAAGTCTACATGCCCTAAATTACCAAGTCTTTACGCCCCCAGATTACTAAGTCCTATAGAAGAAGAAACGTTAAGATGTTTACCGTAAGTGTTTACTTTGAAGTTATTACCGACCTCGACTGAAAAAAGGATATTAAGGCTTTCGGTATCACCTTTACGAAGTATTACGACGAAGAACTCTGGTATATCGACGTTACTAAAAACTTTACCCTAAAACATCTAACTAACGTAATCGGCCGCTTTATTTTCGATGTAGACTTTAAGAGAGTCGGCTATAGATCTACGGCCCTCGATATCTTTTAAGACTGGTTCCGTGACTAAAGCCTGGATATGTAAAAAAAGGCGGATAGGTAAACAAAAATAAAGCTAAGGGTTAACCTGTTTGTTTGAGGCGTCGAATTTAATACGAAAAGAGGAAAATAAGATACCCTCGCTATTTAACTTTAAGAATGCACCATGGATGAAGACCCTTAATAAACTTTAGTTAAGATTTGAGAAGAAAAGGATAAGTATAACGGTAAGTCATA
Source organism: Anisogramma anomala (assembly GCA_038502455.1). NCBI lineage: Eukaryota > Fungi > Ascomycota > Sordariomycetes > Diaporthales > Gnomoniaceae > Anisogramma > Anisogramma anomala. The sequence goes on along the minus strand of JASMMZ010000007.1, from coordinate 9,849,594 downwards.
TAACCTTCTTGACGTAAAGTTGCGTTTATTTATTTTTTAATATTTTCCGTCAGATGAGAGTTGAATTGCCAGGTTTTCACTCGTTGTTTCCCAGTATTCTTTACCGGCCAGGTTAAAGACTACTACTTTCGATATCTAACAAATTATACCTTTTTCTGCGAAATATACGATAGTATAAAGGGTTACTTCGAATAAAATATTAACCTTATTCAGTATTATACGAATTGAAATATCATTAAGTGATCTTATATATTGGATTATAAAAAAGAGTCAGAAAGTAAGATAAACCTTTTAAATTAGATACTTAATAGGTTAATGCTTTGCCAACAGGTAATAGAAAATGTAGAAGCTAGCTAAGACATCTTGCGCCAATAGGTTCGGCAAGTAGTTACGGGTTATAAAAAGTTCGAATACGCCTTATAATACCCGGATGTCACCTACGAAGGGTTTTTTTAACCAATTACGTTCCTCGCTAGCGATCGTAACTATTCGAGTCTCCGGTTTAATCGGTATATACTCATAAGCTCCGGAATTTAGTGACGAAAAAGAAAACCCTTTCAACTCGTATTAATTTAATCGATGATACGAAAGGCCCAAAACGTATAGTTAATAAAAGGTCCGGACCTCTACCAACGAAAATGAGAATTTATCCTTCTTAAGATTTTTAAGTCGGCTGAATAAGTTTAATTTAAACGTTAAAAAATGTTGGATTCACAGTAAACAGAGTTGTTAATTAATACGTTACACTGCTACCGAATGTAACGTAAAACAAATAATATACTATACGTAATACTTTTTACCTTAGAATAGAATTATATGAAACGTGTTATGTAATTTAAAGGAATTGAAGTTAAGGAGGAGAAAAATTAGCTGAAGGCTATTAGCTAGTACGAAAATACCAACGTTAACACTGGTATTAACCCGAAATCCACGTAATAACTAGCTGACTAGGTATTTTTATACCGTCTTATAGGTAAAAACCCTTATCACCGTTATAACGATAAAGACTCTATCCCTATATACCTTTCTACTATTTAAAACCGGTATGCAAAGCAAGTCTTTTAGAGGATTATACCGGATATAAGGGTAACACGGTATTTAACAAAAGGTTATTCATAGTACATCGCGTTATAAATAGATACGGATACAGCTACGGAACTTAACTACGCCGATAGTGGTAAGGCTAAAGTTAGCTTTAACTCGAAGAAAGAGATATCTTTACTAGGATCGGCGATAGTAAACATTATTATTAACCTTATTGTTTTTTATATTTTGGAATCCCCTACCCTTTTATTTCTTTGCCTTAAAGATATAAAAACCCTCAGTGTTAACGTTGATATTTAAACTAATAAGTTAATACATATTAAATCTGGTAAAAGGTTTATATTTAGCTTTAAATAAAGACATTTCTAATTTCATTTTTAAGGATTAAAGGTAGTGATATTAAACGTAACGAAGGTAAAATCTCGTTAATTATATCGTAGGTTTAATTACCCAGCAACTAACAAACTCTATAAAATTTTGAAGGTAATTAGTTACGAAGATATGGATTTGACAACACTAAAGATAGTTAAACGATTTTGCCACTACTGTCAGATACACTTCTAAGACCCCTTAAGGTTTAAGTTTACATTAAAAAGACACTAAAACTTTAATTCGGAAATCTTCGTAAACATATTTTATTTGGACGGCAAATTAATACTATATGTCGTAAATTCTGTTATAGCTTTTCACAACGTTGAATTCCTTAAAACCATTACGGCGAAAGAAATATAGGAAGTATTACGTATTTGGTAAATTAATATGTACCTTAGCCTACCAGATGTATTAGTTTACGATACCGATATTAAATTTACTATGATAAAGTTTTAAACTAATGTAAATTTAATAGGAATTTGGTATAAATAAATATTTATAAAAAACTATTAGGGTATTAGTAAGGTTAAAAAGATATACGTACTTTTATAAAGGGCTTACGATATCTTTACATTGGAAATCGAAAGCTTTACAAGTTATGAAGCACGGCTTTAGATAGTGGTAAAAGGCTTTAACGATACTATTAGCCCTAACAGACTTATACCAACTTTACTAATATTTGTAGTTTACCCACATATAACAACTGAGTCGCTATTTTCGTTAAGCACTTAAAAGCGTGCCATAACATACAATAAAACACTCAAAAAACTGAAAAAGGAATTAGTATGCCGCCAGATTAACGATACCTTTAATACCAAAAACGGACCTTTAATAATAAAAGTACTTTTACTTTCCCTTTAAAGTAAAGTTTTTACGAGGCGTAAGCTAAGTAAATATGATAGGCCGTATAAGATCTTAAGTATCACTAATTTAAACGTGGTATTTAAAACTATTAACGGCTCTATAACTTTTCAAAACACAAAATTCAAGACGTATAAAAGACCCCTTAAGTTTAATGAAAATCTTAACGTTAACGACCTCTGAGTCGAACGAATTAATTAATACAACCCTCCCGAGTAGATTATTAATAAGCCGATAAAACGCCGACGGCGTGGAAAACCACCTAAAAGGAGGATACATATTAAAAAGAAGGAAGATGGAAATTACAGGCTTGGCAAAATATATATAATAGCGTAAGTTTTTTTAAAAAGGAAAAGTCTAACGGAAAACTTGACTTTAAATTTTGCACCAAAAGTATTATTAATACACCAGGTAAGCTTTTTAAGGAAAGTAACAAAGTGGAAATGAACAGCCATTTGTTATAGTGAGTTCTATAATTTATACCGTTAACGTAATTTAAAAGCCAAAATATAACCATTTTCAATTAATTATAATTTATAAGGTTAAAGGTAAGATTACAAACCGGCCGTATAAAAAGTTACGGCTAATAGTTTAAAGATATGGTAATAAAAGTAAAGACTAGATTTTCACTTAATCGCCTATAATCCAAAAGATTAGCCAACGTTTAATCGTTATTATTATTATCAGTTTAACTATTAGCGTAAAGGGTTAGTTAACATTTAATAACCGGGATATCACGTAAGTGTATACGTAGTTTGCCACCGATTTTTAGCAGATTATACTATTAAAATTATTATAAAAGCTAAAGGATAAGTTTTTGACTGGTACGATAATACATTTTAAAAATAGACTAGATATAAAGACTTTAATATTTAACCAGTACTTATTAATTATAAAGGGCAAAGACTTTGGTATTGTAGGTATATAAATTAATGATACTTTCTTTTTCGGTATTGCTAGATTTATGGTGGCGGAATAACGTGTTATCGAAAAGTTAGACCTTTAGAAATGTAAGCTAATTAAAACGTAAGTTAAAAATACATAACTTAACTTTGACGAATCGTTACTCCGTATATATGGTATTAAGACTAACAGCGGTATTTATATTAGCCTACATTAAAAGGGGTAGGCCACGAATTTAAAAAAATTATTGATAAGGCTAACGAGGTAAGGGTATAAAAATACCCAAAGTAAAAGGTCCATACGACCTATATCGTTACGTTATATTAACCGGATGTATTGTACGACCTTTCTATTATGGTATAGGTATAAAACCTATATAACGAAAACTTTAACAAGTGAAATAAACGGATTAAGTAATAAATGGATTATATGAAAAAAGAAATTAATATGGTTTTCGTAAATTTAATAAAGCCAAAATTAATAATCTTTATGAATGGGTTATTTACTAATAATATTGACCTTATATTGTAAATCGGCTTTTTAATAGTATTTGTTAACGAAGATAAATTTAAAGGGAAATTTACGATTACAGGAAACCTTATATACTAGATATTTATCAAATACAAACGTATAATCCGGAACGTGTTGTTCTTTAAGGTTTACAGCATAATAACAAGTTTTAATATCGGTATAATAACTAACGGTATATTAAGAATTATTACTAAATAGCTGGGTTTACCACCGATATTTGTAATGGTGTATACCAATTTCTGAAACCTTTACGAATACCTATTAAAACTAGGTACGACCAATGAAAAACACCTAATAATAAACGTAATGTCGTTAAAGAAAGCATATAAAACCCGGAAAATCGATAAGTTCTGGTAAATTAACGGTAAAGATAATCCTACCAATACTATAACTAAGGCCACACCTAATAGCGCCTTAAAAAGGTTTGTTGATAACAATACGCTCACTATACGAATCGAGGGATACGTGGATCGCCTAGCACGTGACATAAAGAAACAAGGTTACCCTAGCAAATTGAAAGACCGCTAGCGCGGTGGCGATAACAATGTTGGCGATAGCAGTAGTTTAAACTACTGGAAAAAGGTACGTAAGTAGTAGCGTACTTAATTTGTATAGGTCTATGGCGAAAGATTTGTACACGGGATTTGAGAAACAAAGGCCTCGGAAAAGTGTAGCAAAAAGGCCATAAGGGGCCGTAATTAAGGTTGTTTTCAGTACAGATTAATCGGAATTGACAGGGGTCTGGCTTGTGGATTGAGGAGGGATTTCAAAGGTTGTCACCAATTAATGGCAAGCCATGTTAGCGTACAGGCACAAAACAAAAAGCCGCCAGTATTGAAATAGTAATTTAGTGGTATTGTATGTAATGTAGTAGGTTAACTTTACTATGAGTAAAGTGAACCGTACTACAAGTGTATTACTTTGTGCGGACTTACCGCATTAGGTGTAAGTCGAGTGCAGTACGCTGCACTTCACTCTAGGGCACGGGCCAAACACTTGGCCATACAAATTACAGTGTAAACCGGCTAGCGGTCTGCCAAACCTAGAACAATACATCCACCATCTGACTACTGTAATACTACTGTTACTTCGAAGACCAATCGAATCGACAACGTTGCAACGTCTAAGGCCTACCAATACCTCATCAATAAACACAAATAAAAATACCAATTCAATATTGTAAAAAGCTTAATTCATTAAACATCCGTTAAATGTAAAAGGATTATACGAAGCGTGTTGACTTTAAATGTTTATAGTATAAGAGTCGGCTTTGATATAGGTATAATATTATGGGAAACACTCAATATAATCACTAAATATTTGTGGATTCCCTCTATTTTAGTGGTAATTTATTCGGATTCAAGAAGCTTATTTAAATACCTTTTAAAGCCGGGACCCATAAGCAAAAAACGCCTGATAATCGACATGATAATACTTCGTAAAGCCAACAAAGGAAAAGAGATTAAAGAGTTTCGATTGATTAATGACAAAGATAACTCTGCTACTATCATAACAAAAATGTTGTTAAACAAAACCCTTAAAAGTTTATAAATAACAATAGGCTAACTATACGTATTGAGGGCTACATTAACAGGCTACCTAACAAAATCAAATTAAGTATTAGGGAACAGGGATTCCCTGGCAAACTGAAAGACTGTCAGAGAATTAAAGCCAGTAACTTGTTTGGTTAATATGGTTAAATCGAAGGCTTATATAAATCTGTAACAAAAAACTTGTTTGTTGAAATTAATTAAGCTGGAACTTGAAACCTTAAGACAAATAAAGGTAATTGGGGTTAATTTCATTATAAAATTAGCAGGGGTTTAGCTAGTTGACGAGGCTGTAATTTAGTAGTAACCGGAAAAGATTAGTCAACCACACTAATGTACGCGCACAAAACAAAAAACCGCCAGTGTTGGAATAGTAGTAATTACAATGTAATAAATCAACTTTACTTGGAGTGAAGTTGACTATACTGTCTGCAAATCAATTATATTGTTTTATAGGTCTACTGTATCAACTGCAAGTCAAGTCCAGTATACGCCCATTTTACACTAGGGTAAGGGCCAAGCAATTAACCATAAAAATTAGTTTGCAAACCGGCTGACGGTCTGCCAAACCTAACACAATACATCCACCACTTAACCATTCCAATACTACTGTTACTTCGGCCAATCGAATCGACAACGTTGCAACGTCTAAAGCCCTTCCAACAGTTATACAAAGTAAGCTAAAGCTTTATTTTGGCCATTCAAATATAGCAACGATGAACGCGTTTCCGGGAAAGTGAAGCGACTTGCAAGTTGTGAAGCACTTATTTTCGAATGGCTTCTACCCTGGACTTGGATGCTTTGCAACGTAGCAGGTTACCACTTTGTCACTAACTTGAGATGCGAGGAATTCAATGTTAGGTGTAGGTATTATAAGCTTTTTACAACGCGTCGGGTTAAGCTTCTCATCTTAGTATACTCCTTCCTGTCAAGCAGGTGGTGGAACATGCACCTCTTGTTCAGGCGGCGGTCAGTGCTGTCAAACAGGTGGCTCCCTCGGGTGGCTGTAGGTAGGTAAGACGGAGGAAAGGTTGACGTGTTGGACATAGCGGGTGGGTTTGATGGCTTGATCAGAGACAGACCACATTCCAACCGCGCAACTGGTGTGTCAGTGTCTCAGGCTCGCACTGGGTCACAGGTGAAGTAGACGGGGTGGCTTGGTCGGTCAACCATCTGGTCAGGCATGTTTCGTGAGAAGAGGGTCTGTGATGGGGCCTGGACTTGGAGAGCGAGTTGGTCATTGGATGGTCGAAAAGGCTTCGGTTCGTTGGCAGGGCTGGAAAGATCTTCTCCTCCATGGGATGATGCGCACCTTCTCCGCGACCCATCATGGCTCTTTCCGCTCCTTGTGGTCAGCTGGGCATGGGCAGCATGGGCAGTGTCGACCCTGTGGCTGGCAACTTGGCAAGAGAACACAGATGAGACCAAGGAGACTCTCTTCCACTCACCAGCCTGCAGCCAGGCCCAACTTGTGGACTCGCCTCCTTGAAAACCGACGACGGAAAGCCTCACATCACACACACGCAATGCGAGTCACCCGCAACCTCCCCCTCTTCCTTTTCCTCGCTACAGCTGCCCTCGCGCAGTACCATCATCACCGCCACAGGCCCCCCATCCACCGCCATGGCGCCCACCATGCGAACATCTTCGCGGGCCAGGCCAGCACGGCCGGCCCCGCGGGCCAGACCGTGACCGTCACTGACAACTCACGCACCGCGTCGACCGTGATCCCTGAGATCGTCGTCTTCGTCGATGCTGCCGGCAACGCCGTCAGCAGCGCGACGGCGGTGCTGGCGCTGGTCCCGCCCACGGACACGGCGCTTGCCGGCGACTTGGTGCCGCGCCACCAGACCTACGAGGCCGCGGGCGCTGCGACCACTCCACTGCGTGCAAGGGACGATGGTACTAAGGGTCTGTCGCCTCTCGCGGAACGCCGGGCTACGAGACGGAGTGGCGGGGCCGGTGCACCTGCTGCCAAGGCCGGAGGCGGTGGCTATTGCGTTGCGTACGCCCCCTACGGCGCCGACGGCGGCTGCAAGTCGGCGGCGCAGATCATGGCCGACTTTGGTGTCATTGCACAGGACTATGGCATGGTTCGCGTCTACGGTGTGGACTGCGACCAGATTCCCAGGGTGTATGCCGCTGCGAAAGCCAACAGTCTGAAGGTGATGTACGGCATCTTCAGCATCGACAACCTGGGTGACCAGATCGCCACGCTCGCTGCGGGCATTGAGAATGACTGGTCGGACGTCGACACCGTGAGCGTCGGCAACGAGCTCGTCAACAACGGCCAGGCAACCACGGAGCAGATGCTCGCTGCCGTCGCGGCCGCGCGGAAGATCCTGGCTTCGTCCGGGTGGACCGGCCCCGTCGTGACGGTCGACACCTTCGTCGCGGTGCTGGAGCACCCGGAGCTGTGCTCCAAGAGCGACTACTGCGCCGTGAACATCCACCCCTTCTTCGACCCCAACACGTCCGCCGAGAAGGCCGGCACGTTCGTGCTGAACATGGTCCAGGCGCTGCGGGACAAGCTGGGCGACCCCACGGCGCGCGTGCGGGTCACGGAGTCGGGCTGGCCGTGGCAGGGCTCGGCGAACGGCCAGGCGGTGCCCGGCGTGGACCAGCATGAGGCCGCTATCAGCAGCATCAGGTCGGCCTTCACGAGCAACCCGGAGGACTTGGTCGTGTTCAGTGCCTTCAACGACCGCTGGAAGAAGGCGGAGGATTACACCCACTACGCCGAGCAGTTTTGGGGCGTGGGCACTGCCGATGCTCCTTCTGCCTGAGTGTTCATATCGGGACATGTATCGGATGGAGGAAGTGTATTGCCTGCCATTTTGGAGGTCTGTTCTCTTGTTCCAGAAGCCGGTAGGTACCTATCAGCTTGCCATATCACACAGGAGTTTGATGGGGGAATCGCTATTCGCAACAGGTGGTGGTGTGTGGACCATGAAGACATGACAGAAACGCCATCACCAACCACCTACTACGTAGGCAAAAATACAGTGCTAGTGATTGACATAACACGGAAAATAAGAAAGGAGAAAGGGGTCGAAGACTACGGTAGTCATCATAGTAACCGTTGATTTTTTTGGCTTTGAGCTACTTTTTTGGTATGGGTACTTTTTCGTTGTTGTGCGCACACCTCTGCGCCAACTTTTTCAGCTAACTCACCCTACCATGTACGAGTACTCTCTCCTCAACATCATGTGTGAAGACTCGGCGATGCGACGAACAGAGTGAAGTGGGTGCAAAGGAGGCTGAATTGTTGGTGAGGCAGGAGCAAGACTTACTAGAACTGTCCCTTGAGGCTGGAGGCCATCTCCAGTGGCCACGGCTCATGGGCCACAATGTGGCTTGTGCACGGACTACCTGTCAAGCAAACGAGTGTTTTCTGCGCTGTTTTCTTCCTAGTTTGCAGTTTGGAGTCGTGCATCCTCCAGGACGTTCATTCCTCACCGTGGAGGTGCAGGCAGTGGCCATCGGCCAGGGGCCGTCATAACATGGTACAAGAAACCCATTTCCAATCCAGAACAAAGTAGTATTTCCTTGCCACAAAAGTGGTTGAAATGAGGGATATACTATATTTGTTGATAGGCCTTTCGTCGTTGCAGCGGTAGTCGATTTAAGTCAATGCTGTCGAAGGAACTGGTGGTATTACGTTAATAAAAGTGGGGTGTAAGTTCTAAGTTGGGCAGGTTGCTAGCTGACCTGCACCTTTATCTATATAAGCCAGAGTTTAGACCGTGCCTCATATTAAATAGGCATACCACAATTATTTTGTTTATAATAAACTTTTGTTCCAATATTAACGACTTTTTATCCTTGTGATACTATGCTATTTTACGAAGCTCTGATAACAACAATAATTCCACTTGTCCTTAGTGGATACTGTTCTATTTATCTCTATTTATCTTACACCAAATTAACCTTTACATACATATATTCGACTGGTACTTTGGAACATCTACTATACTAAATCCTGTATACAAATCTTTTGTTACAAACCTATGCGTAACCGATGGTTTACCTTTTACTAGGAAGTTTGACGTTTTAAGCACCTATTAATATTGTTTTGGTAGTTTTATAGTTTTCCATAATATACCTAGTTAATATTGTTACATATTAGTCTATACACATGACCTTTGATTCGGCAGGTTATTTTATTGTTCTTTACAAATTCTTTAAATATTTCGTTTGATATAGTTTTACTCATGACGTTAATGTTATTATTTTCACCATTAATTTATTGATATTTGTCGATTTCACGAGTTTCATATTCTTTTTAATACGCTATCTGTCGGTAAGGTCTCTATTACGTTAACGTAGTAGAAGAAAAACCATAAAGATTGGTATTGTAGTTGTAAAGATAGATAAGTTAAGAGAGAGAAGAAGCATTCAGAGAGTGCACGCTATGGAGGAGAGGTTATAAACCTCTCATCCAGGCAGTGGCACTCTGCCATACACTCTACTAATCTCTCTTCTGGGCCGTACCATGCATGCATGCAGCCTATAGTGTGGCACGTTATCGTGCACTTTGCAGTGTAGTATACTGCCACTTAACCTACGTATACAGTTACAGGGATATATAATAATATCCCTACAGGTAATCTTTTTCTTCATCTTTGTATTCTTTGTACCTATGGCCTAATAATAATATTGTAGTTGTAACGAATTTGTATCTTTAGTTTTATAGTAAAAGTATAATTGCGGTATAAATTATAAATGTTTTAATTAGTAGTGTTTATAGTAATAATATAGTTACGCTACTAATTGCAAAGGTTCGAATCAGTAGTTTCTTGCCGCGGTGGTGATTATATTAAGGGATTGATTAGTGTAGTTAGTTAGTGATGATATAGTTGTTAATAGTGTTTTTTGTTATTCCCAACAGGAGTGTAATTAGGTAGGTATTGTAGGGGTGATTACATAGGGGTGATTACGTCATTATGTGTTTTGAGTCAATATAAAAAGATATATCGTTATCGGTTTAGGTAAAATATTTTTTTCCATTTTAATAGCGTATACCTAAAGTTAATATAAGTCCTTTTTTTAGTTAAATTTAACCCTTATCTTAATTAACCATTTTAAAACGCTTCGATAGGTATATTAATTAACCAATACCTATATATCAACTTTGCTTTTGAACAAATTCCGCGTAAAAATAGGACAGTTAGGCGCCGTTTGGCGCGTAAGCGCCGACTCGCCACTACCACCGTTGCTGTTATCGCCGCCACTGTTAATACCACTACCACTACCTACAGCCCCCCCTCCTCGGATACCATTTCATTCGTCGCTGCCTTACTCTCCGCCTTATTACCCGTTGCTATCACCGCCTAAACCACTACACTTTTCCCTCTTTTTTTCTTATTCCCCCCCCCCTTTTAGCTTTTAATGGGAGGAACGAGAAGCTGCTAAGGTTATTAACCTTACCCTTTCCCCGCGGGTGAAAACCCCCTTACCCACGGAAACCCTTTTATGTCATAAACGTAGTCTGGCGGAGTTGCACCGCGGTTTGTATTTATTAAATACACCTATTTTTTTGCCTTTAATGTTCCTATAGACAAAAAGATTAAGGTGAACCTTTTTTGCCACCTCGAGTTACGTATCGTTAAGGTACGTCACGAGGCCTCTTTAATGCGTAAAGCGTTAAAGTGACGCACCCGGATTCGTAATCCCGGGCCACTAATAGATAGGCTTTACGTGCCGTATACTGCGTTCGCGACTGCGAGTAAGTTTATTAACAATTACTACGAGAGTAGGGGTCGTTCGGTTCGTTGTTACCGTTATAAGCGAATTGGTAACGGATACACCCCCGTTCCGTTGATTTTAAGGCCGTAAGCCGAAGCCGTATTACGTGTCCACCGGCTTTATAGTAACTTTAAACCTATATTTTAAACGAAAATGAAAAATTTTACTCCTAAAAAAATAGCGTTTAAAGTATTTTTAAAAATAAATATATTCGTAAATAATTAAAATCGACCCATACTAATTACTATTAAACGATAACCAGCAGACTAAGAAGTTAGCAGCCATTATTGCCGCCTGGAAGCGGGGCCTACGTATGTATTATATAGGCGAGTTCGACGATGTTATCTCGCATCGCTATAAGGAAGGTAAAGACCACTCGTTCCTTTGCCTTAGGGTATATGGCCTAAGGTGTGGGGCTACCTCCTCGCTAGTGCCAATAGCGGCGTCAATAGCGGTAATAATAGTAATGTTAGCACAGAAGGGAAGGGCAATAGAGAGGATAGAAGGGACGCAACGGCGTCGTTTTCTTTTTCTTCTTTTTAATAGTAAATAGCTGCCCCCTTAGGTTACGCTGACACACATAGCTATAGTATAGTACGTTATATAGTAATGTAATTACTTTTCACAAAAATCAATCGTACTATAAGTAATAAACGTAAAAGATAAAGTAGGTTTAAAATGTATAACATGAGGAGTAATAGTATATTAAAAGCTATATGATATTATAAATTCAAAAAGATAAAAATAAAGAGTTAAAAATAGTGTCTTCTGAATATATAAAATAAAAAGTGATATTATATTAATAGCGGTGCGAAATGGTAGGTTTCAATAAGGGTAAATTCGTGAAAGTGGTGTAGGTACAAGTTATATACTATAACATAATACGGGGAGCAATGTAGATAGTGGTTTCCGGACCGCTTTAAATCGTTGAAAGCGATGTATTGGCTTAAAAAAAAGGTAAAAGTAAGGCGTAGAATGCTAGTTTTATTAGGGTCGTAATTTTTTTTCAATAATATTAATAAATAATGTGTTTATCTATATAAACGCCTTTAATACTTCGTTTGGAGTGTTTTTAATTATTATAACCGTTGTGTTGAATTTGTATTAATTTACCTTTTTCCCTAGATTTTCCAGCGCTTATATAACTCGCATAAAACTATAATATGGATTATTAAACCTTTTTCGTTTATAATATTAAGTTTTACTAGATATTTGTAAAGCTAAAAGGATTTTGTATATATAACAAAAGGGATAGATTTCAAATTAAGGTTGTAAATAATTATCCGGACTGTTATCGTTATAGTAATTACCAAATCGAAACCTTTAATTATATTATAACTTTTCGAGGCCAAAACGGTTTTTATAACCTGCCTATACTTCGTCGAGCTTTAATAAATAATGTTTTTATAGTGTATAAAGCTTTTTTAGGCCAGTGTTTCGTTATCGAAGACTAAAACATAACTTATTTGCGAATTGTAGTTGTTATCATTAACGAAAAATCCGTTAATAAAAACAAATAACTTTATAGTAGGTATATCTAGCGATATAAACTGTAGAACGCGTTTTAAATTATGTATTTACTACGTGAGGCGCTTGTTAAACGCCCTATATATATCGTTTAATAGGGCGGTTTGGTATTGCGCGGTAACCGAAAGGTTGAATGCCGCCTTCGGTTGCATTATTAAAGCAACCCAAGCACTACGTACGCGCTAACATTTTTATTTGTCGGCTCGTTTTACGTTATCCAAAATGATGAGGGTAACTTTATTTAACTGCCCTTTTTATATGATGCCTAAAACAACGTTTCGAAGAGTAATATGAGCGGTATTAAAGTCGATTATATAGTTTTCTATTAGGTGCATCTTAGGTTTTACCTTTAGGCCGGTCTTCAAAGCTTCCTCTTTTTGAATACGGAAAACGATGCGTTATATAGATTTAGTATGTCGTTCGTCTATATATCTATTAATATAAAGCTATTCAAACGGACTGTTTAAACTAATAGACACGGGTCGAAGGTTAAGTTAGTTATTTTCAATCGCTTCTTAAAATACCTATAGCAGGTGTTATATTAGTAAATACTGGTTTTAATTAGGCTGTAAAGAAGTTTTATAATAAATAAGATCGTTTTAAATAAGTAGTATTTTTTGAGACTCGTGGGTATATTGGAGTAAATATTATATTTAAGTCTCTTTTTAAATTATGTATAAACCTATGTAATGTTATGGAGTTTAACATAGAATTGTTAAAAGTTATTAATGGAGTTTACGAACATAATAATTAAATGGTGGCTCATCCGTTGTAAAGTGGACGACTGTATTATAATATCCCTTTTTTTATTGCTATTGACCCTTTTATAATTAGGCGGGTCTTTTCGTATTTTTTTTGGTTCTATTTTTAACTTCGTGTATGAGGCGAGTAGGAAAAATTCCATCAAAACTGTAAACCGTTATATTGAACCATTTAAATCAAAAAACACCTTATTTAATTAAAGTAAAGATTCCCATTTAGGTGAATTGTTTGAACAGGGCGCCTAAGGCGGTAATAATACCCTTTCAGCGAAAATTTAAACTAAACTTGCAGTTTACTATCTTCTTTTAAGTAATAAAGAAGTTTTCAACGAAGTTTCTAAGACGACTTTTAATTTTTAAGTTAAAAGGGCGGACTCGGTAGCGAAATTCCAGTAATATTAATATAATGGAACGATTTCGTATAGTAGTAGTGGGTCGGAAATGTAATTTGGGGGGTATATTAAAATTTGGAGTGGTTTATATTCGTCATTTTAAAAGTAGTTTCGTCGATAGTATTAATCGGAATTTTTTTTTACGCCGCTTTTTTTCACTTCTTCTATATTATATTTCCATATTATTATTTAACGAAATCAACTAATACCGTTTGGTAAATGAACAAGTATAATATAACTTCGACATTAGTTCATTTTCCGAAGGCGAATTTATCCGTCTTTAATTATTTAAACCAAAACATTAAAATATAATAACCGGTTTAGAACGCCAGTTTTACATGGGCCATTCTTCCTAGCTAGCGTTTTAAAAACATCGGTTAAATCATAGAAAACATAATGTTGTTATGGCTTTAGTTACAGTATTAACCCTTTGTAATATAGTTGGCGATAGTGTAAAGTTTGTATAAATTTTCGGGTAAACACTAAAGATAAAAAGCATATAAATTAGCCTTTTTGGACAAAAAGTATTGTTAACAGCGTTTACCGTTATTTATAGAATAAATTCCTTCAAACTTGCACCCTTCAACATTTTAGATAATAACATATACGTTTTTTTTAAACAGTTCATAATACCGTTTACATTTGCCAATATCTCATAGTACTTTTACTAATATTTATTTATATTCGTTACCAGCAATCCTAACTCTGGTACGCCACTTAATGGAGTCAAAGGCTGTGTTAATATCGTGTGTAATCCAATCTGGAGGCTCTAAATAGACTTTTAATTAACAATTAACCAAAGCGTCCTAATAGTTTAAAACCAAAACGCTTTGCGTAAACTTAACAGCTTAAAATGATATTACTACATTGATAACGTATAGTACCGGCTACCTATTCAAATATATAATATCGATAATTACCTTGTAATTAAAGTTTATATCGTTTAAAAGATAAAATTTAAACCTCCGTAGGGCTTATTAATATAGTTAACACTTATAGAAAAACTTTTCGATAATTTCAAGTACGTCTTTTCCTATATTCGTATAACCTACGACATAAAGTAGCCATAAAAGGCGTTTTATAACTGGGTATCCGAATCCACGATATAATATACACAATTCCGACTACGTAAAGTAAATAACTTTAATTGCACATACTTTGGAGAAAAACTATAAGCAGCTGAACTTAAGTTGAAATAGTACGAATACGCTATCCAAAACAAAAATGAGCTAATTAGTCGTATTCCAAACTTTGATTTCGAACTTATTTATATTAATTCACGAAAGTTGGAATAGTATTTTAAAATCCATTACGTAAAACCTCAACTGGTCCAAATGGTGTATTTATAACGATTATGTTAAACGATGACGTTTTACCTTTACCGAATGAAACCTTTCGGTATTCCCTTATACGGTCGAATTAAAAGTTCGGAAATTTCGTTGCAAATACGTTCAATTATCGTTTTCCGGCTGTTAAGATTTCGGCCGCGTCGGTATTAGGTATAATGTCTTAAAACCAGTTGCTGTACCTATTTTAAAACTTAAATTACAACGCCATATAAGCGTTCAACATTTAGTTTTCCCAATCTAGGCTTATATTATATAGAAAGGAGGCGTTTTATAATCCTTGAAAAATAATTTAAACGGTCTCGTTGTTTTTGGCTATTGAGTAAACATTATCACCTTTAAAGTATTTTTATCCCGAGGTATATTCTTTCAAATAAACTTTAAACTTATCTTTCACATCTTTGTAATCGGTTACATACGTTATAAATTGGTTTTTATACGTTTTTTTAATGGATAATCGGCTTAAAATTATCGTTTAATCCGATTTTTTTTGTAAATTAGGTAATTAGTAAATTAGAAGCTGATCTTACTATATAAGATATAACTTTTTTGTAAACCTGTAATGCTTTGTATATCTTTTAATAAATAATATTATGATCGCAATACGTTTTGTCTATTGGCATACGATTTTCCCCGCCCTTTATTACTAAGGTTTCTTCCCCAATATCTTCCTCCCTAGTAGACTTACTTTAGGCGCTCGTTTTATTTTTAGTATACCTTAAATCTTCGATCCAAGATATAGTAAATGGTTTCGGCGAGGTTTACTTTAATGATTTAATCCTCGTCTTTAGTTTTATTGGCGATAAATGCTATTCCAAAGCTTGTCTATCGACATATAAAGGTTGAGAACAATATTTTAATACTTATATAAAAAGTCTTTCAATTATTTTCGGATTTAAATAGTATAAGGTTAAAATTTTGGTTGTTGCGGCATATATTTATCATCACATAGATAAATAGTTCATTACCCTCATATTTCAGTTTAAAGGCTACGTCACATTTTTAAAACTTCACTAATAAGGTAGTAAATACCTTTTATAAGTTTTTACTACCGTTTTTACGTTGATTTTTCACGGATTTTCAGGTTGTGTGAATTTAAGCCCTTATTATAAAGTTTATAATTAATTTATATATAAAACGTAATTTCAAATCCCTATAATATTCCGCGAATATATTTGACCTTGTAAAGTAGTATATATATTATTTTTAGCTTATGTGAATAATATACCGGATAAGATCACATAAAACTAAAATGGTTTAATATACAGTCTTTTACACTCATTTAGAATTACATGTATTTTATTATCAAATAAGTCATATAACTCGCCCTTATAATTTTTGTTCTTATCCTAAAGTCTGGTGAAATTAATATACTTTGTAAAGTCTCTTTTTCTAGTATAGAAACGGTGCGAAAAAAGATTACAATAGGGGTCGTAGCTAGTAGGTATTGGTTTATAAGGTACATATTAATGTTTTACACCGCTTCTTATTTTGAAAGCGGGGCGTTTTCTCCATTCGAGCCGTTTTTGTCGTAATTAAATTAATTTTCAATAATATTTGGAGTGTGGCTTTAACTTAGTCTTTATTCAAAACTGCGATTTAAAAAAGGTTCGTTTTTAATCCGCGTTATAAATAATTTTCTCTATATTTCTTTCTTTTCCGTTGATTTTTCCAGTTTGATTTCCCCTTCGCGATATTTTTTACTTTTCCGTTTATTTTTCCAGTTTGATTTCCCCTTTGCGATAAGCATTTAATTTTACTAAGCGCTTTTTTCCTTTTTACAAAGGCTTTTTTGTTTCTGTTCTATCATTTTCAATAGGTGATTCTAACTTCTTTTTAGCCAGTATTATTTTATAAACTTCCCTTTTATCACTTTATCGTCTATCCACTTTGGAATTTATATAATTCAGGCCGTTACTAACAGGGGTTTGATAATATAGTTTTTATTACCACTAGTCCTATTAATACCCCTACTTCGTAGTTATTTTAGTAATATTTTTAAACCTATGCCATTGATTACAAGCCACATGTACAACGTCTAATCCATAAAATCTTTCGTAAAACCTTCGAATAAGTCGTGCCCTTATATATTATTAATACATTAATTAAAAAAGATTATAACGTATATATTTTCCATAAAAAAATCATATCATTTATTAGTATACCGATCTCGTCGTTTTATAAGTTAAAGTCCAAATAATTTTAAATGTAATTACGAAATAATATGTTCGTAAATAAGCAATACATGTATTTAGTAGATGTTACCTGGTTTATTACTGGTAAATTTAGAATTATAGTATAAAATTGTTTTGAAAGATGATTTCTTTATATATTTGTAATATTAAAACATCTTCAATTATTAGTTTCGCGCCGTCATTGGGATTTGAATACGTTTGAGTTTTGAAAATGCGTATAAATAAGTAAATACAAAGAAAATGAAATGTAACAAAGCGATTGAAATAAAGATCTTAATGTTTATTAATACTAAGAGAATTTAAATAATACGTAAATAAATCGTAACTATAAGTTAGTTAAACGTTTCAAATTAGTTCTATTAACGTTTATTAATGTTATACTAGCTAAATGACCAGGAAAAACTTAAACTTCGTAAATACTAAACTTAAAATACGTGGTACAAGGCGAATGTGGGGAGGCGAAAGGGGTAAATAGGAAAGGGGAGAGAAAGGGGAGATATATGGGTGTAATCAGGTATATAAGGCTTGGTTTGTATTTAATATGTGGTTCAGATTATCGTATTATAGCCGTTCCTAATGGTTAAAAACGGTTTAGGTATTACGTTTGTACCCGCTTTTAGGTTACGTGAACGACATGGATATTATGTCTGTAATCGCTTTTAGGTTTCATAAACGATTTGAATGCTGCGTTTAGGTCGGATAAGTTCTAACAGAGGGTTATAAAACTTATAGGTTT
Organism: Anisogramma anomala; assembly: GCA_038502455.1. NCBI lineage: Eukaryota > Fungi > Ascomycota > Sordariomycetes > Diaporthales > Gnomoniaceae > Anisogramma > Anisogramma anomala. The sequence continues at coordinate 9,831,628 of JASMMZ010000007.1, read as the reverse complement.
TAATTTACGTGGCCTAACACATCATAAGACCCTTTTTAGAAAGTATCCAAGTATGTTTAAAGCGCTAAAACAAGTTAACGGTTAATATAACGGGGCTTTTAATAAACAGGATACCAATTGATTGATGATATCGTATTAAAATAGTCATTTTTAAAGTAACTTTATGATTATAATATTTATATATATTCTGTAGAATTTTGGTTTAAATGTAATGTTAAAGTATAAACAATTATGAACGCTATAATTTCCCGTTATAAGTATTTAACTTCTGTTTATGTCTTTCTTCCTTGGTTATTTGTAGTCGACTTAGTTAGCTACTAAATAGTGTCGGTGAGGGTTTCATTACGTTAAAGTAGGAAAAAAGAAATCATAAAGATTGGTATTATAGTTGTAAAAATAAACAAGTTAAGAGGGAGAAGAAGTACTTTGAGAGTGCATGCCACGGAGGAGAGGTTATAAACCTCTTATCCGGGTAGTGGCACTCTATCATACGCTTTGCTAATCTCTCTCCTGAGCTGTAACATGCATGCATGCAGCCGACAGCGTCACGTTATTGTATACTCTACAAGAGTGCACCTTATAGTATAGTGCACTGTTACTTCACCTACATATACTAGCTATAGGAATATATAATAATATTCACACTATCATATCTATTCTTGAACATTCATTATGAATCATTCAGAACTTAGAAATGTATTCGTATAAATTGTGGGAATCAATACGAATAAATACTAGAATCATATATAAATCAAGTGATTTAATAATCATTTCAAAATTTTTGTTTGTAATTTACTATCACTGCGCAATTCCCACTATATAGCTAGTATAATGTTATCCTGACTCTTGTGAAACTAATCGTAAACTCCAGCAGAAAAGCTTGCAACCTGAGTCTACTCACCTTATAGCAACCACTGCCCTATTCAAAAACTCTCTGCTTATAAGCTATACCCTTTAACACGTTGAACAAATCACCCAATCCTTTTATATATATATATATAATTAAAAACGCATCCTTTACACCAGTGGTCAAATTCTGAGCAATGTTCTATATATCTTATATGTAATTTTTAAATACCGATAAAGTTCTATATTAACTATATACATCCTCTCTTTATATTATAAACCCAACCGCGCTATAAATGTGGATCATATTTGTATGATTGTATCCATATGCCACGTGAAAGGAGTTACATACCATTAGATGCTTCGGAAAGGTTTCCAATATGTTATATTCATAATATAATAGAGTATCATAATCTTTACCGATAAAACAAAATTATTAAACAAAGATCTTGAATAGGAAACCGGATCTTAAATTAACTTTTCAAATGAAACCTTAAATTAGGTATATCTTACAGTTTCAAGACCTGTGGAATTATACAAGAATGAAAATTGTAATCTTGGTCGGGCTGTGATATTCGGCTCTAATAGTTCCTGTTTGACGTCCACTTATGTCGAAGATTTGAAAACGGTCTTAAAAGAGTAGAAGGACCTGGAAAACATATGTATACTGATCCAAAGCATGTGGCGATAGGAAAGATATACTTCACAACTCGTTTAGCGAGCCACTTTTGGTGCCGCGGGCTGCAACCGCAGGGAATGTAAAATAAAACAAAATAAGATACACCAATAAGCAGGTGATGTACTGAAAGAAGTCTTCCGTAAATAGATAAAATATTTAAAATCATGTCGAAAACGCCGTAAAGTGGGTGGGGTGCTATTGTAAGTAATAACTGTTACTAAAAATACGTCGTAAACGAGTATTTATAATATAGAATTTTAGACCTTTAAACGCAATATATATATATACGTTAATGCAGATTTAGGTGACCATATTTGTATGAGTAACGAGGGATAGAATCGTTGCTTATAAATGATGTTCTTTAGATACACCGATATACAAGTAGTACGCTAGGCTGACGACAATTTTCATAGTTAAAAAAGGGTTGTTGGGAAAGATTTACGTAGTTGTAAAGCTGATTAGCGATGTTATAGTGAAATAGACAGCGTGTAAAATGATAGTATTGGGAGTAACTGAATTTGATTTTTTTTTGAAGGTGGATACTATTAGAGTTTATAGTGTAGGCTCTATACCTTTTTTAACAATGTGGTTTGTGCACCTATGCCAAGAAAGTTGATGTAAGGTTAAAGATGTTACCTTAGTATTTATCACCTTCTTTTTACCGTTATAGTTTTTACCCTGAAATTTTTTAATCCGTTCGATGTAATTTTTATTATAAACGAGAAAATATTAGATATAGTACGTTTATAAACGCTATTAATATTTCACAATGGTATAAAGTATTCGTTGATAGTTGTATTTTCTATAAATTTGGTATAATGTATTGGTATTTGAATAATTATACTGCTATTATTTGTTGTGGTTTACGTAGTATTCTTTCTTACATCATCATTTCTCTTTAAATTTCAGACGTTTGATATCTATTTGATTTGTCCAAATTTTCTATATTTCTTATTTTTTAGGATAGCGATCAAGTACTGTACAGTCAAAGTTGACTATAATAACTGAATCTCAATTTTAGTTTAGTGTCTAATTCAATATGGGGTAAAAGCCAAGAAAATATTTATACAAAGTAGTATGTAGACCGGCTAACAGTCTACCAAACTTAAAACTAACAACAATACACCAATTGAATTTTATAACACTACTACTAAATCTACCACACTTTAAATTGACAGTATTACAATATCTAAAGACCTATAAACACTGATCAGTACTTATTAGATTAAGTCCAAATAAGTTAAATAGAAAAAGAAGTACTTTCCAGTTACGCTTTGCGTAAATGTAAGGTAGGTTAAAGATTCCTACTAAAAGCCCTTATGAACCCAGTAAGTTAAAGAGAAACTTATGAATTACTTCGGTTGTTCTCAGCAATCTCAAAGTAATGATGGTATCATTATTAAAGAATTACAATATTCCTATTGAACTAAAGTTGAAAAGCGTTGAAAACAACCACTGAAAGTTTCGAAATAAATCGTTAAAAAGCGATCACCAACTTAACAAGATCCTAAAAGTAAACAAATAGCTGAATCGCTACTACTACTATAAATTATATAGCGCAAACCATCAAATTAAAACCCTTTAACTACAAACACTAACTTTAATAGCAAACAACTTCTTATCTCTCCTTCTAAACCAACTTTTTCTTTTACTTCAAAACCTTTCATCTTTCTCTATATCATAAAATCATTAATTAAATACATTAACAAATACGTCAAGGATTGTTACGCCAAACGAAAAGCACCAAATCCGTTATGTTGTTAGTGAACAAATACGCTGATTCTATACGAAAATACGTTAAATTATCCCAAAATTATTGAATTCCTAATTTTACCGAAATTAATGTTAATTCATAAAATAAAATATTGAAACGGCGAACAATAAGGAACAAAGAATAGAATTAAGGCTATCGAATCTATTATCCTCAAATACTATAGTCAAAACCCCTAGTATTAAGATATTGACAAAACATCTACCAAAAAAACACTTGAATAACTTCATCGGCTAGTATATCCTTAACTTAGATGTTAGCGAAAATTTGGGTTGTAGCGTTTGCGTTTTCCAAGACTTCCATAAATTTTTCAACGACTACAATATTAATATATGGAAATAATTGAAGAAGGAGTTACAACCAACTAAAAGAAAAAGTTTATAAACCAAAAACTTTATCACACACAAAAACATAAACGGATGGGTAAAAAAAACTTTTTGAATTAATATAAATGTAAAGTTTTCCTTAAGATCCTTAATTTCAAACCCCCTAATTTCAATACCTATAAGATAAAAGCAAAAACATCACTCATGACTATTAATACTTTTATATACGTTTGGAAGAACTAGCTCCGAATCTCCGAATAAACAAGAACTTTAGCCCTTCTAATATGAACAATTCAACGTTCTATAATAAAAAACATGATAAATTATTAGTCATTATAACCCCTACTTACGACAATGCAAAGTACGCATCTGTTGGAGAAAAAAAATGTAAAAAAATTGCTGCCAACGCGATACAAAAATTGATATCGAAGCGATTCAACGCTTAGTTAAGGAAGATTATGTTGAAATTCAACAGGTATAGTCACTGAACACACATAAAAATAGAGCCATAACAGAGCCAGTCAGTACTTAGCATAACTACAAGTACTTGACATGTCACAACACTAAAGGATGAGGAATTCAACTGAATATGATGGAATTCACTAAAAGCACTAGTATTTACTAGTGCAAGTACTAGTATTGACTAGTATAGAGAATTAGTTAGCTGGAATCTAGCTGCCTACACTAGTGTTTACAAATACTAGGGAACTAATACTTACTAGTATAAACTAAAACTGATTAATACAGAGTCTTCAACTTTGTTAAGATATTTATGAGGACGTACTTAATTATATATAAAGCACTTTCCTCCACGTAGATTCTAAAATACTTAAATATACAAGCCTATACAATATTTTCTTGTATAGTAACTTCAGCACATTATCAGTACAATTATGCCCTACTGTTTTATTTTACTCAATTCAGTTCAATACATATCTTATGGAATAGATTAAAATGTCTACTTCTTTTAAACCTTGCAATAACTTTGTGAATCCCTTATTAACATCCCCAAAACGCGGATTTCTATTTCTACTTCCAGATTTCCCCACGATAATACTAGTAATAATGGTATTTTTTCGTAGAGGACTATCATTGCTTCCGGCCCCTTAGTACCTACTTTTGTTTTTCCTAAAACTTGATCCCTTTGTTTCCTACACTTTAGGGCTATTACTACTACTTTAAAGGCTTTAAACCCTAAAGATCCATTAACAACAACACGAAAGACAATTAGTAACACCTGTAAAGCTAAAGATAAGTAAGAACATCAAGTTATTAATGTTGATAATATTGTTGATAAAGAGGTAAAAGATTGAGCTACTCGTATCTTACATCATTTAAAACTGGAAATGTTAAGGTTAGTTATTGATGTATACGACAAATTGATAGTTTAGATCGAGAAACGCCTTAAAGAACTAATAAAATCAAAACCACTAAAATTGATAGGCACCGTTACACTGGTAAAAGAGGAAGAAGGAAAAATCAAAAACTCTCTTTTTAACGTTGAGAAAATGGGAAAATATTAAAGCTGGAGTTGAAATTACTAAATGACTCTAAAAAGTGAATATTTAAAAACATAAACATATGGTTCATAGTAGTTAAAAGATATATTTTGAGTAATAACTATTTTAATATCATAGAAAGTATCTTCAAAATCAATATAAAGGCAATTTTTATAGAAAAGATCTATATTCACTTGTTTATATCCATCGACTACAGTTTTATAAAGAATTTTAAAACTATAAATACCCGGATCCAAGCTTACTGGATAATTACGTTTTTTATTACTCTAGATTCTTCAACAATTATCTAGAGTATTAAAGATCTATATAAAGTCTTTTGAAAGTTAATTAGCATATACTAAGGTATTAAACTGATTCATTATTAATTACATTTTAAAAAACTTCATTATCTACGTTCTTTACACTATTATTCTTTAACTCTCTTAATTAGAACGTTTAAGAATACCATAAAAAGTTTTATCTATTAAGGTTGTCAGGTCAGGGATACTTAATATTCCTTTGAGTTCCTAACATGTATTGAGCCTAAATTTCCAGTCTAGATGGTCCGTATACGAAGTAAATTGAAGAAAGTTATTTATTTATTATTACGTCAATAATAATTGAATTTTGAAGACGTAAACAGGCTGAAGAAAGAAAAAAAAACAATGAATTCAGTTTTTTAACAAAAACCAAAAAACAAAACTATGGATATACAGTTTAAATTGTTAAAAACATAATCAATTATGTACCCAAGCGAAGATTCCAAGTATGCCTTTCTTTTGTGAATAATGGAAGCGTGTCAATGGTAAGGGTTACTCAGAATACACTTGAAACAAGAAACTTATTTATAAAGTTACGTATTTATATCATTGTTACGATACACTATAATAATGAGGCAGTTATTAAGTAATCTAAGAAACCTAAGTATTACCAACAAAATTGACATATAACCCTTCAAAACAATTTTTAAGAGATAAAATAGAGCGTCATATAATACAAATTAAGTAGGTTCCTACGGATAAAAAATTGGCCGATGAGTTAACAAAGCCACTGCCGAGAGCAAAACACGAAGTAATGATGTAATGGCTTATCCTAGTTGATTTAAATTTAGATTAATAGTATGGTTTATAAATATTTGTACTCTAAGTTACCTTATGGTATTGTAAGTATAAAATAATGAAATGGTTTTGGTGCAAACTTAAGGATATTGACAAAGTACTGTAGAGGTTATCAGTTCAAATAAGATTAAACTAGTTGTCTTACTTTTTACATCTACTAACCTTTTTTTCTCCACACTATGCTTTCTTCAATTTAATCCCTACCTTTTGTTTTTATCTTACTTCTCCTACTTTTCTTTCTTTCTAAGTAGACAATTAATTTTAAGGGGGTTTATTGGAAATACAATAGATATAATGACTCAGAATACACTTAATAATAGGGCTACAATATGGTTCATCTGTACTTAGTACAACTTCTAGTACTAAACCTTTTAATACCAAAGAATAAGGAATTAATTAGAGATATAGATATCTTCAATAGGCACTATTATTTACTATTGCAAGTACTAGTATTGACTAGTATGGAGGATTCACATAGAAATGTTACCTGGGTTAATACTTACTAGCACAAAGCAATTAGTATTCACTAGTATACACTAGTATTGACTACCATGGAGTCTCAACCCATGATCGATATCTCTATAAAGATACACTTGATTATATAATAAGTCCTCTATGTAGTTTCTAGAATGCTTGAATATATAAGCCTTCAAAATATATTTTTGTGTAGTACCTTCAATAATTTCATAAGTAATAACCCTTATTCTCGTTATAACGACGTAAATCCTAGCTTTTTATACTTTTTCATTATTCTGAACAGTTACACTAAAACGTGTTTTTTGATGCATTATGTTTAAAATTTGGTTGATAAAGTATTGAGTGGAAAACTATTCGAAATACGTTATATTACAAAGCGATATTGATATTGTTATAGAATTTAACTATACGAATATTAGAAAGATTACGGTGAGCTTTGGCTTTGAAAATGAGTTTTCCTTATTAGAGTCGACGATAGTAATTATAGTTGTTTAACTAGTTGTTTGTTATATCATAAAATTATTTATTCCATTTATTTCTTATATTGAGAATATAAAAAACCTCAGCGTTAATGTTAATATTCAGACTAATACATTGGTTAGGGCTAAAGTCAGTCAGAGGTTTACACCAAATTTGAAATAAATATACCTCTGATTTTATATTCAAGGGTTAGAAGCAGTGGTGTTAAACTTACCGTAGTTAGAATTTTATTAATTACATCGACGGTTTAATCATTAGGAAATTAAGTAGTTGTACTAAGTTTTTAAGGTAACTAGTTATGAAAATATGAATTTGTCGGTATTAAAGGTAATTAAACGGTTTTGCCATTACTACCAAATACATTTCCACACTTTTACAAGGTTTCAATTCATATTGAAAAAAGATTAAGACTTCAACTTTAAAATTTTCTTCGACGTGTTTTACCTGAATAGTAAGCTAGTATTTTACATTATTAATTCCGCTACGACGTTTCACAGAGCTAAGTTCCTTCAAACTATTATAACGAAGGAAATATAGGAGACGTTACATATCTTGTGAATTAATAAGTACTTAGGACCAAAATGTATTAGTTTACAATAACAGTAATATCTTCACCGCATCAAAGTTTCAAGTTGATATCAAGTCGATAGGGATTTAATATAAGTGGATTTCCGTTAAAATATACTAGGGTATTCATAGAGTTTAAAAAAACTACGTATATTTAAAAAGGCATAATAATATTTTCACCTTAAATATCAAAAGTTTTATAAGTTGAAAAACATAGATTTATATAGCCATAAACAGCCCTAATCATATTATTAGACTCAATGGTTTTGTATCAATTTTGTTGGAATTTAAAGCCTACCTACGTATAATAACTGAATTACTACTATTTTCAAACACTCAAAAACATGTTATAGTATAAAATAAACCCTAAAGGAATTGAGAAAAGAATAGGCACGTTACAGAATTCATAATACCTGTAATGCTAGGAACAAACTATCTATAACAAATATATTATCTTTAATTTTTTATAGTAAAGTCCTTACGTAGCGAATTCCAGGAAGATGAGATAAAATGTAGAAGATATAAAGTATTACTAAACCAAACGTGGTAATTAAAATATTTAACGGCTCTATCAGCTCCTATATAATTCAAGTCAAGTCATATAAAGAACCATGAAATTTAATGAAGCGCCCTACATCTAAAACCCTTAAGCTTAGCGAATTAACTAATATAATCCTCCCAAGCCAACCATTAAGAAGCCGATGGAACGTTGAAAACGTAAAAGAATATTAAAAAGAAAGATATATATAAAAAAGGAGAATGGTAACGAGTATTAAATGTTGAAGAGGGCATATAAAACAATATGGATATCTTAAAAAGAAGCATTTAACGGAAAACATCCTCTGAAATTACGTGTTAAAAGTATTATTTACATTCTAGGTAAACCTTTTAAAGAAAACAAATGAATAGAATTTTTTTTTTTACAAGAACCTATTTGACTTATACCGTTAACGTAATTCTAAGGCTAAAATGTTATAATATTTCAATCGAAAATAGTTCATAGGGTTAAAGGTAAAATCATGAACTGGTCATAAAAAAAGTTACGATTAATTATTTAAAAATACGGTGATAAAGGTAAAGATCAAATACTTATTTAATCGTTTACTATCTATAAGATTATCCAGAGCATAATCATCGTAATTTCTGCTAATTTGATTGCTAACGAAAACGGTAAGTTTAGACTTAATAGCCCTAATATAACGCAACCATATATGTAGTTTACCACCGATTCTTAATAGATTATATTGTTAAAACTGCTTAAAACAATAAAGAATTAATTACCGACTGATACGGTAATATATTATATCAAATCTTCATACCGATTAGCTAAAACATGTATTGATTAGTTTTCAACGTATGAAACACACTTTAAAAATAAACTTGGTACAAAAACTTTAAAATAAACCCGTGTTTGTTAATTACATAGAGAGAAGACTTTAGTATTATTAATATGAAAATCAACAATACGTTTTTTTTTCCGAGAGAATTTAGTTTATAGCAGCAGAATAACGTACTATCGAAAAGTTAGGCCTTTAAAAGTATAAGCTGATTAAGACATTAATTAAGGGTATTCAACTTAACTTTAATAAACCATTAATCTGTATCCATAGTATAAAGGCTAATAACGATACCTATGGCACGTACCTTAACATACACTAAAAATGATAAATCACGAACTTGACAACGATTAATAAGGCCAACGAGGCAAAATTATAAAGATATTTGGAGCAAAGGGTTCATATAGTCTATATCACTACGTTATACTAACCGGAGATATCATATAACTTATCGATTACGGTAAAAGTATAGAATGCATGAAATAAAGCCTTTGATAGGTTGAACAAAAGGAATTATTAATAAATGACCAATATAAAAAAAATGCATTAATATAGTTTCGGTAGATTTGATAATAACAAAGTTTATAATCTTTACGAACAATTATAACCTTACAGTAGGAATAACGTTTCTTGTAATATTTGCTAACAAGGAAAGATCTGATAATCAATTTACAGTTAATGGTAACCTTATATACTAGATATCTATTAAGTGTAAAAATATAATACAAAACGTACTAATATCAAAGGTTTAAGACATAATAACAGGCTTTTATATAGGCATAGTAATTAATAGCATATTAAGCTTGATTACTAAATAACTGTGATTAATTCCAATACCTGTAGTTGTGTGTAAAAACTTCCGGATCCTTTATAAATACTTGTTAAAGCTAGGTACGATTAATAGAAAAGGTTTTGTTGGTAAGGTTTAAAACCTTTGTTCTTTCACGTGAAATAAGGTATAGAGAAGAGTAATCGTTAGATTTATATAGTTATAGTAAAGATGATAGATGCAACGGAGAAACATCTAGAGGTACACGCCATAGGTGAGGGTTTATAAGCTCTCACCCAGAGCGTACTACTATAGACAGCTCCACACATCGCCGTTCGGTCTGGAATAGCCATTCCAGATCAATCCATGCATAATGTACTTTGCGTCTTGCAAGAGGTCAGCCTGCAGCGTGGCACATTATCGTGCACTATGCAGGAGTACACCCTGCAATATAGTGTACTGTTACTTACCCTATGTATACTATCTATGAGGGTATATAGTAATATCCACAGGTTTGATAATAAATGTAATAGCTTTAAGAAAAGTATATGAAGCCAAAAAAATCGATAAGTTCCAGTAAATTAACGGCAAGAATAACTCCACTTACGTTATAACTAAGGCTACACTTAATAACGCCTTGAAAAGGTTTATGTACAACAATAGGCTAACCGTACGAATCAAAAGTTATGTAAACCGCGCGACATATAACGTAAAGGAACTAAACTACCTTAGCAAACTCGAAGACTGCTAGGATACCGAGAACGATAACCAAAGTTAAAACTACTAGTAAAGGATACATAAATAGTGGAATACGCAATACGCGTAAGTCTGAAACAAAAAAACCTGTGTACAGGAGTTAAAGAATGGAGGGCTCGAAAATGTAGAACGAAAAGCCATAATTGATATTAATTTCAATGTAAATTGACTAGAATTTACACGGGTTTAATATATGTATTAAAAAGGATTTCAAAGGTTACCACTAATTGATAATTAGCTACATTAACATGTAGGCATAAAACAAAAAACCGCTAGTGTTGGAATAACAGTCAATTGCAATAAGTCAAATTAACTATACTTACAATTAGTTGATTATACTGACTGCAAATTAACTGCAATTTGTAGGAATGACTGCAAGTTTAATACAATAGGTGCCTAATTCAATATGAGCCATAGGCCAAAGCAGTTGGTCATACAAATTAGCACGCAGACCGGCTAGCGGTCTGCTAAACTTAGAAGTAACAACATCACCATTTTCAATGCATCACCAGTTACTTCAACAACAGAGATTCGAATCAACTATATTGCAATGATAAAAGCCTACTAATACAAAAATTGTTTGTTGTTGTTTGAAGTTAAAAGTTATAAGCTATAGGATTTTATCGTTTTTGTAGTAGTAATACCTGTAGTAGTATGACTTAGCCGTTTGCTAACTTTACGATCTTTAAGACTTTTACCGGTTAATTTTAAAGCTTTTTTTTAAGAAGCATCTGTGAAGATTTCTTAGTGTTTTTAAGTAGCGATACCGTTGTTACCTTTAGATTGCCGTTTTGGACTGTTGTAATCCAGAAGTCTTCTTTACTTACTGCCGTTTTAGACTGGCGCAGTACGTAAATGCTTTTCGCAAAAGCCTTTCCTTTACCTTGGTCTTACCCAAAGCGTAACCGGAAAGTAGCCTCTTTTTTTACCTAGCCAATCTGTGCTTAACCTAATAAGCACTGATCAGTGTTGATAGGCCTTGCCTGATAGGCCTTTAGACGTTGCAACGTTGTCGATTCGAGACGTGGTCGAAGTAATGGTAGTATTGCGTGGTCAAGTGGGTGGTGGATGTATTGTTTTAGGTTTGGCAGACCGCTAGCCAGTTTGCAAGTAATTTGTATGGCCAATAGCTTGGCCCGTGCCCTAGTGTGAAGTAGGCGCATACTGTGCTTGAACTTACAGTAGACCCACAAAACAATACACTCAACTTGCAGTCAGTACAGTCAACTTACTTGCAGTAAAGTTGACTTACTGCACTGCAATTACTACTGTTCCAACAGGTAGCCAGTAAACCTTATGGAAAAGTTCTATTTGCGGCGCACCTCAGATTGTTGGGGGATCATGTTACACCTTAATTTTTATGTCAGCCACCGATTTCATTTCCGTTATATTGCACTTACGGTGTACTTACAATCGAGGGGAATAAATTCACCAGACGGGCTGTAGCCAACGATCCCTACTTGTGGCAACTTCATAGCAGGATTGAATTGCAAAACACACGTTGAATTACCAAAATCCGGAGGTATCCGAGATTTGTACGGGTTACGCGCAAAACAACAGGCAACTCAGGATAGTAGCATAACTTTGCCAGGCGCATATGTGATGTTTACCAAAGACGAATAATCGCCCTTGAATATTGTAACGTGTTGGCACTATTTTCGCTACCTATCGCGCGTACAGTGGCATACACCCGAAATTCGATCGGACCGCATTTCTAACCGTGCGAAGCACACCGAAAAAAAGGCAAGTCCTGTTGTTTCGTGGATTAGTTGCCTGCTCTGGCGTTGCGTGCTGTTTCTGGCAAGTACTTGCTGCTTTCCGTTTTGGAGCACGTCGCGGCTGGGGCTCGTGAAGGCGGTTGTCGCGGAAAGATGAAATAGAGGAAAACCATACCAGCGTTTGGCTATAGTCTCTCCTCTTTATACGGTGTAGGTCCCTGTAAAACTATAAGTGTAAGGAACTACTCGTGGCCTGTGTGCAGGCCACAACAGCGGATACTACGTACACACCCTCTCCAGCTTGACTTGAAAATGACCAGGGAGCCCCTGCATCACGGCCCACTGTTCCTGGCCCAAGACGTCATCCTCCAATCCAAATCTAGGCTCTCAACAGATAGACTGAGCCTCCTCATCGCTCGTGCCCTGACACTCGTTCGCTGGAAGCCGACAACATGGCTTCATTTCTGCGTGGCAAGCAGTCTGGTGTGCCGAAAGACCTCTCTACTGCCATTGCGGCCTCTTACTTTGCCCCGAACGAACAGGAGCGGTTCGGAATCAACTCGCAGATCAGGTCAGTCTCCCCAAGACAAGACATGAACATCAGACAGCGACGAGGCTGACGTGAAATGGTGCCGGCACAGCTGCCTCGCATTCGACCCAGTCCAGTCTCTTCTCGCCATCGGAACCAACGAGTCCAAGTTCGGAAACGGCAAGATCTATGTCTTTGGCCGCTGTCGCATCCAAAAGTTCTTGCTGCCGACCCGAACCACCTCCGTCAAGCTCCTGCAGTTCAGCGCCAGCCGCCTCGTCAGCCTCGACAAGAGAGGAGAGATCACAGTATGGAATCTCGACACTGCCAAGAAGGTCTCGTCGGCTGTTTGCGGCAGCGGCGTCGCCGCCTTGGTGACAGACCCCATGCTCGACTGGGCCTTCGTCGGCCACGCCAACGGCGAGCTGAGCGCTTTTGATTTGGACCGCGGCAGGATGGCGCCGTGGAAGATACCCAACTTCTGGAAGGCCCAATATCCCAACGCGCAGCTGGTAACACTTGTGTCTCTACAGCTGCACCCTCGCGACGTCGGCAAATTGCTCATAGGATACTCCCACGGCGCTGTGGTATACTCCTTCAAGCAGAACCAGCCCACCAAGTTCATGGAATACGTCTTGCAGCCAGGTGCCCCGGGTGGAAACGCAGATGATGTTGACACCGTGCGGCGGCCCAGACTCACACACGCCCTGTGGCATCCGACCGGAACGTTTGTGCTCACGGCTCATGATGACGGCAGTCTAGTGTTCTGGGATCCAAAGGACGGTAGAATCGTCCTGGCCAGATCCTTGTCTGGAACCAAAGTAGACCAGGTTGTGCGGCCTCAACCAACTCCGAAGGCCGTTCAGGCCTTTGCAAAGATATCCTGGTGCTGCAAGAGAAACCCCGATGATACCGCGCTCCTTGTTGCTGGTGGCCAGGCCTTGGACGAGCCAGAGAAAGGCTTGACCTTCTTGGAATTTGGGTTGACGCCCAACTATGCCACATCGTCCTGGAAGATCCTCGAAGACCACCTCAAGGGCAAACGCCAGGCCCTACTCCCGACTCCTCTGGGCACTGAAGTGGCTGACTATTGCCTATTTCCCCGTCTTTCGCCTCATTTTGCTGGCGCCCAGGATCCCATTGCGATATTGGCCACTTTGTCTTCGGGCGAGCTGATAACCATGAGTTTTCCGTCGGGCTATCCTATCAGTCCTACCGATCAGCTGCACCCCTCTCTCCAGTTCGTCCATCCCTTCGTTACCAAGGTAGTAATCTCAACACTGGATAGAGGCCGATGGCTCGGCATGGTGGAGAAGCGCAACAAAGGGGAGGATCTCCTCAAAGGAGGTGCTGAAGCACCAAAGCCTCGACGGCGATATGAAGGACGCAATATCATCCAGGTCGCACACGCTGATAGCACGATCCGCCTCTGGGACCTGGGCCACGCTGATGAAATGGAGAATCCCGGTCAGCTACAGGTCGATGTGGCGCGGTCTGTCGGCAGACATGAGGACGTCGACGTCACCGCTCTCCATCTCGCCCCTCACACGGGCGATTTCGCCGCGGGCACTCGCACTGGTGAAGTTGTGATATGGCGATGGGGTGGCAATCCACATAGCGGTCATGACGAGCCCGCCAAGCCAAATGCAAATCCAGGTGGCCTCACTGACATTACAACACGAGCCGAGCCTTCGTTGAGACAAGGCCTTCAGCCCTACGTGCTCTATGAAATGGATCAAGGGCCTATATCCGCCTTGTCCGTCTCGGATGTCGGTTTTATTGCAGTGGGGTCGGAGAAGGGCTTCTTCAGCATCATCGACCTGCGCGGCCCAGCGGTAGTCTTCCAGGCTTCAGTGGCCGATCTTGTCAAGAAGGAGAAGAGGCTGTCTTTTCTCAAGGGCCAATCCAAGTCTGCTGCTTCCACTGGCGATTACCCAGTGGAGATCGACTTCGGTGTCATGACATTGGATGACGATGACTACTCCAGCATCGCATGTTTTGTGGGCACAAATCAGGGCAAAGTTGCCACCTTGAAACTTCTCCCTTCTGGGAACAGCTACACAATCGAACTTGTTGGTGTCACTACTATGAGCGACAAGATCGTGGCCATCTGTCCGATTGTGGCCGAGACAGGTCAAACAGCGGCAGCTACGCCAGAGATCGTGGGAGGTCTCAGGAACGGCAAACATGTCAACGGCGTTCTTGTAGTTGGCAAGTATCACCCGTGTAACGTCCTCTTCGCCCACCTTCCTAACATGTTTTCTAGTCACAATGACCGAGGTTCGCGTCTTCAGACCTGCCTCCTCCAAGGGCGCATCCAAGTCCTTCGACGACGCTCTCTGTGATGCCGCTGCGGTGACAGAATTCGAGCTCAAGGGCTTTTCCCTCGTCGCAACCTTTGGTGACGGTACCGTGCGCGCCTTCAGTCTCCCAGGCCTCAAGGAGATCAACCGCGCCCCGCTCCCCATGCTCGACGCCTCGCGGAGAACCCTCAACATCGTCGCTTGCACCGGCGATGTAGTCGGCTGGGCAGGACCCTCCGAGCTGGTCATCATCCCCGTCTGGGACACCGGCCGAGGTCGAGACAACCTCAACAACGATGACAAGCTCGTCAACCCCGAGGCGGTCATCCCACCGCGTCCGACGATAAGCAATATGCAGTGGCTCTCGGGCACCCAGTATGTCTCGCCGACAGACCTCGATCTGCTGATTGGCGGGCCAGACCGGCCGCCGAGCAAGCGCATGATGGACGCGGCGGCGGCGGAGAAGACAGCGGCGCGGGTGGGCAGCTCCGGGAGCGGGGGCGGGAGCGCATCGCGAGTCGGCGCGGCGGCGGCGAGCAAGGAGGGCTGGGGCGATTACCTCACACGGCAGCTGAACGAGCGCACGGAGAAGTTGAACATAATGGGTGACAACATGGAGAGCTTGAATGAGCAGAGCTCCGGGTGGGCGGACGATGTGAGCAAGTTTGTGGGCAAGCAGAAGCGGAACGTGGTGCTTGGCGGGCTGAAGAGCAAGTTCTTTTGATTCTCTGTATAGCTTGGTCTACAGGACGGGTTATTTGAGACGAATTTCAACGCCGGCTGGGACTGGGAAAGCGTCTGTGGTGGGGTGTGGCGTGCGGTACCAAAGATTTGTGTTGATCGTTCCAATCGCTTTTTTTTTCGCTCGAGGTTCATTATTTCAATGCGGCTTACCATTACCATCGCCATCTCCTCAGGTCCTTTGACTCTTCGTTCCATGATCTCCTGCTGCCACACATGGCGTAAACTCAACCCAGCCGCTCCTTGACCGGGGCTTCCCACTGGAGCAACTTCCGATCTTGTCCTGCTCAAGCGTATTCACAAAAATAATACGTGACGCGAGGATACAAGGCATCGGTGCAGACTTCCTTAACGGCATATCAACTTAGGTGTATTGTGTACCTGTCTGTGGCAACCCCAGCCCCCCATCCGCAGGCATCTGCCACGTATATAATATGTGTTAGTATGATCTTCACAGGCTGCTATTGTCGTTTGAAATTGTAGTCAAAATAACAATTGGTGCAACATCAGTGAAGAGTAAAGGGATGATTTATTTCTCTCAACTACTATGTATAAAAGCCGAGTAACAGGCTCCCACCTATTAGTTTTTGCCACAGAGCTAACACGTAACCCCTATTAGGAAAAGTTGGGAACTTCCCCTCTCCTTAACGTTATTACCAAAATAATTGGCAGTAAATCTTCAAGTTAATAGTACTTTGCATACTAATGCAGTTGGCTAGTGTACTTGACTGTAAAGTCCATTGCATTGACTGCACTGCCTACGCAATATTGTCACCACATTGGCGACTTTTCATTTCCATGGGGGTTGTTAGCACCGTGGGAACCAAAAAAGAAAAAGAAACAAACCAGTAACAAGAGATTTGAGCCGTTGACCTCTCTCCATGCGCAGCGTGCGCAGCCCGCATCCACAACAGCCAAATCCACAAATCAACAGGTCAAGTACCCCCGCCCAACTTGTCTGCACACAGCCCAGAAAACCCACAAGTGCAAAAATCAGTCCGGCCGGTCCACCCCCCTGTGCAGCCACGAGAAGGCCGGTCCACATATCCCTCGATCCGGACTGTCAATCCACTTCCTCAAAAGTGCTTACGAAGGAGGATACTATCGTGACGGGCTATTTAGTTTGAACCTGCCGTGCTTTTTATCGATATATTACGTCGCTCGGGTCGGTAGTTTTGTCTTTTTTATCCTACAGGGAAATGCGTATCAATGTATATATAGACTTTATCCGGTAAATTTTAATTTTCCCCAAAAAATATTTATTTATATATGTTATTTTTCGATTCATTTAAACGATTTTAACTTAGATATGGATTCAATTTTTTTTTCAGTTGTCAATAATATCGTTTATTGAGAAAGACTTAATGAAGAAGTTTTTATTATTGATGAAATACCAACTTATAACAAACCCAATCAACTACTACTTTTTTATAGATATTACAGATATAGGTTTAAATCAAAATATAGTTGTTTTGAATATTGCTAATTTATCACAAATCTGTCTAACTTCAAATATTTATAATATTATGAATGTTAGAACAATACTAACTGCTATTTTTAGCAGTTTACTTGCAATGCAGCCAATTAACTTTACTGTAAGTAAAGTTAACTGTACTGACTGCAAGTGGAGTACCCGATTTGAACTAGGGTACAAGCCATGCAATTGACTCTACAAATTAGTGTACAAACTAGCTAACGATCTGCCAAACCTAAAACAATACATTCACCACTTGATCATGCAATACTACTGTTACTTAGACCAATAGAATCCATAACATTGCAATATCTAAAGCTCTACCAACATAATACAAAAATACTGGTTTTAAATAAATCTAATAACTAATCGATCACTAGTTTTCATATTTCTTAACAAGTAAAAACCCATATTATTGTTAACATAATCGTAAACCTTCGTATCTATTCAAACTTCGAAATTATTACGCGAAACATACGTTTCAAAGAATTTTACCAGATATAAAGGAGTAGAATACTTAATATTAGGCTATTCTAAATACATTGCGTAATAGCAGGAAAGCACTAAAGTCATGAAAATTAACTATCAAAATACCGGTAAACCTAAAATTGGCTATAACACATGTAAAAAAATCATCTTTACTTAGTTTAAAAATTGTGATTGCAATTGTTTAACCGATTATATTTCATATGTTGAAAATTTTACTACGTTCCATATTTTTTTTGAAAAAAAAAAAAAAAAAAAAAAAAAAAAAAAAAAAAAAAAAAAAAAAAAAAAAAAAAAAAAAAAAAAAAAAAAAAAAAAAAAAAAAAAAANAAAAAAAAAAAAAAAAAAAAAAAAAAAAAAAAAAAAAAAAAAAAAAACTATACACAGAAACTCTTAACTTTAATATCTACAATGATATTTAAAAGTCAATAAAAAACAACCAAATGTTACTCCTCACTTCCAAATTCGATCACTTAAAATTGAATCTTCAGAAACTAGAGGTAAGAATAATGAATTTAATAGAGTTGGAGATACGCTAATTGTATCGATATATTCATCATCCAACCATTCACAAATTATATAAATTCCTTAAAATAAAAAGATATAAGAATATAAAAAAAAATCTGCGATAAAAATAGTTGAATAACTTCATCACTATTACTAAATTCACGCATAAATAACTTGAAGGTTTATGGTGAATCTAAGAAACAATAAGAACTTTAATTACAAGAAAACCAAAAAGAAACATCATGTTCATCACGTTATAAATCCAGATCTACATTTCAATTCCGCTAAATTCTTAAAATTAATAACAATAAAGAATACTTGGAAAACATTAGAGACTTCATACATTAATATGTTTCTTAAGTCGCTCAATACCATATCTTATAATGCAATAACCAACTTTACGATATTAGTTTTTTTTAATTGACACTAAATTAATGGGAATTAGACGTAAATAGGTGTCATTCAAGATCTATAAAAATAATAGAAAGGCTGCAAAGGCGTATATTTAACTTTGAAAACATACGAAATTCTTATTGGCAAAATTAGCAGTTCTACAAACCCTGAGGCACGTATGTAAATGATCGTAAATGATTTCAATAAAATTATTGGTTATAACCACGTATTGTTGAATTTGCTAGTTATGAATATATGTTTGCGTTCATTAAATTCACTAATTTCATTAGAAAATATTCCAAACAAGTTGCGGCTAATAACAGGTATTAAAGACAGTTGTAAAATTAATCTGCAAAGTATTAAATCAACGAGACCCTATATATAAGAAATATTTTTTCAACGATAAAAATTTAATTTTTATCGTCATAAAATATATGCTTTATAGGGTAGAAACCAAACAAATGAAGTTGAATTTTTAAAATATTGAAAATTGAAAACCTAAGAATAATAGTCAAAACTATTGAAGGTTGTATAACTTTTTACGTGATGTAAATTAAACCTTACCACAGTTGATAATTAATAAAAATATAAACCTTAAAATATAGTAAATCAGCCTATATAACCCACTTTTGCCAGTTACTAACAAGTTAGTTAAAAGACTATATTTCCAACAACAGGCTTTAAAAAGGGAACCATCAATAGAACAATGAGAAATACAATGTTGAATAAAGATATACTCGATTGAGATCAGTATAAAAAAGGATTAACAAATTTCTATTGAACTCTACATAAAAGAAATTATCAAAATCCCAGGTAAATATTTTAACAAAAGCGATAAAGTTACTATTAATGAACTTACTATTGGAATAGTAGTCAAGTGCAGTACAGTTAAATCAACTTTACTGGCAGTAAGGTTGATTGTACGTACTACAAATTGACTGCAGTTTGTTGGATTACACTGCAAGTACAGTGCAGTAGGTGCCCACTTTAAAGTAGGGCACAGGCCATAGCGTTTGGCCATACAAATTAGTGTGCAAACCGGCTAACGGTCTGCCAAACTTAGAACTTGCACACTTCAACCAACTATATCAGCGTAATACTAGTTACTTCGATCACAGTAATTCGAATCGATTACATTACAACGATGAAGGCCTACCAATACTAATTAGTGCTTATTAGGTTAAGTATAAATTAGTTAAGTAAAAGAAGAAGTTATTTTCCGGTTACGTTTTGCGTTTATCGTTAAGGTAGAGGAAAGATTCTTGTAAAAGGCTTTTATGAGTACTGCACCAGTCTTCCAACGGCAGGAAAGCAGAGAAGACTTTTGGGTTGCGTTAAGTTTTTTAACGGAAATTTAAAAGTTAGCGACGGTATCGCTATCGAAAACACTAGGAAATCTTTGTTAATCCTTTTTAAAGACGTTGAAAATGACTGTCAGAAGTCTTAACATTCGGCAAGTTAACAAACAGTCAAGTCAGTATTACTACGGATATTACTGCCGTAAGAAAAACGACTAAGTCTTTACGCTATAACAAATAACCCTTGTTTTTTATTACTTATAACGACGTTCGAACCTACCCTTTATATTAAATTTTTGCCTTTACTTCACTCTTTTTACTCCTTATATTACTTGAATCGTTAAGTTCGTTACTTTAAGCGAAAACACCAAATTACGTCGAAAAAACAACGTTACGCGACTTTATGCTGAATCGCCAAGTCCCTACGTAACTTTACGCTAAAACAACAAGTATTTACGCCCAAAATTACCAAGTTTTTCGCCTTACACGCCTGTTAAGATGTCTATTATTAGAGTTTAGTCTAAGGTTATTAACAACCCTATTGAAAAGAGGTTATTAAAGTGTTCAGAATAGTTTTCACTAAGTTTTACGACAAATAAATTTGGATTACGGTCGTTAACTAGAATTTTCATAATGTTTACTTGACCAATTAAGTTAGCTAATATATCCTCGAATTCGACGCCGGTAAAAAGTTTGGCCGCAGCGCTTTCGCTTTGTAATACTTTCGCGAGTTCTTTAACCACTAAATACCAAATATATGGAAAACGATTTAAAATAACTTTAAGGTTAAATTAAAGACAAAAATTGAAAGGCGTAGAATTCATGTACCAGATAAGGCTTTGAAAGAAATAGTAAAAACCTTTTTTGAGTTAGCCTAATTTAAGGAATACCTATAGGATCCCCAAGGTAAGCGTAAAGCTATTAAAAAACATTAACGCCTATATATACGTTTTAAAAGATCCCTTTTATACCTTTAGCTAAGTTAAATTTCTTCGTATATAAACAATAAAGAACTTATTAACGTACTTGGTAGTTTATCACCTTTACGTAATAACACGAAGTATGTCCTTAGCAGTGGTTGAACGTGTAAAGTAAGGGCTGCTAACGCAGTAAAACGTATTGATATTGGCGTTTTAAACTAATTAATTGAATAGGAATCTCGTCAAACCCTTTAACATTAAAAAAATTATCGTAAAATCCTTCGGGATGAAAACCCTGAAGCCTACTTCCCCCAAAATTCTCAACACGTTCAGTTTTAATAGCCAAATTAAAAAAAAAAACCGGCTTTATACACGAACCTATTGTGGGAAAGACTACTATCTTTCCCCTCTAAATTCGGCTGAAGGTAATTATCCTACCTATTAATATTAATAACAACCCTAATCTTTTTCCTGGTTAAGTAAAAAAGGTTTTTACGACTAATATATTACCCTTTTTTAACGCGTTTCTATAAAACAAAATACGGATTATATGGAAATTACTACGTTTATTAAAATTCAAAGAGGATTAAAGAAGTATAACGGTAAGCTGTATAACCTCTTTGAAGTTATGTTACGCCTATTCTCTAATATTTGCCACCAAATAAAAGTTGAGTTATTAGGATTTTATTTGTTATTTCCCAGTATTTTTATCGGCTAAGCTAAGGAATATTACCTCCGATACCTAACGAATTGTAACTTTTTCCGCGAAATTTACAATAGCATAAAGTGCTATTTCGAATACAATATTAACCTTACCTAATATTATACGGATTGGAATATTATCAAATGGTTTTATATACTGGATTACAAAAAGAGTTGGAGAGTAAGATGGACCTTTTAAATTGGATGTTTAACAAACTAATACTTTGTCAATAGGTAATGGGAAACGTGGAAGCTAGTGAAGTCACCTTACGTTAATAGGTCCGGTAAGTAGTTACGGGTTACAAAAAGTTCGAATACACTTTATAATGCCTTAATGACACTTACGAAGGGTTTTTTTAGCCAATTGAATTTCTCGCTGGGCAACCGCGACTACTCGAGTTTTCGACTCGACTGGTATATACCTATAAGTTCCGGATTTAGTGACGAAAAAAACCCTTCTAGTTCGTACTATATTAATCGACAGTATGGATGGCCTAGTTAGTACGGTTAACGGAAGATTTGGACCTTTACTTATACAAAAGGGTATTCCTTTTCTTTAAGGTCTTTAAATAAGCTAAACAAGTTTATACTAGGTGTTAAGAGATGTTGGATTTGCGGTAAATAAAGATGATAATTAATATGTTATATTACCATCGAACGCAAAGGAAAACAGGTAATGTATTAAACTTAGTTTCTCTTTACTTTTAACTAGGATTATATCGAGTAAGTTATTTAATTGAAAGGAAGTAAATATAAATAAAAGAAAAATAAACTAAAGATTATCGGTTAGTACGAAAATACTAGTACTGGTATTAGCTCGAAAGCTACGTAATGACTAGCTGATCACGCTTTTTTGTACCGCTTTACAGGTAAAAATCCCTATAGCTGCTATAACGATAGAAAAACCAAGCCCTATATACCTATTTACCATTTAAAACCAATACGAGAAATAATTTTTTTAAGGGATTATACCAGATATAAGGGTAATATGGTACTTAACCAGAGGTTATCCGTAATATGTTGCGTTGTGAAAAGATACTAATACTATTACGGAACTTAACTACACGGATGTTAGTAAAGCTAAAGTTGGCTTAGGTTTTTAAAAAAGGCTATCCTTATTGAGATCGACGATAGTAAAGACTGTTATTAACACTATTATTTTCCATATTTTGGAATCCTTTAGCCCTTTCCTCGTTTGTTTAAAAAAAAATAAAAAGCCTCGGAGTTAACTTTAATATTTGGACTAATAAGCTAATATATATTAAGGCGGGTAAAAGGTTTTCACTTAGCCTTAAGTAAGGGTATTTATAATTTCATCTTTAAGAATTAAAGGTAATGGTATTGAATTTAACGAAATTGAAACTTCGTTAATTATATTGTAAGTTTAATTACCTGGTAAATAATAGGCCTTATAAGATTTTAAAGGTAATTAATTACGAAAATATAAATTTGTTAATATTAAAAGTAATTCAACGCCTTTATTACCACTGCTCAATACATTTCCAAATCTCTTTAAAGTTTAAATTTACGTTTAAAAGATAAAAACTTAAACTTGAAAGTTTTCGTAAACGTATTTTATTTGAACTGTAAACCATTATTACACGTTATAAACTCTATTACAGCTTTTTACGGCGTTAAGTTTTTTTACAAACATTACGATAAAGGAAATATAAAAGGTACTACGTACTTTGTAAATCAATACGTATTTTAACCTATTAAACGTGTTAGTTTATAAAACCAGCACCGACTGTATTACGATAATATTTTAAGTTAATATAAAATTAATAGGGATTTAGTATAAATAGGTTCCCATTAAAGTTTATTAAGGTATTGGTAAAGTTAAAAGAGTATACACCCTTTTATGAAAGGCTTATAATATTTTAATACTGGAAATCGGAAGTTTTACAAGTTAGGAGACACGGCTTTTAATGTTAATAAAATGTTTTAATAATATTATTAGCTCTAACAAACCTATACTAACTTCATTGGTATTTAAAGTTTACCAACATATAACAATTTAGTCGTTACCCTCGTCAAATACCCAAAAGTGTGCTATAACATATAGAAAAGCCTTAAAGAAATTAAGAAAGGAATTGGCACGCCTTCAGTTTAATAATACCTTTAACACCAAAAACGGACATTTAATAACAAACGTACTGTTACTCCTTCTTTAAAGTAAAGTCCTTACGTAAAGTGAGCTAAGAAAATGAAATAAGTCGTATAAGATTTGAAGTAATACTAATTTAAACGTAATAATTAAAATTACTAACAGCCCCGTAACCTTCTGAGTTACATAAGTTAAGCTGTACCAAAAACTCAATAAACCTTTTAAATTTGATAAAAATCCTAACGTTAATAACCTCCGAGCCGAACGAATTAACCAATCTAACCCTTTGAAACAAACTATTCACAAGCTGATAAAATGTTAACAATGTAAAAAAACTACTTAAAAGGAGGATACATATTAAAGAGGAGGAACATAAGGATTATAAGCCTGGAAGGATATATAAAATGGTGTAGGTATTTTAAAAGTTAAAGTTTAACGAAAAACTCACTTTTAAGTTATGTGCCAAAAGAATTATTAATATATTGGGTAAATCATTTAAGTAAAATAACCAAGTGCAAATTAATAGCTTTCTATTACAAGCGGTGATGTAGTTTATGCCATTAACATAGTTTAAAGGGAAAGATATCATTATCTTTAAGTTCAAGATAGTTTACGAGGTTAAAGGTAAGACTACAGACCGGCCGTATGAAAAGATACAGCTAATTGCCTAAAGATATGGTGATAAAAGTAAAGACTAAATCTTTACTTAATCGCCTACTATCCAAAAAATCAGTTAACGTTTAATTGTTGTTATTGCCGTTAGTTTAACTGCAAGGGTAAAAGTCTAGTTTAAATTTAATAGCCAGGACATTACGTAATCATATACGTCATTCGCCACCAATCTTTAATAAAGTGTACTATGAAAGGTATCAAAAAAGTTAAGGGATAAGTTTTCGGTTAATACGATAATATATTATATTAAACTTTTATACAGATTACCCGAAATTAACGTCTACTCGTTTATAAAGTACAAGGCATATTTTAAAAATAAGTTAGGTATAAAGACTTTATCATTTAACTCGTAGTTATTAATTAAAAAGGGTAAAAACTTTAATATCATAGGTATATAAATTAAAGATACCTTTTTCCTCGATAATGTCAATTTTATAATGAGAAATGACGTATTATCGAAAGGTTGGGTCTTTAAAAATGTAAGCTAATTAAAATATTAGTTAAGGGTATATAACTTAACTTTAACAAATCATTACTTCGTATATATAATATTAAGATTAAAAGCAGTATTTACATTAGCCTTCGCTAAAAGGGGTAATCCATGAGTTTAATAATTATCGATAAGACTAAAGAGGCAAAGGTATAGAGATACTTGTAATAAAGGGCTCGTACGGCCTATATTGCCACGTGTTATGACCCAAGTACGTTAGTGGGTCAAGAAACAAGCCAGCATGCAGCTGAGCTACCGGTGAGCTTCAGTGAGCACCGGTGAGCCTCAGTGAGTACCGGTGAGCCTCAGTGAGTACCGGTGAGCCTCAGTGAGCACCGGTGAGCCTCAGAACTGAAGATGGTATGAAGGCCATAGGATATAAGGACACAGCCATCACCATATAGATAGTATTTCCTTCATAGCTCTTCAGTTGTCAATCTAGGTATTCAGTCTCAGTGTATTCTGAATAGACTCACGGCTTTTGATCATTACTTGCACGGTTGCGATATTGTTCACTCAGCACCTCTGCTACCTTCTTGATAACATAAACCCTCTGACACCTTCTATATACTCGCAGGTATTTAGTGTGATCATTACAATACGTTATACCAATCGAAGGTATTGTATGACCTTTTCATTACGGTATAAATATAAAACCCGTAAAATAGTGATTTTAATAAGTCAAATAAACGAATTTAATAATGAACGGATTATATGGAAAGAGGAATTAACATGGGTTTTATAAATTTAACGAAGGCAAAGCTAATAATCTTTACAAATGGGTTATTTGCCCATAATATTAACCTTATATCATAAATCAGTTTATGAATAATATTCGTTAACGAAAATAAGTTTAAAAGGTAATTTACAATTACCAGAAACCTTATATACTATATATTTTTTTATTGTAAACTCGTAACCTGTAGTGTATTGGCCTTGAGAGTCTATGGTATAATAGCACGTTTTAACATCGGTATAATAATTCATAATATATTAAAGATTATTAGCAAATAACTGGGTTTACCATCGATACCTTTAGTAGTATATACCGATTTCCGGAGCTTTTACAAATGCCTATCAAAACTGGGTACGACTAAGAAAGAACGCCTAATAATAGATATAATGGCATTAAGAGAGGCATACGAAGCTCGAGAAATCGATAAGTTCCGGTAAATTAACGGCAAAAATAACCTTGCCGATGCTATAACTAAGGCTATGTCTAATAACGTTTTGGAAAGATTTGTTAATAGTGATAAGTTAGATATACAAATCAAGGGATACGTAAATCGCCCGATACGTAACTTAAAAAAACAAGGTTACCTTGGAAAATTGAAAGACTACTAGGGTAATAGTGACGATAGCAGTAGTTTAAACTACTGGCAAAAGTTATATAAGTGGTGGCGTACCTGATTTATACAAACCTATAGCGAAAGATCTGTATACGGGATTTGAGGAACGAAGGCCTCGGAAGGGTGGAGAAAAAGGGTCACGAAGGGCTGTAAATGAGGTTGATTTTAGTACAGATTGATTGGAATTGACAGGAGTTTGGCTTGTGGACTGAGGAGGGATTTCAAAGGTTGCTACCAATGGATGGTAGGCCACGCTGGCGTGCAGGCACAAAAACAAAAAGCCGCCAGTATTGGAATAGCAGTCAAGTGCAGTACATTCAAATCAACTTTACTGGCAGTAAGGTTAATTGTACGTACTGCAAATTGACTGCAGTGTGTGGGATTATACTGCAAGTGCAGTGCAGTAGGTGCCCACTTCAAAGTGAGGCACAAGCCAAAGCATTTAGCTATACAAATAAGCGTGAAGACCGGCTAGCGGTCTGCCAAACTTAAAACTTACACACACCAATCAACAATATCAACGCAGCACCAGTTACTTCAACCAAAGTGATTCGAATCGACTATGTTGCAACGATAAAGACCTACTAACACTTACAAAAAAGTTATTCTAATTCATACCTTTAAAAAACAGTCAACTTAATTAATTACTAATTTTGGAAGAAAAATGAGCTCATGAAATTAGGAGTGAAATTACAAATGAATCGTATGAAAAATATATATTAATCTTCTAAAAGTATAATAATGAAGTTAAAAATTAACTTCTTACCAAATTTTCAACCATTCAAATCATAAGCCAACAATAAGTAATCACTTTAACAATAACTTTGGTGGCTATTACTATAGAATATTTTGCTATGAATAACAACAATTTCACCGATATATAAATATAATCTATTATTAATTTATGAAAGATCGTTTAATTAAAGTTGCCCACAGAATTATATAAAAAATACCTACCAAGAATAATTACAATATATTGTTAAGAAGCAGTCAATTGCAGTATAGCCACGTTGACCATACTGACTTGAAGTTGATTGGATTAACTGATAGTAAAATATAGAGTGGTGGAAAATTTAATGTAGGATACAGGCCAAGAAATTTCCCATATAAACTAGTATACCGACTAACTAGAGGTCTGCCAAACTTAGAAAAATAAATCTGCCATTTTATATTTGCAATAATAGCTTCCAATTCAACTACTATTCGAATCGACAGCTGTTGTAACATCTAAAGACCTACTAACAAATACGTTAAATTAGTACACAAACTAGGTAAAACGGTAATTTATCAATTTATATTATATTGAACGTACATGATATCGAGATTGAACATAAATTATCTAACCTACTATACGTATTTCCTCAATTAAAAAGTAATTAATACATATTTTTTCATCATCAGTATATAAACTAAAGATACAAATATCATTTGAACTATTAGATTTATATTAATGAATTATTGTATGATTCAAGATTGAATATTTTAATATTACAAGTCTAGCGAAATTTAAATTAAAAATGCACATTGAAACATCAATATATTGTAGTCTTTTTACATAATAGTAAAAATATTAGTATCAGATATCTCAAATCTCTTCAAAAAGAATAAAAAGTAAACTCAGTCAAAATCTACTAACTTAACAGCGCTAGAATCTAGCGATACTTCAAACA
This sequence comes from Anisogramma anomala, assembly GCA_038502455.1. Lineage (NCBI taxonomy): Eukaryota > Fungi > Ascomycota > Sordariomycetes > Diaporthales > Gnomoniaceae > Anisogramma > Anisogramma anomala. The sequence goes on along the minus strand of JASMMZ010000007.1, from coordinate 9,803,644 downwards.
ATTTATCTGTGGAAACTACATTAGAAGTATATTTTAGCTAGACACATTTTATAACCTATTGCGTACGACATAAACTCAAAAAATAAGAAAAAAAAATTACGATTACCTGAATGAACACTTGAATTCAAAATTAAACCTTTTTAACTATGATATAAATATAGTCATTATGAATTTATTTATTAATAAACAAAAAAATTTCACAGGTGGTGTCTGTGCTAATTACATTAAGCCATCGTTATAAACCTGGTTCTTTATATAAATCGTTACCAAAAATAGATCGCGAAAATACAATTCACCATGACAGAAAGCCTTATACACCAGTTATCTATCAAATTTTAAAGGGTTACCCGAAACTTTTTTATTTTGAAAATGTACGATAGAAAGGCAAGCTTCAACATAAACATCTATACGCAAAAATAGCTTAATACTACTAGTATGCAATTGAAAATACCATTAGTTCCAGTCATTATTCATGATGATTCCAGAAGATTATTCTAATACATTGCTAAATTCTGAAAGAAAAACAATTAAGAAAAACTAGATGATTGATGTCATTATTATCTGGAAAGCTTACAACAAAAGATGAATGAACGAATTAAGGTGACTAGAAAGAAAGAATAAACTAGTAAATGCCACAACAAAAGCTATACCAAAGAAAGATTTCAAAACGTTTGTAAATTATAATAAGTCAGATATTCGGGTTGAAGGTTACATAAATAGACTATTTACAAAGGGTAAAATACGTAGCAATGGTTTAAATACCAGATAAAAGTATAGGCGGAAGCAGTAAAATTCCGGAAAACATGATAACTTCTAAATAAATAGGAACATATATTATTATAAATAGTAATATGTGATGAAGGACGTATATATATAATTGAAAGTAAAAAAAATATGAAATCTATATAAATAGAATAAGAAAAATAGGAAAAAAAAACTGTCATTATTAAAATTTGAATGCAAAACGCACTAATTATTGAAATAGTAGTCATTGTATTGCAGTAGGTTAACTTTACTTACAGTAAAGTTGACTATACTGAATGCAAATTAAGTGTATTATTTATGAGCCTATTGTATTAGCCGAAAGTTAAGTATAGTATGCGCTCACTTTATATTAGGGTACGGGCTAAACAATTGAGCATACAAATTACTTTGTAGACCGGCTAGCAGTCTGCTAAACCTAGAATAATACATACGCCACTTGACTACTATAATACTACTAGTACTTCGACTGATTGAATGGATACCTTTTTACTGTATAAAGCTCCACTAATACTGATCAGTGCTTATTAGATTAAGTAAAGATAGGTTAATTAGAAGAAGAAGCTACTTTTCGGTTACTCTCTATGTTAAATGACGGTTAAGGTAGAAGAAAGATTTTCGCTAAAGGCCCCTATTTTTGCGTCGGCTTTTACGGCAGTAAGTAGAGAAAAGTTTCAGGTCATGTTAGTTTTTACGGTAGATTGGAGGTGGCGACAGTATCGTTATTGAAAAAATTAAGAAATATTTGCGGATTTGGTTTAAAACGCGTTGAAATTGACCGTTGAAATATTAAATCGAGAAGCTGGCAAACGGCTAAGTTAATACTATTATGATTATTATTCCTGTAAAAATGACTAAGTTTTACGACCTATAACTTTTAACGTTCAACATTCACTAATAACAAATGACCTTCGACTTGACCCTTTACATTGAAACTTTCTTCCTATTTTACTATTTTATTCTTCCCTACGTTAATTCAATAGTTAAAATCTTCGTTTTGAGCGATAATACTAAGAATTACCAATTTACGTTAAGAAAGCTACGTTGCGCGATTTCACGTTGAATTAACAAGTTCACATACCCAAAATTACTAAGTTCCTTGCCCAATAAGTTTTATATTAGACAAAACATTAAGATGACACCTTTCCAGGAATTACTAAAAGTAATCGAAGCCTTCGGATCTATTTTTCCTAAATTTTAAGATGAAGAACTTTATGGTTAAAATGTTGACGAAGATTAAATCTAAAGGTATTTGGTCAGCTTTATTAGTTGTTATATCCTCGAGTAAGACAGAAGCAAATGATTTGACTGCAGTGACCGCACTTTTTGTAAGTATCGTGAGTTTTTAAATTATTGGATAATTAATATGTGCAAGTCGATTTAAAAGATGATTAAGTTTAAGTTTAAATTAGAACTTAAACGACGAAGAGTTCACATGTCAGAATAGAACTTTTCTAAGTTTACGTATTTCTTTTCGATCTGGCCTAACTTGAAAAGTGTCTTCAAAACATATGCCTTAAAGAGAAGGGCGTTTAAAACCCTTAACACCCTTATACGCGTTTTAAAGAACCTTTCTTTAACCTTGAGTAAAGTTAAGCTTTTTTATACGCTAATGATAAAGAACCTATTGATTTGCTCGTTATCCCAACACCTTTAACTGATAGGGCAGAGTATGATTTTAGTGGTGGAAAAACGCGTAAAGTAGCGGCTGTTAACGCCATAAAAGGTATCAATGTTGGCGCCTTCCACTGGTTAAATATATAAAACCATTAAGTTCCTTAAAACCTTTCCTAAGGCCAAGTTCATCTTACCCATTAAATTCTTTCTCAGAACTGTTAAGTTCCTTAAGATTGCCAAGTTCTTTAAGGAGAAACTTCTTATAGAAGGTACGCTTATATGTGTGAGCCTACTATAAATCTTGTAACAGAAATTTACTATTCGGGTCAAGCGACTGATAATTACCCTTAATACCGTAATTTAGAGACTTTAAAACTTGAATTGATAGGAAATGCTAACAATGACTGGGAAGATTATCGAGACTTTCCTCCTAGACCTATCAAAATGGTTAACAATAACTATAAGCTTTTCGCAGATTTCGTTAAGATTTGAAATGATATAAAGAAGTATGACGGGAAGCTTTACAGTTTTTTTGATACGAAAATGATTCCTTTTTTAAATATTTGTAAGTGAATGAAGGTTTCTCCTTCTGGTTTTTACTTATTGTTTTCCGGAATCCTTATAAGGTACGTTAAAAAATACCACATAACTTTTATAACGCGGGTAAAAATCTTTCGCGAGATTTACGATAGTATAAAGAGTTATTTCGAATAAGATATTTACCTCTCGTAATATTATACGGATTTGGTTATTAATAGGTAAATGACGATCATAGAAAATAAAAAAAAGAGGAAATACCGATGAATGTTTTGAATTAGATTCTTAATAAGTTGATTTTATGTTAGTAAGCGATGTGGAAGGTTTACGTTGGCAAAGTTACGCTTCGTAAACAGATACAGGTAGCTATTATGGGATTTGGTGAATTTGAATACACCTTATAACGTTTAGATATTACTTGTAAGGATTTTTTTTAGCTGGTTGAGGTTTTCATTCGCAACTGTAATGGTACGTACACGAAACTAGCTTGATATATACCCTTAATTTGATGACTTTCGTAATGTGTATAAAAGAGACCACATATTAGTATATTATGCCAATTGTAAATACGGGCAACCTTAGTGTTTAAAATTTGATTCGACGCTTTCGAATTAGAAGCTATAATTATATTAGTGCTAATAAAAGAAAGACTTCAACGCACCCGGTAACCTTAATAATTATCGTCGTGATATTAGTAAGAAGTGTTAAATTTATTACAAGTATAGTTATTAATTAATTCGTTATCATTTGATCAAACAATATAAATAATAAACTATATACTACCTATAATACCCTATTATCATTTAATAAGATTACTTTAATCGTATGGTATACTGCGAGAGTAAAAAGGATTTTAACAACGACGATGTACCCAAACGAGTTACGTGGTATGATAATACTACTTTTGGCGCGGCTTAATAACTGGTTGACCACGCCTTCCTGTACTATTTAAATAGAGAAAGCCCTTATTTTGACCCTAACCAAGCTCTTAATCCCTTACATATATTCAACCTTTACAATCGTTACACAAAGCATATGTTTCGAGGTATTATGCTAAATGAAGGGGAAATAAGGTATTAAATAGAAAGCTATTCGTAATATGTGGTATTGCTAATTAAAAGTATTATTATTATAAAGATTAATCGTCGAGATGATGCCAAGGTTAAAGTTGGCTTCGGCACAGGAAAATAAATATCTTTATTAGGGATAATAGTAGTTTAAATTGTTATTAGGTCGATTACGTTTTACATTTTCAAGTTCTTTATAATTTTTCTCATTTAGCTGCGGGATATCAAAACTCTCAGTATCAATATTAATTTTAACGTTAATAAACTGGTTAAAAACAGTTAAAGCATCTTCGACCTTACATCAACTTTCTTGGTATGGGTGCACGGATCACCTTATTAAGAATGGTAGGGGGCCTACACTGTAAACCCTAACAATACCAACTTCCAGAAAAAAAAAATCAGGTTAAGCCGCTCTTAACACCATCACATCACATACATCCTATTCTGCTACCACATTACTAATCGGCTTTATCACCGTTTGAATATTTTCCGGCGATCCCTTTTTAGCCATAGAGATCATTGTTGGTCTGGCGCACCGTTCGTGAAGCGGTGAATCCAAAAAATAGCCCTCACAACCAACAATTCCGTCCCTCATTATTTGTTCCAACGTCGCCCTTCAGTTTTAAACTTGTACAATGAAAGTTTGATTTATTTGCGCTTTAAGATCTTAAGGAAAGACCTTTACTATAAGCGCTTGCATTTAATGGCTCTATTTATCTATCTATTTATTTATCTTGAAGCCGCTACCACTTTTACCGGCTACGCACCCGCTTAGTGAGGCCTTCGAATTTACTTTGATTTTTTTTTTTTTTTTTTTTTTGGTTTATCTACAGAAGACTTCACGGCACACCACCCGCTTCATAGTGTACCCTATTTTATGATTCTTTTACACTTCTTGAGCTTGCAACTAATAACCAAAAGATAGTTTGAGTTGTGATTTTTCCACCGAGTTAAAATATATATCTTCTCTATCACCACAGGCTTTCGACTAATATATACGTGTTTTATAAGCATTTTACTTTGGTAGAGCTGTCAGATCCTCGATACGAGTAGACATCGAGTGGGAACTAAGATAGCCGCATAATATGGCCCAGCTAAAGCTATAATTTTCATGCCTTGATTAAAAGGTTAATTTAGGATCCGTTTTCTCGTCAAAGGGTTTTTTGGACAATTTGTTCTATGTGCAAAGGATGTTTTTCTTATATTTCAAGTATAAGGTTGAATACTAATATTTAATACATCTAATAGTAGGAGCTCTCTTTCTTTGCAACCATCTGGACAAAACCTTGACTAATACAATCCCTATTCGTTAGAGGGAAAGGTTTCTTTATAAAGCAGGGAGGTATAAAGTTAATATAACACCCCTTCGGCAGATATTCAATAGTATATATAGCGTAAGGTTCCGAATTTAGCCACAGGTATAGAGGATACGTTTTTCAGTTTATATATTTATAGCATAAGGAATAGGGTGTTTTGTTCAACAGGTTAAAGGATATAACCTAGAAATAGGAAACTAAATAGGGTGGTGGTTGTGTAAGGTGAGGACTTTCAATTGCGAGCCTTTCCGCCAGCATATGTAACTTAACATTAGCGAAGGTTATACTATACTAGCGATATAGTAGGCACCGCCCAGTGATAGTAAATCATTAAAAAAATGGTAAAAGATTTACTCTCGCTTTCAAGTATGGGAATTTGTGGTTTCATTTTCAGAGCTAAAAGGTAACGGTATTAAATCTGACTGAGTTATAGATACGCCAACTATATTGGTGTTTCAACCACCCAATTGTCTATAGGTTATATAAAGTTCTAAAGTCCATAAGATATAAAAATGTAGAATGATTTGTTTGAAAAACTATCAAAAAACTTTGCCATTATAATAAAATGCATGTTTAAGCCCCATACGGATTTAAGTTGACTTTAAAAGATGGAAAAAACTTCAATTTCGATATTTTTATTAATGTATATAACTGAAATAACAAATTTTTGTTTTTGTCATTAACTTCGCGACCTATTTTTAGGGAGCCATGTTTTTTGAAGTCTTTATCGGTAAATTTTATATGGGAAAAATTAAAGATTTTGTAAATTAATATGTATTTGATCCGGTTTAACTTAGTTGTTTATGATGTCGGTACTAATTTTACGGCGACGGAGTTACAAGCGGAAGTTAAGATAATGAGAATTACGTATAAATAGGTACCTATTAAGACTTATTGGAGTATTAGAAAGATCAAAATATATACGCGTTATTCCACTAATCGTATGATATTCTTACATTAGAGATTGAAAGTATTACTTATTAATAGGTACGTCTTTAAATAGCAGTAAAGGGCCTGAATGACATTATGGGCCCCGACAGCTTGATATTAACGTTATTAGTTTTTATAGTTTATTTACTTTTAATAAGTAAATATCTGCTATTAGTAAGTATCCAGAAGAGAGCTGTAGCTTACGGAAAAGTACTCAATGAACTATGAAAGGAATCGACATGGCATTGAGTTAATAATTCCCTTAATAACAAAAACGGTCTTACGATAATAGATGTATTTGTTTTGTCGTTGAGAAATAAAATTTGCGTATAGTGGGAGCTAGAAAAATGAGATAGCCTATATATAATCTCAAATATCTCTAATATTAAAGTAATTGTTAAAACTGTTAATGACCTCGCGACGTTTTGTACTACTCAGATTGAATTTTATATTAAGACGATTATTAATAGCTATAAGAACCTTTATATTAAGCCAATGAATTTATATGATCTTTCCTAACCTATCATCAATAAGCTTATAAAATGTCGCTGGAGTAGACAACTATTACAGAGGAAGAACGTTAAGAACGAGGAATATATACTGGATCGTATTTATAATATTATTTGTGTAAGTATAGAAGATAAAAACAACGAAAACTTTGCGTTAAAGTTCCGGGAATAAGGTATTACTAAATTCTCCGGCAAACCGTTTAAAAACGATAGTGTCGAAATTAACAACTTTTTAACTCGAGGAGTTATATAATTCGTGCCTAAAGTAAGCTTTGATCTTCATGACCCGAATGTTTCAATTTTCAGGTTGAGGATTATACACGAGGTTAAAAGTAAAACTACGGGGCAGCCATATAAAAAGTTATATTTAATCGTTGAAGGATATAGTAATAAAGGTAAGGATATGATCTTTACATAATCTCTAACGATTAAGAAAATCGACCAACGTTTATTAGTTGTTTGAACAACAAACTTATGCACTAAAATTAAACGAAGTTTACGTTTAATAGCTGTATTATAATATAAGCGTATACTTAGTTAACGACCGATTTATAACAAATCATATTACTAAAGCTATTACAAGAAATACATGTCACGTACCTTTCGAGAACCGTAATATAATGTATTAAGCCATTATATAAATTTAGTTAAATCAGATATTTATTAGGTTTTGAATTATTAGTCGCACTTTAAGTTTTAACTAGACATAAATGTTTTGATATACGACCTATATTTATAAGTAATGTAAAAACATATTTCAGCTCAATTTTGTATAAATATTAACGATAACCTTTTCGTTAAAACTGCTAGTATTGTAACATTAAAATAACAAGAGATTGAGCATTTGAAGTTCTGGAATTAAAAACTAATACTACTTAAGTAAATGGCAACTAACTTAACTTTAACGGATTGTTAACCCGCATATTTAATATTGATATCAGCCATAGTTTTCGTTGAATAGGCTAGGGTATTGATTTAGTTATAATTAACAAGACTGATGTAACCAAGGCCTAATAGTATGTAAAATAACGCCTATATAGAAATCATATCGTCATATTATGCTAATAGGAAGCCTTTTAAAATCTATCAATTGCGGTATAAGCACAGGATCCAACGAATAAAGACTTTGACCGACTAAATAAAAGGTTGGAATGGTAGATGCGAAACTTAGACCGAGGGATTAACATAGTAACAATTAATCCATTGAGTGCTAAGTTAATAATCTTTACAGACGATTTCTTCGTATATAATACAGATTTGTCCTTAGAAATGAGCTTTTTAATAACTCTCTTTAATCAAGACAAACAGAAAAACCAGTTTAGTATTACTAGTAATTTCATTTACTGAATTTCCGTTAAGTACAAGAGGATTATACGTAATATGCTGACTTTAAATATTAAAAACATAATAACTAAATTCAAAATGAGTATAATATTGCGGGAAACCCTAAAATTTATCACCAGATAACTGAAGATTCCTTTAATTCCGGTAGCAATTTATATGGATTCGAAAAGCATGTTCGGATACCTTTTCAAACACAGAACCAGAAGTAAAAATCGTCTGATAATTGACGTAATGATACTTTGTAAAATCTACGAAAGTTAAGAAATCGATAGCAAGAATAATTATACTGACGTTATAATAAAAATATCACCCGATAAGGCCTTTAAAAAGTTTGTAAACAATAATAAGCTAACTATAAATATCTAAGACTATATTAATAGACTACCTAGCGAAGCTAAATTACGTATTGATAAATAGAGATAAACTAATAAACTAAAAGATTATTAAGGTAATAAAACTGGTAATAGCGACTTCTTTAAATGGTACGGTTAAATTGTGAGTAATAATAGGTTAGTTAACCCACGCGGATTAAGTAAAAGTAATACGTGGTTCAACTCACATTAGTTAAAATGGCTAAAAGTAAGAACAGTAGTAATCCAGTTAACCCACGTAGATTCACTAAATCCGCAAACAGCTTAACCCACGTGTGTTAAAACGGTTAATGGCAGCGGTAGATAAGTACGCGCAAGATTATAACGAATGACTTGTATACGGGAATTAGTAAAGTCAAACCTTGGAGCCGTAGGGCAATTAAAGGTAATTGTGGTCAATTTAAGTGCGAAAGTCAATTGCAATTGATAAGGTTCTAGCAATTTAACGAGGATGTAACTCAGAAGCAACCAGAAAAAATTGATCGACCATATTAGCGTGTAAATACAAAACAAAAAGACGCTAATATTGAAATAGTAGTAATTACAGTACAGTAAGTCAACTTTACTTACAGTAAAGCTAACTATACCGACTGCAAGTTAAGTGTATCATTTGTGGGTCTATTATATTAGTTGTAAGTTAAGTATAGTATAGGTCTACTTTATACTAGGGTAAGAGCCAAGCAATTGACTATACAAATTACTATACAGACCAGCTATCGGTTTGCCAAACTTAAAACAATATATACGATACTTGAAAACTACAATACTACTATTACTTCGACCAATCAAATTGATAATGTTGCAACGTCTAAAGCTTTACCAATACTAATAGTATAAAATACGAAGTTTCTAATATTAGTAAAATCATTCATCGCAATTTCGATAAGTCAATGAAGTTATACCTAATTTAATATAAAATACATGCTATAGTTTGGATTATATAAACGTGAATATCAACCGGTAAAAAAGTAATCTAATTCAAAACTATTTATCACCTATTTAATCAATACAATAATACTTATTACTTTAACTACGATTTCAATCAACATACGTTGCAATATCTAAAGATTTACTCAGAATAGCAATCTTTTATTTTTTAGGTGTATTAACGTTATGAAAAGTTGAAAACTATAATAGATTAAACCGTGAAACTCTTTGTAAGTCACGTTTATAATTATGTTCCCAACAACCAATTCTATAAATTAATTAGTCCACCATTATATCAATTATATATCATCTACAGGCTCGTTTTATATGGTTATATTGCAGATTTTCAAATCATGTGCTCCAACTCATTTGTATGTAATTTATAGAAACCATCATTGAAAACATTTATCCGGTCGCTTTAATACATATGTAATGACAAGGAGGTGGTTAATATTATCGGTTATGTTACCCTAAATTCAAATTATTTTGCTAGTTAATATGCTAGCCGAGATTATATAAGACTGGTATATTTATATGTTTGGTTAATTAATAAAGCAGCTGGGGTACCTGTTTATATCTTTTGACCTATATTATCCAACTAATTGATATGTCAACCAGTTGTAGGTTTTGTTGTTTTGAAGTCTTGAGCATTTTATTGTTTGAAATTCAGACGATAATGTCTTATTACTTGATATGCCGATTATGTAACCGGTTTACAATTTTTTCGATTCGAACTATTAATTTACTTTCTTTCAAGTGCTTACGGAAAAGGAAACCATTGTTACGAGCTATCTAATTTAAACCTACCGTACTTTGAATCTTTATACTATGTTGCCCGGATCCGTAGTTTATCTTTTTCATCCTATAGATGAACGTAGGTGGTATACAAACTTTTTCAGCTTGGGTGAGACGGTTTTATAATGTTAATCAACCACTAATTAGATTTGGCATAGGTTTGACGAACTATCATTATTGTTTCATCATGTTGACTACGAATTAAGTGAAAGGTAAAAGGATGATTTATTTTTCTTAATTACTATATACAGGAACCGAGTAACAGGCTCCCTGCTATTAGTTTATGGTACGGAGCTGACATGTACCCCCTATTAGGAAAAATTGTTTAATGTCCCCTTTCCCTTTCGTACGTTGCCACCAAAATACATAGTAATTGGTGGTAAAAAATTGAGTTGACAGTACTTTGCATGCCTATGCAATTGGCTAGTGTAATTGACTGAAGTTAATTGCACTGATTGCACTGCCTATACAATATTGTCACAACAATATGATTCCTTACCTACACGGGCAGTGGCAGTAGGCAAAGGAACTCGGACGGTCCGCCAACAGACTTCATGAAGTACCGGCCTGAGAAACCCCGTTGCCTGAGTCCCCGGCTTGATTTTGCTTGACCCCAGACCGAGGTCAAGTGCGGCCTCTCGTTTTACGTGACGTCGTGTCCGGACAGAAAAGGGAAGTAGGGAAAGACATTTGGATGACGAGAAAGATCTGGAACGGCCCTATGACCTAGTTCAACTAGAACAGCCGCGGTAAATCAAACACAATCTTATGGACTTATTGTAACACACTCGTGGATTCCAATTTGTCAGCTTCTGAGTTTGTTTTCGAGAGGATGAAAAGCTTGGATATCTATTCGAACTCACGTGTTGGACTTGGTGGGATCCTACCAGACGCGTTGTCCATGCAGTCTGAAGAGTCCGAAAGAGAATGACGGTGGTGCTGGGACGATCGGATTCTGGAAACAAGAATTGAGAAGACTACCAGAAGCCTGATTTGATCATTTGACTATTGGACTACGTACGTATTTCTCCAACAGGACGCGTCACTTACCTTGCGCATGTCCGCTTCTGCGTAACGGACTCACCGTGCTTGATAGTTCTCGGGCTTCCTGCCCACAGCCGGCGGCTCGGAACCAGCCGCAGCCTCCTCATCAGTCGGCTTCACTATCATGGCGGACATCTCGAGCGAGTCGTACGACGCGGCAGGCCCGGGGACGACCCGCGTCGTCGCCGCGGGGCCTTTGTGCGAGTTGCTGCGCATGACGCCCCGGAGCTTGGCCACCTCGGTTGGCGACGGCGGCGTCGGCGGCGTCGGCGTCGCGGCCGTCGTGTGGACGACCAGCGGCGGCAGCGACGGCCGCGGCGGGGCCAGCGGCTGGTGCACCTGCTCGTAGAGCCGCCGGAAGATGTCCAGGTCCATGGGCTCGGCATCCACCCGGCGGCGCGCGTCGCGCAGCTCGTGCGCCAGCTGCTTCTGCTGCCGCTCCAGCAGCGCGATCAGCGCGTCGGCCTCGGCGTTGTACTGCTCCTGGACGGCGAGGTGCGCCTCGAGGCGGGCCATGGCGCGCGCGGCGTCCTGCCGCTCGGCGTCGGCGCAGCGGGCGGAGCCCGGCGGGCCCCCGCCGGCGCGCGCGGCCCGCGAATGGCGCAGGTAGCCGACGATCAGCGCACTGCCGAGGGAGACGAGGAGGAAGAGGGAGATGAAGACAACCGCTACGATGGGCCAGGTGCTCGGTGCCATGGTTGGACTCGCGGTGAAGATGGTTAGGATCTGTATGTGTTTACTTGCCTGATGTCTACCAGAGATGATCAAGGAGTGGATTGTTGAAGGCCTGCAGCTATGATAGAACTGCATCCTTGGGACACGGGCATCACTTGGCTTATATAGACAGGTGTAATTCGAAAAACGCCGTCTTTGTTCAATCACAATGCTTTTGTCGTAGGACTCCCTTGACCTTGATGATAGCCATAAATAGAATCCCAAACCATGGCTCATTCCATTCAAGACAAAGGGACTTGGAAGAGGATGTCGAGCGATGGCAACCAAGAAATGAGGACAGGACGGATACTAGCTCGAACAATCATTCAAGCACCGGGCTCCATGCTCCGTGTTGAGGCCCGGCCTCACCGACACCGTAGCCGGCATCCTTCCGCTTCCGGGCCCGAACGCGGCTTCCACTGGCAATGTGCGTAGCCGCGTCCAATGGCCAACACTCTCCGCTCCGCGTGATTTGTCTCGACGCGTTTGCGGGGGCATTGCAAGGGCAACGGCGTCCATGATGAGCAGCTTATGATGGGCTAGGCATTGCACAATGTGAACTTGGCCTTGCAAAGTCGCTGTCCGCCCTTCCAAGTTCGATTTCCCCCTTGGGCCCGCGCTTCTTGAATACGTCACTTCTACTCAACTGTGCCCCGCCACAATGTACAAACGAAGTGTTCCACCGTCACCTTGTACGGAGCCTGTTCTTCCTTGACACCAACCCAACAATCCATCGACCAGTTTCAACCCACGAGTCCTGAATTCTGCTTCGCCCTCCTCCATCCGCCACCACGAGTCGAGAGCTTCGAGGCACCCATCATCCACCATGCCTTCTTTCCTAGGCCACCACTGGTATTGTCCATCCACCCCC